>VZRH01003821.1:599545-675503 GCA_013397555.1 Urocynchramus pylzowi | reverse complement strand
TTTTTTTTTTTTTTTTTTTAATTTATATAGGAAATTTTTAAAAAGTAAAGGCTGGTGTTTACTCTTATGGACTAATATGGTGTGCTAGCCATGACACTGACCCCTGTTCCATCTTGGATAACAAATTATTCACATTAAGTTTGCCTTGCAAGGCCTTTAGTCATTAGACTATTGTTCAGCTTCAAACAATAAAAAAAAAGTGTATAAAAATAATACAATGGAATAACAATTGAGTTCAAATGCTTGAATTTTGTAACTGTTAAAAATTTCTAATAATCTGATTGCATCCCTGTGGAGAACAAAAAGAAGTCACAAGAAAAAATGGTCATTCATCCAATAAAAATAAAAATTCCACAGCAAAATCATCATAAGGTACTTCATAGAGAAAAGAAATACACAAGCAAATGCTTTGGCCATTTGACATCACAGCAGCTTCTGTTCTGCTCTGTCAGAAACAAACCACCAACCACTCAATAATCTTAGGAAATTCCCTGGGTGAATGGTCTCACAGCTTGGGAAAACTCAGCTTTGGGCTTTTTGTCTCCTTTTCCTCCTAAATGCTATAATAAAAGCCAAGTAATGTGATTTTCTGCAGTTGCCTGGGTCTTAGGGGCACCAGGTGTGGGGGTTATGTCATTCTGTGATTACCTCTCTTCCCAGCAAGAGCTCACCCAGGGTTTAGTGCAACAGCTTAAGAGCACCAAAGGTTTCATGGCATTAATAGTTTCTGGTTAATTCTACCTTATCTACTTGCTCAGCTTAGCCTTAAAACCCAATTAAAATGTAATTCATCTTATCCCAGGATTGAGGGCATCCCTGGCAATGCATTTGACAGCCTCACAGTAACCACATTATTCCACACCGTGTACTTTAGAGCACATCCCAAAGAGCTCAGCCACTGGCCACTTAGAGCTACAGAAAAGTATTTTAGGGATCTCAGTAAACAGGAATATACAAATTTCACTGCAAATTTAATGCATTACTGCAGTCATGATTGCATCTGTCTGTGCTGCCATTCTCTTTGTTCTTTTTAAATAAACGCAAGAATTGGACAAGGCAGCAAAGATCTGACAAAAACATAAAAATCATATATAATATATCGTGAAAATGTGAGGTCAGTATGTTACTCTAAACTGAAACACAATTTTCTTTATAAAGCAGATAAGCATAAAGCTTTGGTACAGAATCACAGAATGGTTTGGGCTGGATGGGGTTTTAATGATCATACAGTTCCAACCGCTTCGTGTGGACAGGGAGACAAATTAATTGACAAATTGTAGACAAATTAATTTCACAAAATGCTTCATTTCACTCTGTTGTACCCAAAATATTGTAAACAGTTGCAATATCAGTTAAAAGAAAAGGTTCTGAAAAAGTTTCCAAATATAATGAAGATTGAATCAATACTTCAAAAAATAATCCAATGCAAAAAGAAAATTGCTTATTCCTTCAGCTCAGTCATCTTTAAAAAAAGGAAACTATCTTCCTACTCTTACTAAGCAAGTTTTCAGGGAACTGATTACTGCAGAGACCGTTTTTGTCTTTCATTCCTTGAGTGAAAATACAAAAAACAACTTCATGTGCTCCCAACATCTGGCTAATACACAACTCTGGAAAAAGCAACAAGTTACTGTGTCACAAGACGTGATGCCCTTGCATTCCTATTGCACTTTGGAAGTTGTAAGTTCATTTCCCAGATCAAATATCAGACCCCACCAAACACTGATATATCCAGCTTC
Source organism: Urocynchramus pylzowi (assembly GCA_013397555.1). Classification (NCBI taxonomy): domain Eukaryota; kingdom Metazoa; phylum Chordata; class Aves; order Passeriformes; family Fringillidae; genus Urocynchramus; species Urocynchramus pylzowi. The sequence continues at coordinate 673,764 of VZRH01003821.1, read as the reverse complement.
ACATTATCATAGAGCATTTCACTGCTGTAGAACTTGGAAATGATTCTGTATAAGAATGCACATGTTCTCAAGCATTCCTGTACCTACAGCTGAAATAATTTACCAAAAAATGCAAGTAGAAGTTATCAGCTCATTTCTATCTGACAGCTCATCCACTTAATACTCATTTTATTAAAATACTTTTTTTCCCCAAACAACCTTTTGAATCTGTTTCTGAAGAATCCATACCTACTAACATCGTTTCTTCGTGTACCATTACATTTTCTTGGATTATAGCTGTACCACATCAGCATGCAGATCTTTAGTGATGTACAAAATATTTCTGATGTGCAAGCATGCCCTCTTCTGGATATCCAGCACCATCATTTCAGCTGAAAATTCCCTAAATTACAGCAAATTTCTCCAACACTGCCTTGCAGTGTTGAGCCTTCCTCTCATTTGTAAAAACATTCCATGTGTAAGCAAATAAAAAAAATCCAAACCAGTGCAGGATAAACTATAGGTTTACACAGAACTGACATATTTTCTATAGTTTGGATTGCTAATGGCACTGTAAATACTGCAGTGACATTACTGATAGGAGAAGAGCTTTGACCTTTCCTGAGGTGAATCCTTGACTATCCAAATGTTGATCTAATCATGTGTCATTTTTGTCTCAGTTTTCAGTGCAACAGGCAAACCAAAGTCATTCAGAATTTGCCCAGATATAGTAAAAATTCAGTCCCACTGCTGAGAAGATTCAGGTAGTTTTTAAAGAAAATAAATCTAAAAGAGAGAAATCCCATGCCTTTGAAAATACAGATGTTTTGCACCCCCTTCAATAGTCGAACACTACATTTATACAATTACTGAAGGATTTTTCATGTGCAACAGAAGATGTTTTGTAGCCTCCAAGGAGACACAGATTTTTGATGTAGTTTTATGAAGCTCAGTAATTGCAGCAGGCCCATGCTTCTTTTGTTTTGATTCATTCCCAGCAGCTCTATAAATGCATTGGGAATATTTTTCTTTGCATCCAAAAGAATACAACACCCAACAATGTTAATCTGGATTTTGTAAATACTGAAAGTAAGATTTGGACACCAAAAGCAGGTATACACAGAGCTAATAATCATATTATTGGTATAGTATAAAATGCATTATAAACTTCTCTCATATTGATATTGACTTGCAGACATGGAAAAACAACAAATTAATAGCCCATAAATGCTAATTTCAGTAGAAATAGAATTAGAGAGGTTACGAATCACACTATATAGACAAGATTGATAGAGGACTTTTTTCAGGTGGACAAACAGCTTTTCCAACATCATTTTCAGACAGACTACATCTGAAATTGAGGCAATGCTTTCCAGCATATCAAAAGCTCTGGTGCAAAAGGCATTACTTCTGTAAGAACACACTTTAGAAAAAATAAAACAACTAACTAATTAATGCAAAATTAAATTAGTTAAACATGAAAACCATAGAATGAAAATGCAATTTTGGGGGATGGGTGTACTTTGATTGGGGTTTTTTTGAAGAAACAACACATTTTTATTTTCTCTGAACACACTAAGTTTACAATTATCAAAAGGTACCAACAGTACAGTCGGACCTTCTGTATGCATACATACATATATGTACATATATGTGATAAAACAATAACGAATAACAAAAAAAATTCTCAAGAAAAGCAAGTTCCCTGAGTATTGATAAAATTGGGGTTCACTTACTGAATAACTTATTCCCAACTATGGCATATGAGAAATTCATATAATATTTTATAGGAATGCATTTTAGGTTGTTGGCCAAAAACAATGAAAAATCATCAAAATTATATCTCACACTGTTTTGACTCTTGTGCCATTCATTCTGCCATATGTTGGTTTTGTCCCAGCTTTCAGTTTAATGGGCAAACACTGCAATTATACAATTAATGCAGAATTTTTTATTGTGGAAATGGCAAGGCCTTCAAACTTTAAAGAATTAAGACTGATATGACCTCAATTTTAATGTTAAGTAGAAGAGGCCCAGGCAGACTAAGCCCTACAGGAACCGAGAAAATCAAGTTTGGATTTACTGTCAGTCTAGAAAATTTCCGTGCTAATTTGGAGGGAAGTATCTTGTTAGAAACATCACTCAACCTAATACACCAATTCAGCCTTAGACTCCATAAACCTCCTGTGATTTATTTACATTTTAACATGACAAACAACACTTTTATAATGACAGAACATGGTCTGCCTTTAAAGACAAAGAGCAAAAAGGAGGCAAAACATTCTCTCGTTGATACCACCAAGGAAAATCAAGCACTGTGGTTCAAAACCACCATTTCCTCTCACAAATATTGGAAGCACAGAGTGAGAGAAGCAGTAAGACAGCTGATGATGGATGAGATAAGAAAACAGGGGAGCCCTGTGAGGCAGGAACTGTCTCCTTGTCCTTATCAGAGAACTCAGCTGTGGTAACTCCCCTGCCCAGGAGGTCCTGGGACATTCACACGTGGCCTGAAGGTGTTCACTGTGCTGAGGGGCCATGATGGGCCCAGATGTGATGGGCAGCTGTATCAAATTAGAAGGCATCAAAGACTCCTGAAGTGTCCCCTGTTCCACAACATCACATCATCCACATGCTCCTGATCCACAACATTCCATCACCCAGGTGTCCCTGATCCAAAGCATTCCATCATCCAGGTGTCCCTCATCCACAACACCACATCACCCAGCTGAAGCTCCCCACCCCAGGGAAGGTACCTCAGTGTTCCTACCTGAACCTGAGTGAATAGAAACCCAACAAATGTGGTGTTTTGGGGGTTTCTTCCACCACCTGATGGGTTTGGTCTGTGACCATTATTTTGACCAACTACCATCAAAATTCCACTGACCAAGTCTCACTGTGAGGCCTTTGGGTGGTGAGATAGACTATACTTACCCTTTCCTTCTTTCTCGTGCATTTTTCTTAGATGATTTTTGTGCTCTTATACTGTTGTATTACTAAAGTTAACAACCAAAATGCCTGCATATCTATTTTCCTTTGCAACCAAATTATTCTACAATAAACCCTACATGTGTGTATTTACAAAAAACACTCATTCAGGGTCATTTCACTCTAATCCACCCCAAGGGATTTATTAACAAGAAACTGGGCTACCCTCCCCTTTTAGAGTAGATTGTAAGAGGTAGTTGTAAAGAGCAAATTACTTTAGTAAATTTAAAAATCTACTCATCCCAACAGGGATGTGTAAATCTGCAATCACCATAACCTGAAATCAGGACAATTTTTTAGGATAATTGTCATTTCCAAGCCATCAAGTTTCATTTTCTCAGAGCTTTTGTATTTATTTCTGATTGTAAACACCAGTGCGGTTCTCTGAATCTGATAAGAAAAAACACAGCAAACTCTGAATATGGAATTACAGGACCAGAAAATTCATGAATGAATAATTCATTATTCATGAATTATTTGATCAATAAAATCAAATAATTCAAAACTAGCTTGTGCAATTGTAAATGATGCAGTATTTCTATAAATCTACTGAAAAATAATGGACATGCCTTATGATGAGGGCCTGACATCATCAAAATAGAAGAGACAGAAGGCTCCTGAAAAGGTGTCTCAAGTCACACTGCAGGTTGCATACTTAGACAGTGATTTATGTACAACTGTGAGCAGTCAAGGCACTCAGGAGGGATCCATAAGGGCAAAAATCTTAAACTGACCAAGAAGCAATGCACAGAAAATTTGGGAACCTATCCTATTCCTCCAATAATAACTACTGTGTTTCTACTTGTTTCTTTCAAGTACACAAAGACAAAGCTGCTCTAAAAGAGCCAAGTGAATAGTAAAATAGCTCATCTCCAGCTTGAAATACAGTGGAAAGCTTTAAACAAGCTGCTGTCCTCTAAAATTATTTGGCCAGCCAGGAATTTGACAATGGCACCGATGGAAAAACTGCCCTGCTGTGCCAGTCACGCCTGAATCAGTCGATGCTGCTGCTCCAGCAGTCAATATCTTCTCACTCATCCCTGATTCCTCATCTCAGGACAGCTCTGGACATCCCTCTGTCTCATAACTATAATTTACTGCTCACTGTCACCCAGATTAACCTCATGCAAGTCAGCTCCAGAGCTGAAATGTACACACCAATTATTGCTGATCTTAAATATGAATTCAGATGAAGCTGTTAAATGTGACAGCTGGCGGTATCTTGAGAGTTTATAGATTTTTCAGTTGCTATCATGTTTGTCGTTCTCCAATCAAGCACAATAACCAGCTGTCTGCTAAGGACATTTCATCTTCATGTACTGCAGCACTCTGTTTTTCCTTTGAGCAATTCCAATTTTTTACTGATATATTTGTGAAGAGAAGCTGCCAGCAGGCTTGTGCTTTCTCGTTTGTTTTTCTGCTATTTTATTTGGTTCAATAAATGACATTTTCTTCTTTATAGGAAACACGAATTAGAACCTATAGCAACTTAGGGGTAAGCAGGTATCATGGACAGGTAGTAACTTTAGAGAGTAAGATTTCAAAGAGCAAACATTACCCCTGTGGTAAAGTAGGGTCTTCCTAGAGCACATTGCACAGGATTGCATCCAGATGGTTCTGGAGTATTTCCAGTGAGGGACATTCCACGACCTCTCTGGGAAATCTGTTCCAGTGCTCAGATGTGATCCTCACATCTAGACATTAAATCATCAATAGTAATACAAGACTCCATTAAGGACTGATCATACCACTCAGACACACAGAAATATTATCTGTCCCAAAACAATAATTATAATTAAAAAAGAAAAGCTCCTCCGGAATATCGGCAGGGACTGGGAGCAGGAACACTGGATAAGAAGGAAAGCAAGGCAGGAGAATGCAAGTTGGCTTAATAAAGAGCCCAAAGGCTTTAGAGGAGAAAATCATATTTGAACCAGCTGAGAAATGCCTTTTCAAATGCAGATTTGAGCTAATGCCAAGCCAGTACTGGAGTGATTACAGAGGTCTTTAACACTTATGGCTTACTCACTTGTCAACTGCTTTCCAAATTTATCATTGATACACCCCAGCAACACAACATTCTGCCTGTCTCTGGCACTGAATCTGATGATGTCAGAGGGAATTCAAAGCATCCTTTTTAAAGCATATTTTTCTAAAGATATAATTTCCTCTCTTTCTTATGTTAATCAGACATGAACCCAGCAGCACCCAGAGTCTTGCTAGAAAGGGCGCCCAGCACTGGGTTGAGCTTGGCAGCACATTTCTGAGCCAGAAGTTTTAAGAGCTGGAACTCCCAGGTTCCTGGTATTTTTGCTCCCTGACAGCCTGCAATATAAATCATGAGGGATCCAGGAGAGAAAAGCAGCAGGAAACAAGACCCCAATCAGAGCTAACCATCCGTTAAATAAGGCTTTCATTTAGACAAATGGAAAACAATTGCATTAAGAGCTTCTGTGGAGCTGCATTTAGGTCTTCTCTGTAGGACAGAAGTCTAGAAATGTAATTTTATTTTGAAATAAATTATGGGATTTATCACATATACATAAGAAGCTCAAAAATACCCTATCAATTTTCTCTGAGACCCTGGCAAAAAAAAAAAAGTCATATGACACAGCAGACTGAGAACTCTCTTGCCTTTGCTTCCCAAAAGTAACAGATTCTAAAGTTCAGATGAGTTCATGAGAGAAATAATAGATACCCAGCTGGGAAAATATTTTGTCAAAGTTACTGATAAAGCAAATAAAGAATATGCATATTTCTGGGCATTCAAAGAATAATGAAACAGTTTTACATCTCATCTCCATAGAACTTCTTGCAGAGAACTCCCAGGGATCTTCCTTGCAGAGGGTTTAGGTACTGTGAGATTCTGGTCAATGCAGTAACTATACAAATATCTAATTATTCATAGAACTAGTAAAGAGCCTAGGGACTAATTAAAAACATTATTTGACAAGTAGGAAATGGAGCAAATCAACATTTATCTGAGGAGAAGGAAGTAGAAACCAAAACACATCTTTTATAACACTAAATAATACAACTGCAGAAGCAGCACCATTTTCACTTATCTAAGTTGAAATCTCCCCTCTCCTTCTTTCTACCAACTTTTTTTTTTTTTTTTTCAGATTTTTCTTTGGATGCCAAATTTTTGAAAGTATCTACTTTTTCTTCAACTCATAGCCCTTTTCTTCAGCTTTTGAAGATTCATAAGAAGCACCCCTCTGAACCCAAATCATAGAAGTAGATGAATGAAAAGGAACTATTTAAGCTGGAGAAGGACTGAATTAACACTGACTGAACAGCACATTGCAAACTCCCTGCCCTTCATTGTCTGCATCCTTTAAATATCACCACAAAGTATTTGCTTTGCTGTATGTTCATTTGATCAACACTCATCCCAAAAAAATCATTTTTCAGCTATCATCAAACAGAAGAAACCCCAAAACATGAATGACTGATTAATTTCACAATCTCTAAAAGGAAGAGCAGGATTGCAGTGGTTTAAAGCCACACAGGCTTTAAACAGGATGTTAAAGATGTCCACCTTTGCAAAATCAACCTTGATCATACTTAGGTCTGTGTCATGTTTGCTGTGTGCCATTCACTTTTACCCTTTTGAAACTCACAAAAGCTTTAAAACACTTTCCAAGTGAGATCTTTTGTTATACTGAACATGCTCTGAACTATCGAGAACCCAAGAAAATCAATCCACAGGTTCCAAGGAAACAGGTTTAGTACCAAAGCCAGGGCAGAATGTATGAAACTCAACCCTTAGACAGCAGGAGCTGCCTACAAGCTCAGGATCTGATCTTCTGTCCTGGCTATGGGGATTTAATTAATATATCAGAGAAGTCTAGAGATATTTAACTTACCCCCTGCCCATATTAGATTATAACAGTTGTCATCTCAATGGCTCTTCAGGCTCTGTTGGCAGTATTGATCTGATCTCCAGTATTGATCTGACAATTATAACTGGAGCTTAAGCAACAGAGGCTCAAATGATTTAATGAAGGAAGGCAATTTGTCCTTTCCTAGAGCATACATGATATCGAAGTTGTCTGGCAGCTACAAGCTGGCCCATGGAGGATTCAAATTCCTTGGAGGGGCAGATTGAGGAGTCAATGCTCAAACAAGCATTGGAATTTTTTAACCTGATATCTTAAAATGGCATCCACCCTTAAAGAACTGAATTGACACCCCCTACTTTACCTGTCCCTATGTACAAAAAATTAGGCATAGTAATATGTACTCTTAATCCCATCCCTTGTAACTGCTAATATCAGTTTGGAAATTATCGTTGTCAAATTCTACCACACCAGATCTGGTAAAATCAGAAGTACTGCATTTTATGTAATTTAGGTATATATTCAGTTTTCATAATGTTTACTGAATAGGTATAAAAAAATCTTACTTAAGTTGACTACATTTCAGTATAAAGCACAAAAATAAATAAATTACAGGGGTTGTGCAACTCAGACTAAGGACACAAAAAAGGGAAAAAAAAAGATTGTTTGAAAAACCATATTGTGGAAACCATAAAAGTAGCTACTCACACCATTATGTGTTTAAGTAAAACTGATGAAAAGATATTAGCAACCTTCAGAGTGGTCATAAATGCCTGCAGGAATTTAAAACTTTTCTCCCTCTGTAAATACAGTCAGAAATAAAATAAGAATGTTTCTGGTCCAGGGGCAAATTGCATCATTACCAAAACTCAGTGTACTGAAAAAGTGGCACCACAATAAAATGAGAAGCCACCATTCATCAGTCCTCAAAGTTTTTTTCAAAAGATCTTTAAGGATTACACAAGTATTGCTTCTACAAAGCAAGATTTTGTAGGAAGAAACCCAGCAAGTTCTTTTCCACCACAGCCTCATCACCTGGTATTTAATGTTCTCTTTTATAACTTCTAACCCAGCATAACACAGCAGCAAAACTTCACATTCATTCAAGCTTTTACAAGAACCTGTCAACCATCATTTCAAAAAACTAAGAGGCAAATAATGCTTTTCAATTCAATCAAAGAGCTATTTCTTGAGACGACTCTATTATATGGAACAATATCTTTGAAAAGCAACATTTAAGCCTGGACTGTAAAATGAAGTGACTAAAGGACTGAAGTTTGCACTATTGATACTGAATTCCATCACTCTAACAACTGTAACAGTACCAAAGAAAATAACAATGTTAAAAGTCTATCCTCAAACACCCTCTGCAGAATTATTTTGATGATGATTCCAGCAAAATGGGATCAAAATGTGTCATCTGATACTCTGGGAGCAACCAAAAACCAGCAAAGTAGAGGATGCTCAGACTGAAACCTCTTGGGAAACATTTTAATTTTAAAACAGGTTGTTGAGGTTGCTTTGGTCTTTTTCCCACATCATCAAAAGGACATGGCAATAGAACATCTGAGTTTTAATACAAAACGTTGGGTGGAGAGAAATTTCTTGGACAAGCTGTGCCGAACAAAGATTATGCACTGCCAGTTCACACCACACTGAACAATCCAACACCTCTGGAAACCCTACCCAGAGAGTTGTTTTTAAATTGTGTGAACAGCACTAGTGCTGAACTCACTAATTTCATGGCAACTGAGTATTTCATAGCTCCACCAGAAAGTGAAACCTTCAGTGGTTTAACCCCGACACCAACAAGTCAACCTCTCCTGAATATCTATAGTAACAACCTAAAAATCAAACACAATGACCATCCCACAGGGCAAGCATGCTGAAAATTACCCATATTCATCTTCAATAAGAAAATAATTCTTGGGCCATTTTGCATTGAGATGACTCACCACTGTTTTCATTTTAAAAAGTATTCTACTTCCAAAGGATCTGCCAGTTATTACATAAGAAGAAATTTTGATGCCAAATTCACAGGGAGCATGGAGCTCCTTGGCAGGTACACCACCACCCCCAGTGAGCTTCTGATCGCACCCAACTCCTGCCAAACATTTGCAACGCATTAAAAGTTCAACAACTCAAACAACAACACCTCTATACTCAGCACAAAGCCATGAAACAACTTCTGACATACATCAAAGCAGCTGCAGCCTCAGGAGGGCTGAGGCGCCGGTCGTGACTTACGTTGTTCATGTACTCGGAGAGCAGGTCCTGCAGGGCCTGGCGCACAGCGTTGCACTCGGCCACGATGCGCTCGCGGCGGTCGTCGCGCGTGCACGAGGAGTCGGCCATGAGCGCCGCCCCGCTGATGATGCTCTCCAGCCGCTCCTCCAGCGACGGCCGGAACCGCGCCTCGCTGAACGTCATCGGGTCCAGGATGATCTTGTTCTGGAAGGAAAGGGAAAACGGGGCAATGGTGAGCGGTCGCGGGTCTTTGGGATTTTCATTGCCTTCGGAGAGGTTTTTTTAGTCTTTCCTATAAATAATTTATCATAGAACACCAGGTCGGAAGGGGTCGCAAGGATTATCAAAACTTTCTTGGAGCAATTATCTATCACAGTCCTGAAAAAGTAAATATTAGAGAAATATGTATATGAATGTGTGCATGCATGTATGTGTGTTTGGGTATATATATGTATATATATCTATATATATATATGTGTGTGTGTGTATATATATATATATGTATATAAAAATATATGTTCACAACCTTGTTACCCAGAGAAGCTGTGGCTGCCCCTGGATCCCTGGAAGTGTCCAAGGCTAGGCTGGATAGGGGTTGAACCAACCTGCGATAGCGGAAGAGTTTTTAGTCTTTCCTAGAAAAAATTTATCATAGAATGGAAGGTTGGAAGCGACCACAAGGATTATCAAAACTTTCTTGGAGCAATTATCTATCAAATTGCTGAAAAAGTAAATATCAGAGAAATAGATATACATTAAAAATATATGTATATTTATATATACATATATATATTTATATAAAAGTAAATATATAAATGTATATATGCGTATATTTATATAAAAATTCATAACCTTGTTACCCAGAGAAGCTGTGGCTGCCCCTGGATCCCTGGAAGTGTCCAAGGCTAGGCTGGATAGGGGTTGAACCAACCTGCGATAGCGGAAGAGTTTTTAGTCTTTCCTAGAAAAAATTTATCATAGAATGGAAGGTTGGAAGCGACCACAAGGATTATCAAAACTTTCTTGGAGCAATTATCTATCAAATTGCTGAAAAAGTAAATATCAGAGAAATAGATATACATTAAAAATATATGTATATTTATATATACATATATATATTTATATAAAAGTAAATATATAAATGTATATATGCGTATATTTATATAAAAATTCATAACCTTGTTACCCAGAGAAGCTGTGGCTGCCCCTGGATCCCTGGAAGTCTCCAAAGCCAGGCTGCACAGGGCTTGAAGCAACCTGATATAGTGGAAGGTGTCCCCAGCCATTGCAGGGTCTTGGAACAAGATGATCTTTAAGGTCCCTTCCAACCCAAACCATTCCATACTAAAGTAGTATCATTTTTCCACAAATATTCTGAAAATTTCTTGGCTCTTCAGGACATTCATATGCAAGGAATAAGTTTTTTATTCCTGAAGATAGAGTGGGATGTTCTCTGTTAAAAATTTCATTTTGATTGTTTTAATAAGCAGCCTACACTGCTGAAATTTTACTATATTCCCTCAATATTTAATGAATTTTAAAAATTAAGGAAGTTAAGACTGCAAGGAAATCATTACTAGATAATGACACAGAGAAATACTAAATCTCTGATTTCTATTCTGTAGAGCATCTTTTAACAGCTTTTTTTTGGTTTTTAGTCAGGAAAAAAGTGCTGGATTAGTTAACTAAAAAGGGAGCACCACATGAAGACAGACTGAAACCATCTTCAGTCTGTCAAATAGTCTGCTGGTCAGCAAAGTATCTTTATTCTACTAGAAAAAGAATTGATTTTCAAAGACTTTTTTCTAATAAAGAAAGGTGAATTCCTAAATTACGATCTCTACTAAACACTTGTGTACTGCATCTATCAAACTTATTACCAAATATGAAATAGGTTTAAACCACATTGATTCTACTCTTCTCACAGTAAAACTTCATGTAAAGTTATGAGTTTTGAGTCACTGCTGGATTATATTTTGACCTGCTTTTCTCCTTTTTGCAGTTCAAGGTAAGAAATACAAAAGCAATAATCATCTGTGCTCACTCTCAGGCACATTTACAACACTGTGGAATTCAGGAACCTTTTGCTGAAATCATGCAAAGAAGTCTCCTAATTACATATGGACTAAAAATGCTCTGTAAGCTGTGCACTTGTTATTTGAGCTTTAAAAAAGAAAAAAATCATGAAATAGGAATGAAAAATGTAAAAGCATTCTGATTTCTAATAATCACACCTATTTTAAAGCACAAAAGATTTGTTAATGAACCATTTTAATTTTCACAATGTTCTGATAACTTTAGTCTATTCATTTTCATATCCAAGAGCAATCAGCAAGTGCAAGCCAAACGATACAAGTAATTTAATAATACAATAATACCAACAAAACCAACACAGTGTATCAAAATGTACATTAAAATTTAGGAACATGACACATGACCAACACGTGTCTTTAGCAGTGAAAATTGTTTATTATTAATCAGAAAATGTTCAAATGGATTTATTCAAACCTAAATACAAACTCCACTTGAACTTTTTCTTAATTTCAGCAGGACAAGGCTCTTAGAAAAGATCTTATTTCTCAGTAAAACATCCAGGCCCCATAACACACAGACCCCATAGCTCTCACTACTATACAGAGAAAGGAACCTCTGAGAAATCTGTAACTTCACTGAATCCTCAGCAGTTAAATAGTAATAAACATAAGGAATTTATTAAAATCCATTGTTTAATAAAAGGACAAATAGAAAAATTTTAACCAGGTAACGTATTGTTCCAGCTCCAGGAACTGCTGACTTGGCAGAAAAACTGCTGCATTAGCCAGAATGTGAAATAATGTCTCACATGTATCTTCTGGGGTCCGTGTTTCACAGCAGTAAGCAGAGCAGTTTTACAAGCACCTAAATTAGAAATGACTTCTCCAAGAGTTAGGCCTGTGCATATTTATGTAACAGGGCTTTTGAGCCAAAGGGTAATGCTTGGGATTTTAAGAAATCAGCTGTATAAATTCATTTTCACAACCTCATATTTCACGTGGCAGTAGCAGGACTATAATTGCACCAAATGAGCTATATAAGCCACTTATGGAATTAGCAAGAAAAAAAAAAACATTGAAAATAATAGCTGTTTGTTTCAGATTCCTAACCAATCCTTCCAGAAATGCCTCCCTTTTCCTCCTCTTCCTCACAGTCATAGGTGTAAGGTTCTCTAACTACACAGCAACTTTCAGACAGATCTTACACCTCTCAGCAAGTCATGAATCACATTTTTGCCCTTAGATTTGAAGACCCTAAACTCAAGTCTTCTGTGAGACCCAAAAACCTACCTGGCATATGGAAATATGCATGTGCATATCTATTTGCATATGCAAATACAGAATCCTGCACCTGTGGACCTGCACAGGCTGGGGGTGACCTGATGGAGAGCTCTGGGGAGAAGGACCTGGGTGTCCTCGTGGACAACGAGCTGTCCCCGAGTCAGCAGCGCATCCTGGTAGCCAAGAAGGCCAATGGCACCCTGGGGTGCTTCAGGTAGAGCATTTCCAGCAGTGCAGGGAGGGGATCCTGCCCCTCTGCTCAGCCCTGCTCAGCCACATTTGGAGAACCATGTGCAGTTCTGGGCTCCTCAGGCCAGGAGACACCTGGAGCTCCTGGAGCGGGGCCAGCAGAAGCTGCATAGGTGATGAAGGGACTGAAGCATCTCCCTGCCCAGGAAAGGCTGAGGGAGCTGGGGCTGTTCAGCCTGGAGAGGAGCCCCAGCTGAGAGGGGCCCTCAGCCCTGGCTGTCCCTGGCTGTCCCTGGGTGTCCCTGGCTGTCCCTGGGTGCAGGGAGGGGCAGAGCAGGGCCCAGGCTCTGCTCCAGGGCCCAGCAGTGGCACCAGAGGAAGGGGCAGGGACTGAGCCCAGGGAGTTCCACCTGGACAAGAGGAAGAACTTCTTCACTGAGAGCACTGAACAGATTGTCCAGAGAGGCTGTGGAGTCTCCTCACTGGGATATTCCAGAGTCACCTGGACACAACCCTGTGCCCTATGCTGTGGATGGCCCTGTGTGAGCAGGGAGCTGGGACCAGGTGAACCACTGAGGTCCCTTCCACCCTGACCCATCCTGGGATTCTGTGCATTCTTCCATACTTTTTGAGCCTTGAAGATGAACAATCGACAGATCAAATATCTCCCTGAAACCCAAGTCAACATTTTCACAAGCAGATATGTTGTACTCCATGAATAAATTCAGGAATTTCTTTACAGACTAGATACAAATACTATTTAGATTTTAAATAATAAATTGTGTAACACAGAGGATGCTTAATTAACCCAAGCCAGCTTTCCTCACTTTGAACTGTAAAAAGGGAATATACTTTTGTGGTATTTGTAAATAAGGAGAAATATTTATGATGATCAAAACTTAGCTCATGAAAAATAAAAGTCACTCAGTTGTACTCAATAATTTTTCATCCATATCACATAAAACTTTTTATTTATAACTCATTTCTCAGCTTAAATATTATTAAATATTTGTTTGGGATATATGATAAGGACAATTCAGAATTACAGAGTAATTTAGGTCAGAATGAACTCCTGAAGGTTATATTTTAAACACTTATTTAAAACACAGACAACTTTACCATCAAGCCAGGTTGCTCAAGGCTTCATCCAGTCAAGATGAGAATTCATCCTTGGAGATTTTCCAAACCTCTCTGCCTATTGCTTGAGTGCCTGATCACCTTCATAGGTGATCATGGGTGTCTTTTTCCCTCCCAATATACAGAATTTTCTCAGAATCATCTTGTGCTAATTGTACCTCATCCCAAACCATGAAACTCTTTAAGTTTTGCTTAAAATAGAACTAATAATTATGTAGTTACTTTCTGATGGGTGGTTATAAATAAATGACAGCCTAGATGTTTATTTTAAACTCTTTTCTCAAACAAGGGAAAACAGGTTTTGGAGTTTTGGGAAAAGGGAGACGGGATTAGAACCAGCTCCATGACAGCTCCTGATGTTCAGTAACCAAAGAAACACAATTTTCTATATTCTTCTTCAAAGAGAACTTGGTGCCAAACTTCAGACTATGTTATTGACACCTATAAAACTCTTACACGTATATTAACAAGGAAGTAATTGGAAATAATTGTCTTCTTGGAAGAAGAAAAAAATAGTTGGCAGGAAATCGGGCTAAATAAATTTCTTTAAAAGTTGCAATTTCGCATCACTTCTTAAAAGCCAGTTAATGAAAGATGAATGTAAATGAACTGGAACACTTTACATTTCTAATTAGTTAACTAACATTAGAGCCATAAATCAAGGACTGATACCATAATTCAGTCCTTATAATTAAGTGTTTCAAACCTCTTTATAAATGTTCAGATTACTGTAAACATAAATCATTTTTGGCTGCAGTTGCTGAAACAAAATCCAAGAAAATTAATTTTAATATAATTGAAGATTTGTTTGAAAACTGTCAAAACTTGTGATAAAATCTTCTTTAAATATAGTTAACTATTTTCTCTTCAACTCTTCTTTTTTCCTTAAATTATATCAAGGTGTGTTTACAGAGATGTTGCCATGTTTTAATAAATATTAGAGACTTCTGAAAATAAACCTCTTCATACTAAGTACTTCTCTAAACCAACTTTGTCTTGTTCAGAAGGCAATAAACTATCTCACACACAATAAACTAGAGGATACCACTTTAGAAATTTTAAATAATGGATAAATTATTCATACTTCAACTAAAAAAACTGAAAATAGCCATATACCCTACATAAATTATTGTATAATCAGAGAGCACATCATTATTGAAAGTTTGTGATATTTATCTGCATTAGAATCTCATTTTCAACCAAACCAAAAAACCCCTCACAGTCTTTATTAGAAATATAATGCAAAGCAAAAGCAAAATGTTACATTAATAATTTAAAACAATTTTACATCTCAAAAAAACCTAGAATTACTGTATCATTGCCTGCATTTTGCAATTAAATGACTTCATTATTATGTGCAATTGCCTTATTGCTCATGAAAAATCTGCTCATCCTCTAGTTTCTGTACATAGAAAGTCTTAAGGAAATTTCAGCAGCTTCTTCAGAACCTCTGCCTAGTTTATTTGTTAAACACATATTAATTCATCTGTTTAGAATGTGAAACCTTCAGGGCAGAGACCATTTCCTAACATGGTTCTTAAAGATTTAGAATCACAGAATCACAGAATGGTTAAGGTTGGCAAAGACCTCTAAGACCATAAACCTACCACCACCACCATGTTCACCAAGTGCTACATTGTCCTGGTTTAAGGCAAATTTGGGAAGAAGCCTCCAAAGGGGTCCCTCTAAAAATCAAATTCAAGCAGCCTCTCTCCCTACTGGTCCAGAAGGCATAAATCTGCTTCAAAAAGCATGGAAAAAACTGTTTACTTAACAAGCAAAGTACTCACAAACATGAAAAAATTAATAATACTAAAAAATGGAATCTCTGATTGTTCTGAAGAGGTGGCAAATTCAGAGAGAGAGTCCTTTCTGTGGAGTGTAGCTCAGCTCGCCCAGTCTCTTATCAGCCCTTCCTGCACTGGAAAATGTCACGTCCTGGGCCTTGGTGGGCCACAGGTTTGAACTTGTGATGCTTTTTGGGTTTTCCGTTCAGAGCAGGTTTGAATAATTCCAATTAAAAGAAAAGCCACAGTCTGAGGAACTGGTTTTGCCTCGGCTAAATAAAAAACTAGATAAAAATAAAAGCAAAGGAGGGTTCTGTCCTGCTGTCCGTGCTGCAGACAACAGAGCTTGTGAGAAGGAAAGTGGGGGAATCCAGTGCAGTTTCTGCAAACAAACTGCATGCTTCTTCTCCCCCACTTGGCTCTCAGAACCAGTCTTAACAGTGAAGAACTTAATAGCCAGCACAAACACAACAACTGGGGATACACAGAATTCACAGAATGCACAGAACGACCAGGTTGGAAGAGACCCTCAAGATCTTTGAGTCCAACCCATGCCCCAACATCTCAACTATAACATGGCACCCAGTGCCACATCCAAGCTGTTTTAAACACATCCAGAGATGGTGACTCCACCACCTCCCCGGGCAGGCCATTCCAGAACTTTATCACTCTTTCCATGAAAAACTTTTTCCTAATATCCAACCTATATTTCCCCTAATGCAGCTTGAGACTGTGTCCTCTGGTTCTGTCAGTGCTGCCTGAAGAAAGAGACCAACCCCACCTGGCTACAACCACCCTTCAGGAGTTGTAGAGAGTGATGAGGTCACCCCTGAGTCTCCTTTTCTCCAGGCTAAACAACCCCAGCTCCCTCAGTCGTGTCTCACAGGGCTTGTGTCCCAAGCCCCTCACCAGCCTCGTTGCCCCCCTCAGGACACACTCCAGTATCTCCACATCCTTCCTAAACTGAGGGCCCAGAACTGGACACAGCACTTGAGGTGTGGCCTCACCAGTGCTGAGTACAGGGCAAGAATGACCTCCCTGCTCCTGCTGGCCACATACAATGGCATCATAAAGTCACCCTAGGACGTACATCCACAGGGTTTTTAACACTTACTGAGACAATGAATACACAACTGCCCTTAGCACAAGGAAAATGCAATTTTCAAGGTAAATGCCACTGCAAAGTGTGATAGATATTTTAGATAAACAGTGCCACAACCACAAGACAGCAGAAAAAACCGCCTTAGAGTAGAAGGCAGCATATGATATACTGAGGGACCTAGTTTTTCTGAGTAACTTGGAGACAATACCATATAAATAAGAGTGTTTGATGTATTACTTTGTCAGAAGCGCCTGCACTACTGCGAAAATAAATGCTGTGTGCTCACAGGTTTGGTTTCTGCACCTTTGTCCATGTCTCCTGCAATGCTAACAAGGCTGTTGATCTCCTGTTTAGCAATAAATCAAATGTTCCTACCTGCCACAATGCTGTGTTACACAGACACACCATACAGCTGGAAGAGTGTGACAGTGCAATGCTAAACTGCAGCTTCCAATGGGCTGCTCTGGAGTGGTGAAACAACACAGAAATAATTCACAGGGGCTCCAAGAGAGCTGGAGGGGGATTTTGGACAAGGGCATGGTGTTACAGGACAGGAGGAATGGCTGGGTTAGATGGGATATTGGGAAGAAATTCTTTACTGTGAGGGTGTTGGTGTTCCCTATCCCTGGAAGTGTCCAAGGCCAGGTTGGACAGGCCTTGGAGCAACCTGGGATACTGGGAGGTGTCCCTGCCCATGGCAGAGGGTGGAAGAAGATAGGTTTTAAGTTCCTTTCCAACCCAAACCATGCTGTGATTCTCTGACCTCTCCCTCTGGCACACCAGACTGGAGGCACCCACAGCAGCTTCACGAGCATCCCACTCAGGCAGGAGTGCACCACCACGAGCAGCAGCAACAGCCCCCACCCTCCCAGCCCCCTCTCCTGACTGCTCTCCAAATGTAAATGGAGATGCTGCTTCCCTGAAATAGTGGAGGTGCTCACTTCTCACATACCTAAGCTACAGAAGCATCTCAGAGGTGCTAAATAAACACAGGCAAAATAGTAGCAAGTGTAGTCTAATTAGAACATTTCACTTAGTGCTCTTTTCGAGCTATTATATGTAATCTGAAAGAAAATTTACTATGTTTTTGATTTAGCACTTCAGTTATTCATACTTACATTAACAAGATAATAAGAAACCTGCAATAATTTGAATAATAATGCAATAACTTCACTGCTACAGAAAACACATTTCCTTACAGAAATGACAATTAGGTGTTTAAAGTGTGTTTCTTTTCTGTATTTTTAGTATGTCTAACAAATTTGTGCTTGAGGGTTCATTACAAAAATTCTTTTACAAATAAACTGGCCTACTGCAAACGAGTTACATGTATTTTGATAGGGAAGCACAGGCAGCAGTTGGTGTGTTGGCAAAAGGCTCTTTCTACCACCAAAAGAAGTGGTAGCAAAGTGCTATGGTTAAACTCCAACAAGAATTTTTGATTGCTAAATCTTTCCACAATACTAGTTTACTATACAAGAGCATTTCAGGGGGAAAAAAAAAAAATCATAGGCATAAAAAAAATAAACCAGAAACCCACTAGATGGTGCTCCTATACAGCAGATACAGCTCAGCAGCATCATTCCCACTGCTACAGGAGAATGAGAGCAATGAGATCCTAATCCGCAGTTACCCAGGGTGCTTCCCTTCACAGAGATCACATTTTTGCCATGCATTTACTTCCAAAATCCTGACATTTTCAGTGCCATCATTTGTACTCTAAAGCTGACCCTTTCTACAATAATATATAAACAAACCCATACATACAGAGAAGGGGTTGTAATGGGAAATGCAGCAGTAACTGAAAGGAAAAGTTGTTTGGCCCCTCAGAATTATCAGAACCTTAAAAATTTACTCTGATTTGTCTGATTTGAGACATCAGTTCAGCATCCTCAAACATACAGCTCTGCAAACAGGTGAAGCTTTCAGGTTTAGTGTAAAATGCAACATTTTGCTGTTGGTTATTATTTTCTTAATATGCAAAGCATGACCAGTCTGATGTTTTCACACTCAGAGGAGATCTGAGGAGTGCAGAAAGTGCTGAAGAATCTCACTATCACATAGAACTTTGAGAAACATTGTGATGCAGCCTGGCTGCCTTCACACAGGAAATGGTTGTCTTGACACTGTTGCAGTGTAAAAGCCAATTCAGCTGCATCAGAGACAAAAAAAAAAAAAAAAAAAAAAAAAAAAAAAAAAAAAAAAAAAAACTTGTATTTTGGAGCTCCCAACACAAGAAATTTGCAGACTTGGGGGAATGAGTCCAGATGAGACCCACAAAGTTGGTGCTCTGAGGACTGGAGCCCCTCTGCTCTGGAGTCAGGCTGGGAGAGCTGGGGGTGCTCACCTGGAGAAGGCTCCAGGGAGAGCTCAGAGCCCCTTGCAGGGCCTAAAGGGGCTCCAGGAGAGCTGGAGAGGGACTGGGCACAAGGGATGGAGGGACAGGACAAGGGAGAATGACAGGTTGGACAGGGCTTGGAGCAACCTGTGACAGTGGAAGGTGCTTCTGCTCATGGCAGGGGGTTGAAACAAGATGAACTTTAATGTCCCTTCCTACCCAAACCATTCTGAGATTCTTCAATATCTCATACAAATCCATACATGACGTTATCTGAATTTGCAGCACACTTTCCCCAGTGCATTCCTAGTTAAATTCAATATAGTTGCTATTATACAGAAATTGCCATTTGCCTGGGCTAGAGCTACTCAAGCTCAACAAGTCTGGTTTCAAATTGCTGTCAGATGTGCAGTAATATTTTTGCAATTGTTTCTTATGAATTTCAGTGGCGAAACAAACACATTTCAATTCTCCTCTCGAAGCTCACATTTTGTCCTGTTCTCTGCAGCATCACAAATCACTTCTCTGAAGAACATATTTACAAGCAAATTGCAATTCCATAAATGTTCTGCAAAAATCCATTCTCAGATCATCTAGCAGTTATTTGTCCAAAAAGGAACATTTTAAAGGTAGTCACTTAATGACACAGCAATTCTTCTGTCTGCTACATTTCTGCCACATTTTGACAGCTCCTAATTTTATTACCAAAAAAAAAAAAAAAAAAAAGCAGTCTTTGCTATTGCTATACCCCAAATACTTTGTCTTTTCAGTTTCTCTGTAATGTTTTCCCCTCATTACACACTTATTAGATCTTTCACTCCATTTAAGGTGCACTGCATTCTCTAGCCATGCAAAATGTTCCTTAAAGAGCACTAATGTATTCACAAAATATGTTATGATAGCCCATTTATTAATTATGAGCTGCATTTAACAGCCTGGAGGACAGTGACCAGTGTCACCAGACACTTTCTTTCTCATCAAATGTAGTCATCTCCCAGATAGCTGACTTGCTCTGTTCAAAAATTCATTAAAGATGGAGTTACTCTGCCTGTAATTTCTCAGTTCAAATGCTGCTCATGACAAAAAATAGTACAATTTCAGTACCCTGGGACCTATCCCAAATACATAAATACCTCAAGTACTTAAAATCATTTTAAGCACCTCTTTCAATTCTGAATCATATCAAATCATAGAATCATGCCTGAGCTGGAAGGGACCCATGAGGATCAACCAGTCCAACTCCAGGCCCTTCCCAGGATAACAGCAAGTGTCCCACCCTGTGCCTGAGAGCATTCTCCAAATGCTATTTGAACTCTGGCAGGTTTTCCACTTCCCCTTATATTCCTTTAAATTCCTTTATAAACCAGATTGTTTTCTTACTCAGAAATCAGAGAATAAAGGGGTGACCCAAAGGCTCAGCAGCTGAAGATGTAACAAGGACCAACACTGCTGGACTGCAACTTTAAAGACAAAACACAGAGAAACAATAAATCCAATATTAAAAAAGAGAAAAAAATGATAAAACATCAGATAAAACAACATCAGCTATAGAGTTTGCCTGTTTGGATTAATGTATATTAAAACTAAGCACTAGATATACTTCTTTTAACAAACAAAATATCATTTTATTCCATTGCTAGAGGCAGAAATTGCACACAAGACAAACACAAAAGACAGGGAGAAAAGTCAGCTAAGCCATCTCATCAGTTCTTTCTGGAACAATACAGAAAACAGCAGATATTTGCTTTTGGCATCAGTGGAGGAAAGGGGTTTTGGTCCTTTTTTCCTTTAGATATCTTCTCCTCCCCTCTCTAAGTCAGAGGATTTATAAATTCTATTTAATTTTATTGCAGATAATTCAAGCCTTGCTTCAAACACAGGAATAATCCTTTTATGGAGTTATGGTGCATGCATAGTAAACAGCTTTATATTTACAACACCATTACACCCACCCTCCCAGCAATGCACAAGAATGATTACCCTCATTTCTCATATCCAAATCTAAAGGAAATTATTTAGAATTGCTTAAAGTGTAAAGAATTGTAGGTCTGAAAGCCCTAGAATCTGAATTTCCACTGTGATTAGCACTTCTAAGGTGCTGTCAGCACATCCCACTGACACAGATCCACTTCTCAGGACTCAGGAATTGTAATCCCAGTCCATATTCTGAGAGCAGACACCTTCCTACTCACCAGAGATCCCAAGTGCCCAGTAAATCCTATTTTTGCCTGCCACTGCCCCCTCTCTATCCCATCATGGAGAACACATTCCCCAACAATCTGTGTGCAGCCCTTGCTGTGGCACAGACAATCATGGAATGACAGAATTGTTTGGATTGGAAAAGCGCTCTCGGATCATCGAGTCCAACTCCAGCCCTGCCAAGGCCACCAACCACCCCCATCCCAAAGTGCCACATCCCCATGGCTTTTAAATTCCCCCAGGCTTGGGGACTCCACCACTGCCCTGGGCAACTGTGCCAGGGCTAGACAAGCCTTTGGGTGAAGAAAACTTCCCAGATATCCAATCTAAACCTCCCTGGCACAGCTTGAGGCCATTTCCCTGTGTCCTGTCCCTGTTCCCTGGGAGCAGAGCCCGACCCCCCCGGCTGTCCCCTCCTGGCAGGAGCTGTGCAGAGCCACAAGGTCCCTCCTGAGCCTCCTTTGCTCCAGGCTGAGCCCCTTTCCAGCTCCTTCAGCTGCTCCTGGGGCTCCTTTGCTCCAGGCTGAGCCCCCTTCCAGCTCCCTCAGCTGCTCCTGGGGCTCCAGACCCTTTTCCAGCTCTACTCCCTTCCCTGAGCAAAGTTATTCCTTTACTTTATTTCTAGATATAAATATATATTTTTACATGCACATTTATTTTTACCCTTTTGCAGTTACCAAGAGCACACCAGTGTCAATGTCATCTATCTTCATCTCAGTTTTCATCCAGCACAGTTTCCTGGTCCTTCTCATTGCATTTCTTCTCAATAATTTCATTCTCTTTCTATCTACCTCTCCACCACACTCCAGTTTGATGTGGAGGTCCTGTCTCTGCTGCACAGCAGAGGGCTATGGGGAGGACAGCAGATTAATCCATCCCACAATTTAACATGTGCCAACAAACAGTCCCTCCATAACCAGAAGAGATGAGAGCTTACCAGATCAAAATTACCATTTCCTGAGAGAAAATAGAGCTTTTCCAGAGTTCAAAGTAAGTTCTTCAAAAATTTATCTATGCAATTTCCATAAATTGGGCCAAATACCATGAGGGGGAAATAAACTGTGCACTCCCATTTGCATTAAGAACTCAGAAATATTTCATAAGCATAAAATATATGCCAAATTTTAATAACAAATTACTAGAAAGACCAGGAATACCTATTTCTAAATGATCTAAGATTAAAGCAGCAACATGGAAGTGAAAGGACAAAGCAACAAGGCATTAAACACGTTGTTTTGTCATCAATCAGGTTCAAATAGGACTTTAAAGGAAAAAAAGACTACTAAGGAACAGATTTGTGAGCTCTCCTTATTCCTACATAAATGATCTCTGAGAAGCAATAAATGACACCTATCTTCAAAACTTTGCTGCTGATAACTCACAGGTGACTTTACACAATCCCCCAGTGCATAGAGTGTGACAGTTATCAAAAGACCTAGTTAAACACAATGGCTGTGCTTCAAATAGGTAGAATAATTATTTGTATTCCATGTGATGATATTTTGACTGAAAAAATATTCAAATTATTAACACTGCAGTTATTTGAAGCGCTAAGCCACAGAACACTGATTCCAAAATCTGAAATAATGAAGGCTGAGAAGTATTAAAATTATGGAAAAAAACTGTAAACTTATTTTTAATACAGAATAATCATCTTGGCATATAATGCAGGGTTTAGTAAGCACTTCCTACCAAATATAAACTGATCTCAATTAACATGACTCAGACTGTAAAATAAATATTCTGTAAAATTATTTTCATTAGAAAATACAAAGATCCTTTTCCTTGCTGAAGTAATATACTGCCACCATAAAAAGCAAGTATTTTTTTCTCCACCACCTTTTAACTTATGACATAGTTTCACTAGTCTGATAATATTGCTTGTTTTCTTGCTTTTAAAACGTAAAGGTAAATTCACAATTATCCCACCATCACCAGCTATAAATTTTGACTTTCTCTGGAGATTAGGGAATGTCATCTTTGATGCAAAATTAGGTGTGAATAAATCTCATTCAACAGCTAAGCAGTGAGTTAGAAAATGGATAATCCAATTGTTTCAGTCTCTGTACCCTTGTAAGTCAAAGTTTTCATTTAGTTTTAGTTTTCTCTCTCCTAAGAGAGAATTGCCCAAAAAGGTTGTTTTTCCACACATAATTATGAACAGAACACGCTACTATGGCTACACATCTCCCACACACATTCATGGCTCCTGCAACATCACAGAAAGTGGAAAAGACTTTACCTGAGGAGAAAAAGGATGAATATTCTCATCCAGGCAGGGGACAATATCTGATGTCTTGCACAGTCTTCACTACATTTATTTTCACTAAGCACAACTACTCTCTTTGCATTGAACAACAGCCTTTTTTCCAGAAGGCAGCAGCAGCATCATCAGTTTGGGACTGAGAAGTCACATGTTTTCTGTCCCTGTTTGTCAAACCTTTGCTGTCCATAATGTGCAAAGTCCCACACAAAAGCTGGAGCACAGTCAAACCACACAGGAATATTACCCCCAGGATCTTACCAACCAGGGACCTGTGAGATGAGAGGGCCCTGAAAACCCTAAGGAATTCCTTAAATCTTAACCCACAGTAATTATGCAGGAAAAAAAAAAACACAGATGTAAGAATAGATGGAGGAGACAAGCCCAGTCCAACATGCTGTGAGATGAACCACCTGCACTACACCTTCACTTCCAGCCCTAAATGCAGCAGGACTGAGCAGCTCCTGGTTGCATGTGACAGATGCTGGGATTGCAACCTTGTGTCTTAATCAAAGTGAAAAGGACACCATTCCCCAATAATAACTTCAACAAGCCCTTGCCTTAAGTCAAAATGTAAGATGAAAATATTGTCAGAGACTGCCTGCAATAACCTTTTTGTTCACTGCCTGAAGTACAATCCTCACATGTGAGATAGGGAGAAATCATCAGACAGGACTGCTAATGAAATTAACAGCTAAACAATTAGCTGTCAGGAAAGTTGCTTAAGCAAAACCGTATCTATTGCTGGAACAGAGGTTGCAGCACTTTACCCACAGCTGAACTACTGACTGCTTTTTCCATGGAAAAGATGCTTTTTTCATGCCTTCAATTGGCATAATTTAAGATTCAAGTTGAATGTTAATGTTTCCAGGACACTGAGCTCCATCACCAATTTCATTTTTTTGTCTTGTTTCCTGACTTGCTAGACAAACATGATTTTATCAGTCAAGCAACCTCAGATCTTGGTCACATAACTAAACTGCCAGATTAATCAGATTTTGCATTTTCTAGAAACATGTAGTGAGATTTGTCAAGGATCCTAAAGATAACAAGAACTTATTTTTCTCACTATCCCAGCCACTGCATACGAGCACAAATAACTCCTTGTAATTCTAGTCCATTAGCAGCAAACAACTATTCCTCACCAAAACCAACACAAATCAATGTCTGCCCTTTGTCTCTGCAGTCCGAGGAAATGGATGTGAATTAAAAGCAGAATTTAAGTATAAGAACAACTTAGTTAACAGCTCTGTAGATTGCGTGGAGAAACACCTCATTCTCCACACCCTGCTGATACTCACATCAAACTCATTCAAGGCAGCAGCGAGCTCTCCTATGCCAGTGTGGCCCTTGTTCTCATCAGTGGGCGAGGTGGCCTGGGCAGCGTTGGAGATGCCAGCAATTGCCTCCTGCACTTGCTTGAAGACGTAGTCCCTGTTGGCCCTCGTGGCCGCGACGTCGGGGTGGCGCAGGAAGGCCTGCGAGGCCGTGTACAACATGGTGGCGTTCTTCTTCAGAGCCCCGCGGGCTGCAGCCATCTCGTCCCTGCAGTGAGGATCCTTCAGCTCCTGGATGAGAACACACAGCTTTTAGAGTTGGAAACAAAAGGGTTTGTTAGAATGCATTGCCTTCAGCATCCGGGCACGGACGCCGTGCAGTGGTTTGGCAGAGATGGAATGCAATGGCAGAACCCACCATAAATCAAGGAAAGAATTCCCCTCCTGCCCAAGGAAGTCGAGTCCTTCTGTGTCACTACAGCTGTTACATTCTGCTTGCAATATCTTATCAGAAAGTCACTTCCCTTTTGCAAAAAACCCATTACAAATGTACATAAAACATTCAAAATTACTTTTCCCAAACAACTGGATTCCTTCCGCTGATTCCATAATGGCAATGCAAGTGCAACACTCCTGTTCCAGCAAGTGCCTTGTCTTTCTAACTACTACACCCATGTCCTTTATAAAATTATCACAAGGTAGACCTTTAAAAAATCAAACTAGAAGTATTACACAGATGAGTATCATAGAATCAGAGAATTAAAGAATTAACTAGGCTGGAAAAGACCTTTGAGATCATCCAGTCCAACCTATGACCTAACACCATATGGTTTTAGTTCTTAAAGACCCAATAAATATGCCTCTCATTATTTCTATTTTGTTTCCCTTCATATTTTGCTCTATTCCTCATATCATTTAGAGTTTTTATATTTAGAATATGACAGATACTTTCTTTTGCTTCCTTTGACAACAAAAATGAGATACTGCACAATACGTTATCAGAATTATGTATTATCATTATTATTATTAACCCCTGCTTTTTTTTTGTTATAGTGTATATCATATTGTCCTTGAAAGCCTTACAAACATTAAGACAGCCCTCATGATATTCATTAGAAATAACAAAATATTATTATTTCTATTTTAAAACTATGAACAAACCAGTCTGAAAAGCTGAATAGTTTCTTTATGTCCACACATGGAATCCATCGCCAACACTGAAAAAGGACCCAGATATTCTGGATTTAAAGGTTCTATCCACTGATTAATTTCAACCACATGTGGCTGACAGCTAACAGTCTTCAGAGACAATTTTTGCCATATTCTTGTGTCTTCAGTGAGAACTTAAGAGATATAAACATCCATTAACTTTCACATTTTTCTCTTTTTCCTATATTTGCAGCTCTATTTCCACAGGGGAAGTGTCTGAATGTACAGAAGAGTATTCTCTATAAAGTGCCTAGATTCTACATTTCAATTTATTTGCCTTAGTCAGATGGTTTGCTTTATGTAGTCCTGCAAGGAGCAGGGAGAGGAGCTTGATGATCCTTACAGGTCTCTTCCAACTTGAGATATTCAATGATTCAATTTTAGTATAACTCTCAAAATGCTATTTTTCATAAAAAAGCACAATCATGATTCAGAAGAAAACTGTCATTACTGCAATTCAGAAAATAAGGTAAATAGGTGAATGAATATGGAAAGCCAGCTCTCGAAATCCAGTGTTCAATGCAGTACAAAGATGGCACATCCTTGAATTATTGGTGGTATTCAAATATAACTGAAGTTGGAGAGACCTTATACAACTCTACAGTGTCTTGAAAAGAGCAGGGTTCAGGGGAAAGCTATCCTTATTGCAAAGCTGTACAATGACCAGCCTTGAATAAATGTTATCATGACTTTCTGGTCTCTTTTTCAGCTGCCTTATATATGAATATATAGATAAATGAATAATGTTTTTTAAAAAAATCTGAAAATTATTAATAATGGTTTTAAGCACAAAGCAGATTTCTGTTCCTCCTGAACTTGAATTATACTGAACTAGCAAAGAGCTCGTGCTTTACCAGCTGTCAGAGTGACCTGAAATCTGCATAGGTTAGAATTAAATGGGAATAATCATTGAATTAAAACTATCCTTAACCTCCTCCTGAATCACTTCCCTTTCCACCCTTCAATCTGTTATTAATTGAGGCCTCTTGGAAGGTACTCTTAAAGAAAAGGCACTTCTGAAAAACTTCATCACATACAAAAATAACCAGTGTGATTAAATTATAGGCCATGACATAGCACTTAATGGTTCATTGTACATTTTAAACCAGACTTGGACATAAAACAGGAGAACTTTAGAATGAAGATGGACTTTTCCAACCACTCCTGTACTCACCTGTTGTCGCCTCGCAGCAACATAGTTCAGTTTAACCATTTCCTTCCCAAATTCCTTAAAGCGATTGGCTAAATCTTGCTCATTTGTTGCATTTTTCACAGCTTCTAGGGCCTCCTCTACCTACAAAACAATAAATCAGCTCTGTCAGCATTTGAATCCACTCTTTGACAAAGTCTGTGACTGTTCCATCCAATACTCTGTCTTACAAGGACCCAATTTAGGTTTCACATCCATCACTGTACAGAAGCTTTATGAGAGTCCCATGAACTTTAATTAGGTTTTTAATAGAGCAGCTGTCACTCTACATTACTGTCCATTTACTGTGCTTTGGGATCATGTAAAGCTAATGTCAAAGATATCCCTGTTTTAATTTCCCTGCCCACACTTATAGATTAAATATTTAATATCTATGGGGTTCAAAACAAAATACATGATGTTCTTAATGTGTGGTACAGGCTTTGTGGGAAAACAAAGTAAGTTATTTCTGGGCAAGAAATATTTAAAAAGGAAATTCAGACTTACCATTAAGGTTTAAATTTACCCTGATAAATCCAAAACACTATCTTTGTGAAACAAATGATAGCTTCAACCCAGAATATTTGCATTATTTCTTTTTTTCTCAGCTCTGAGCTTTCATTCTTTAGTTATTTAACACTGAGAAAAGAATCTACCCAAAAACCCACACCTGCACTTATGCAGTGATGCTGTAGCTAACAGACAAAAATATAAAACCCCAGTTATACCAACAAGTTGATCCACCAAATGTATTGTGAACCTTTACCTTATGCAAAGCAAGAAAAATATGTGAAGGGATAAAATGCTGTTTTCATGCAATAAGTAAAGGAAGCATTACTGTGACTAGATGGAAATTCAAAGTAGTACTTCTCTCCCTCACAAGATAAAAATGCAATTCCAAGCAAAAACACTGAGAAGTGAAAAGATGCTACTGATCCTTCTTGCTAAAAGCTATTGTTCAGCTAAAAGCTGCAGTTCATAAGAACATGCATAACAAACTTTCCCCTCAAAAGCCAAGGGCTTACTGGCATGGGGAGAAGCTCCGTGCATGAGCAGTGGTTTGCAGCTCTCCTGACACTGCTGAAGGAGTGTCAGGAGACAAATTCGTAAATTCATAAATTCAGCAGCAAATTCATAAATTCAGCAGTAGCCGGTGTCTAATAGTTTAGAAAGGCACAATTATGTGCAGAAACTATCTTTTTATTGCTTGAGTTGCTCTGTGTTTTCCTACCACTGAGAGAGTACATTTTCATTTTGAGCTTTTACCTGCTTACTGCAGTTTTACAAATTACAGGGCAGTAGAGTAGCAAACTCATACATTTCTATTGGAAAATGAATAATTCAGGAACATAAATTCATAGCTGTTACATTGGAAATTATAAACCAAGTTCTGCCAATTTACAAGCTACAAGCTTATTCAGAATCCAAGTTACCTCTTCTTTTACTCATAAGAACAGAGTTTTTAAAAAATTAACTACTGTCTTACCATTAACACAATATGCAAAAGCATAATTGCATTAAATAATTTGCTCTTGCAGAACTTCTTGCAAAATATGCACATTTCCCTTTTTAATCAAGAAATATTTACATTAAAATACCTGAACATCTTTATTATGTTTGTAATGCCAAGCACAGGCATGACAAACTGATACACATTTTCCTAAGTCCTGCTCCATATTAAATAGAACTCCTGAAAAATTTGTCAGAGATTCCACTCTGATAATCAGATTTCAAAGGATGCTGATTGTACTCTATCATGTCAGTCAGGGCTCAAGACCACAGATTCCAAAATGAAGAAATCAGGCATGAGAAATACTGGAAAGGACAGGAGCACAAGCTCCTTTTTAATGATATTTTTAGTATTACAATTTCTTTTTTACAAATTCCTACTAGAGCAAGTTCTCCATCCTTGAGAAAACAGTCAACTGATCTGCTCCTCTGATTAACTAGCCTGGTGATAATTACAATATATCTATAATTATCTGTATGCATGACCACATACTATAATGGTACATGGTTTTTTAATGTGTTATAAAAGCTTCTGCAATAACCACTATTTCTAATTTTAGCAGTGCAAAAGATAACCTGAATGCGATGGCCAAGAGTCCCTCCAGAAAGCACCTGCTTACATTCCCTCTAAAACACTAATTAAAATGCACCATTTCCTGGGAAGCCTTTGACATGCTTTCAGAGAAAACTGATTACAGCACAATTCAGCATAAATCAGGCTTCATTACTCTGACACGCAGAATTATTTTAGTTCATTAATTTTATGGGTAACTTACACAAGTCTTTGAAGGTTACCTTTGAGTCAACAGAAGAGCTGTTCCTCCATCAATTTTGTATACTATAACCACTTTTCCCCCTAGTAATTCATTTGTCTAAAAGCAGTTAACATTGTAAAGTGGTAAAATAAGGATATTTACTTGTTCAATCCTCAGAAATAAATTACCCTTTTTAACATGAAAATAAAAGTGACAGTTAAGGTCCTTATGTTGAATTTTGCTGACAAGAACCACAGATCACTGACTTCTGAAACCACACACTTGTAATACCATTAGGTAAATGCAGAGATTACAAACCACACTGCCAGACATCTGCCAGACATTGCAAATTTGGGGTGCAGACTGTGCAAGTAAATACAGCCACTTACAAACCTGCACTGGATATTTGTATTTTACATAACAGAGTACTCTGCTGCAAATGAGAAAACAGAATTTCTCATTGCCCATGAAAGAGCTTGAATACAAATTTTCATCATAATGTTCAGAAAAAAACCTGTTGTTTATGATATTCAAGTGTTGCCCTTGCTAGGAAAAGACAATTTGAATTACAGTTATATGGAGCATTATAGAGAGGAAAAAATTAGAAGCATATTGGGGAGAGACACTGCTTACACTGCATGTAACCAGAGCCATGTGCTGACAATTCTGAGAGCAGCATTTTATTCATTAAAGCAGAGCTCACTAGAACCTGTGCCGAAAAATCTGCCTCTTTCCTTATGAAAACTGTTTTCCAGCTATTCAGGTTATCTGCACAGTTTGCAAGTTGAAGGGCTCTCACTATTTTTCCAGAACATGAGATTGTTGTACAGTTACACTGTGAAAAAGACAAACTTACAAAAAAAAAAAAAAAAGAAAAAAGGGAAATACTTTCTGAACAGTTGCTAAAAAGAAGCAACTCTCCATCTCCTCAGTTCAACTCACACATGCACTCTGCAGGCTTTAAATATTCTGTATATGATTTTCTGCACAATTTTTTTTTGTTTCAGAGGTTTTTGATGATCTGTTTCTGCAATAAAAATGTAACAGTGCAACAGCTAGGGAGGGTGGAAAAATACATTTCCTAGTTTCAACTGAAAACCTTTTCAATATTCCTGTATAAAAATGTGAATGGTTTTGGTCAAAAATGAATATAAATCTGTTCAAACTATCTGTTAATCTTTAATTCCTCTTTATTCTTTGATTAAACAGTCGTACTATTGTCTCTCTCCATTCGATCTTCAACATTTGATTCGTTTGATCTAAACATTTGATCTTTAGATATATTCAGAAGTCACAAAGTGAAAAAAAAAAAAAGAAGAGTAGACAACTATAGTACCTAAATTGTGACAGAAAACAAAAATACTGGGAAAGTAACTGGGATAGGATGTGAGGGGAGCAAATGCTTCAGTTCAGGTTAGAGAGCTGTTTAACAGCAGCATTAGTCCAGTCACTGAAGATAGCTCACAAATTTTGCTTAAAGTGTTCAAACATTAATTTCTGCAGAATTAGAAAATGAATGAGACTAATGCAGAAATGTTTTAACTCCTACCTCTGATCAGCACTTTAAGAGAACCAAGTGGAGAGTAAGGACTGTGGACAGTGACCTTCCTAACTGATTCATCCCATTTTTCCACACACCAAGCCCACAAACCCAACAGAGAAGGTGAAAAACACCTACGATTTTGAGGTGTGAGAGGAGCCTCATGACATCAGCCATGTCAGCCAGGATGAGCAGGCGAGTGACGGCCGAGAGCAGGGCGCGGGCGGCGCGCACCATGGTGCCCCTCTTCACCGAGGAGCAGGGGTCGTCGGCGAACTCCGACGAGGCGATCCGCATGGTCTCTCCTGGGAGCGGAACACAAACGGTGCTCAGGTTAGCTTTAGGATAGCTTTCAGCCTTGTGGTTTTCATTTTTCCACAAATTATATAAACTAAGTGCTGTTGGGAAAAAAATCAGAGAACAGCAAAACCCTTGGGTTGGAAGGTGACTTAAATCCCATCCAGTTCTACTCCAGGGACACCTTCCGCTGTCCCAGTGCAATCCAAGCCCCATCTAACTTCTCCTTGGACACTTCCAGGGATCCAGAGGCAGCCACAGCTTCCCTGGGTAAACTTTCCAGGGCCTCCCCACCCTCACAGGCAAGAATTCCTTCTCAATATCTCATGTAACCCTGCACCTGGGCAGTTTGAAGCCATTCCCTCTTGTCCTGCCACTCCATGCCATGTCCCAAGTCTCTCTCCAGCTCTCCTGGAGTCCCTTTAGGCACTGGAAGGTCTCTCTGGAGCCTCCTCTTCTCCATGCTGAACAACCCCACTTTTCCCAGCCTGGCTATGATTCACAGATTTTATATTAACCCAACATTTGCTGTTGTTAAAAAAACCCTGTTTGTCTCCAGAGCAGAATCTCAAAAAGAAAGTACTTCTAATGTGAAATCAAAGCATATTTACATTGCTTTTAAAACCATTACAACAACATTAAAAAAAATCCCAGATGGTGAAATTTCCCATAAGACAATACAAATAGTGGGGGAGAGATTTAAGATGGCCACAGTGATTAATTCCCATCAGAACTATTTTCCTTATTATATTTACTATTAGGACTGTGTGTTCAAATTATAATTTGCAAGCAGAGTATCTTGGATGATAAACGGATAATATAAAATTTCAAAATACAATTCAAGTGGCTCATTTCTAAAGCTGCATATTCCTCTTAGCTTTCCATAGGGTTGGCTAAACTCTACAAATTTCTTAGGAGACAATTAACAAACAATCATTGCTAGATAAAAGGAGAACAAACCAAATTTCTAAACATACTTAAATGCTATATTGCTCAGCATCACAGAGCTGAAATTCAAGGTGAAAAAGAAAACAAGGTTTCTGAAAAGGACCACAGTTTGCTGTCCCTACCTTCCCATGCATTTTTCCTGTGTGCCAAAAATCACTGAAATTAGGAGCAAGGAATTCTGACGCCATAAAGATTTTTTCTAACATATACTTTAATTCAAACAGTTGTTTGAAAAATTTATTCACAACTATTGGATGGGAGTGTGCTAGAAACTAGGAATAAAACTTCACTATTATTATTATTATTATTAGTCAGTGACTCAAATATTTCATGTAAAAGGAGATATTGAGAGCGACCACAGAACAGCATGTGAGCATGGGTTGGATGTGAGTTTCCTAACTGGGAATTTGATCCCAGTGCAGGACTGGCTTCATCTAACCAGTGTAACATTGTAAGGCATCATCTTTCCTCCAATTATTTATTGAGGGAAACCAACAATCCCAGAGTAAATAAAGTTTGCTCCAAAATGCACTCTTGGAGCATATTGAGCTGATTGAACCCAAGAGGACACAAACAACCACAGGAAATCCCAGCAAGGCTTTCGCTTATTTAAGCTCTAAGTAGGATTCAGATGAGATGGAAGTGATTCCAAGCATCCAACAGCAAAACCCTTGTAAGTGAAAGTACTGAATTTTAGAGAAATCCAAGCTGAAATGGCAGCTAAAGCAAGCTTTTGATTCTGGAATCAGATGTCTGAAAATTGTTTAACTTCCATTTTGGTGCTGAAGAGATTTTACTGTTTTCTGCCAAATTAGCACTGTGTAGCTTTAGATAAATATTTATATTGGACTATGAAAGAAAGAAGTAATATTTGATAATTGGCCTGTGGAAAGCAAGAAGGAAAATTATCTTCCTAGACTTGAATATCCAAGGAGATATCCCTTGCAAAAAGATTTAAAAATCAACACTCAAGAGCAGAAGAAAAATGCACAGAGGGCCAAAAGGAAACAAAAACAAACAAAAGCAAAAAACCATTAAAAGAGTTCGAATTAGATATTTAATATTAGAAAGCTCACATTAGGTGAAATAAATCTCCAAAATAATGAAGTAAAAATTATTAAATAGATATAATCAAATAAACAAACCAAAAAAGTATGAGTATAAAAGTTCACAGCAAGTTGTTTAAAACTTAACATGATCTAGTAGTTCATAATTTAGAATCTAATAACCAAATAAACTAGCAGTTATGGGGAGGAAGGCTCGTCTGTCTCAGTTCCAATTAACATATTTTAATCCTTTTATAGCAGTGGTATCAAGCTAATCTTAGGCTAAAGGTACTAGTGGAGCTTCAGCTAGCCCAATTATTCTTTAGAGAAACCTTTTTATCAGGAAAAAAACAACCCTCCATTTAGTTATCCATTTCTTTCCAAATGCATTTCAAGTCCTTCTGTAATCTATATTAAATTACTTTCAGTGAAAATTGGGTCGACACAAGAAACACAGGCACCTGAAGTCATCAGGTCTGCTTCCTTGCCACTGCAGTCAGTTGAGTGATAATATAATTAATAATAATCTTAATATGATAATAGCTACACTCACAAACTTATCAAGCTTCCATCTTAGAAACAACTCAGACATTTAACCCAAATTAATCCTATGTGAAGTGGGAAACTCACTCCAAAATGAACTCCAGAATCTGACAGGTTCCTTTCATTAGAGACACTTTAATGCCATACTGCCTGTATTTGTAGATAATTTAAATCCATTTCTTCTCGTGACCCATTTGTCCTTCAGTTTCACTGTGTGCTTCTCCCACTCTTGTCCCTATTGTCCCTTTTTGGCTTTGTGCATTTTTGTGAGGAGTCCTGACAGATGAAAGGCAGTACTTCAGTCCCCTCTAATTGCACACAATGTCCATTTCTATAATCATTACAACAGCCCCATGAAACAATTCTGCTCCTGGAGTACAAATGATAAGAACTGCAGGTTTCTAGGACCATTTGCAGCTATGAGAAATACTCATGGAATCTCAGAATATCCTGGGTTGGAACTGTAGGGATCATTGAGTCCAGCTCCTGGCCCTACACAGGACACCCCAACAATCCCACCGTGTCCCCAGAGCTTAACAACTGCAAACATCTATCAACAGATGATTGCAAAGGTCACCAAAAAAAAGCTACCTGAATTTCATGAGCAGGCTTAAGGTAAAACATCTACCTGTGAGGAAAGCATTGAACCAAGGCTTTCAATGGTTAATAGACAGAGAAAATGTCATTTTTTTCCCAAAGCCTTGAAGTGTTTATTAAGAGATAGGAGATGGGCACCAAGCAGCAATCCAGAGAACACCTGTGATCAGTAGGGGATGCTGACAATACTCCAAACACCTGGAAATAATTACCAGAACAATGACAAATTGATTGGATGCACCACTCCTGAGCAGTTCCCAAATGGAAGAAGTTAATAAAGCTACAGTCTAATTAATCCATTTCTTTCAGATTTTTCCTTTTGTTCTACATATCCAAGATTAAAAAGACAGAACAACTGATCCATGACATAATGGAAGCATTTTAGAATGCTCTCCTTGTAATTAGAGCAAATGCACTGTTATGAAGCTATCCTAAATTATAATAATATATAGACCCAAACTGAGCTGCAGATTCCATATAAAAGAGTGAGGATTATAATAAATGATGATGTGATAGATTTGAACAACCCATAATTGTTAATAAGGTATATTTAAATTATGTAAGCAGGTTTTTAATCCTTTCATCATGGACATTGTCTTATTAAGAAACAAAAGCAAACCTGTCAAGATGAAA
The DNA here is from genome assembly GCA_013397555.1 of Urocynchramus pylzowi. Taxonomy (NCBI): domain Eukaryota; kingdom Metazoa; phylum Chordata; class Aves; order Passeriformes; family Fringillidae; genus Urocynchramus; species Urocynchramus pylzowi. Next base: position 638,836 of record VZRH01003821.1, on the reverse strand, counting down.
AGATCTGTAATTTTATCCTCCTTGGATTTGTCTAGAAATTCACCAAATAGAGTAGGATCACTCACTTTCCATACTAGTATATATCTGAATAGTCAAATTTTAGGAATAATGACCTTACTCTGGTCTTGGATGGTTGGCTTCTCACTGTCTATATTCCTCCTAGCTTATTAATCACATTATTTATCACATCTCTTAAAACATCGTATTTTGTTTACAGTATTTTAAAAACCATTCTCCATAACTGAACACGTTCATTTCAGTATTAACCTCTGTTTGACATTATCAGAAAGTGGGAAGAAATTTGTAGACTATTTTCATCCTGCATACTTACTAAATACAAATATGCATTAAAAATTCTATTCAGAATTCTAAAAGCTTCACACAAATGGCTGTTTAGTCTTCCCTTTCCTTAAAACCTTTTTTCCTAAATCTTTACTCCTATGTCCCCTGAACTCATCTCCTCTTCCACTTGCAGCTGGGACTTTGTTCCCCATCTGTGGAAGGATGACCACTGTTCTCATCATTTTTATGGATTTCAAGGCCAGAAAAGGCAATCTCTGATCAAGCCTGATCTTTTCCTGTCACATTTCAGCTCCTGGAGCTGTGTCTCTCTGGAACTGATTGTACAGACAATCCAGTTCACTTACATTGGACTCACTTTACATTTGATATTTAGACAGAGTGATGGAAGATGAATCACTCTGAATTTTAAAGCACAATGGATATCCTTAAATCTAGTAGGTATTTTAGATTCAATGTTCTCTCTCTAGGTCCAAGAACACACCCCATCATTCACTTCAAGGACCATTAAAATATGTAATTTTAATTAACCCAACTACTTCTTTCCTGAGGGACTGAAAACAGCAAGAATACAGAACTTTTAAGATATTTAGCCAATATCTATGACAATGTAAGACAATTTATCCATGAATGTTATGTTTTAGGAAGAAATTTTCTAATTAATACTCAGATTAATAGTGCATTTGGAACATCACTGATACACTTAAGTACAATAAAAACCCAATTAAATTTCAATTCAAAACTAAATTATTTGGGATGTGAGGATACATTAGCATCTCTAATCCCTTTTTGACTGCAACTCAGTTACTCCATGGATTAACACCCTTCAGGGACACACTAAACTGATCTGCCTTCACTGAACTGGAGAGTTCAGGGAACATCAACATGAACATTGTAGATGCTCAGCACTGTGTCTGGGAACACAAAAACACATTGGACCTCTTGAGATATCAAAAAATACAGAGGCAAATTTAAAAACTCAAGCTCAACTGAAGTATAATGCTGCTTTATTTATATCCTGGCACACTGCTGAAATACAATGTTTGACAGAAATATGGAATCCCAGAAAGGTTTGGGTTGGAAGGGACATTAAAGCCTATCTTGTCCCACCCCCTGCCATGGGCAGGGACACCTTCACTGTCCCAGGTTGCTCCAAGCCCTGTCCAACCTGGCCTTGGACACTTCCAGGGATCCAGGGGCAGCCACAGCTTCTCTGGGCACCCTGTGCAGGGCCTCCTTACCCTGACAGAGAACAATTTTTTCCCAATATCCCATCTACATCTACTCTAAATTGAAATCTCTTTTCCCTTGTCCTATCAGCAAGTAGTTCAGCTACCAATTTTCCCACGACTTCTATGTTCATACTTAGAATTTGAAATCTCTAATTTAAAGTAAGTATCTTCTTTTTTATCCAAATGCTGAAAGCTTGTGTCAAGAAGCACATTCAAAATAAGTAGAATAGTTCATCACCTAAACAAGCAACTACAGTGGAAAATGTTAGGAAAAGTTGCTGTCTTTCTGGTGAAATGTGCATGGTACATTTATTAAAATCATTATTGTAAAAAAGGACTAAAATGGGAATTGACAAAGAAAAATCTGTAAGTCCTAGTAATTAACATTTTGAGTTTAATAATTTAATGGCTTTCTGCATAACAATTTATCAATTTAAATAGAGCTGTCATTAATAAATTTAATGTATCAGGTATAGAAGGGAACAACATTTGAAAAGCACCCAAAATTCATGGAAAAGGAAGCACTCCAAGAAAACAACATTCAGCATTAGGCACACATATTCCACCATTCTGGATATTATTTTCATTCTGGGGCTTGAAGAGACAAATACTGTACAGGAAAGCAAGTTCAAGGGTAGATTCTATCTGTGCCCAAGGCACCATGAACTAAGCTCAAAATCATAATTAGAATCAGTTCCATCATTCTCTATCATTACATGAAAAGAAAATACCCAATAAAGAGTTTATTTGAAATTGATATTTTTTGAGATAAGCTTCAGTTCAAAGGGTTGATATTTTCCAGCAAGATGCATTTTCATAACAAAATTTATCAAAAAATCCCAGTGATCTGTGAAAAAGAGTGAGCAGCAAGTTGATAATGTCAGCACATGGGAAGCACTGTGAGGAGGGGGAAGGACTGATGATGAGACTGATCAGCCTGGTGGATTATCAGCTCCCCATTTGTTTTGAGGGTCACTTTTCTGAAAATTCCTGCTAATTTATGCTTTTCCTTACACTTAGATCCTACCTGAATGTCTTGGCAGAAGCAGTAAGAGAAGTAGGGAGCACTGCTTAATCAGGGGAACAAATGTGGCTAAAAGTAAAAAAACCTTCCCACAACCCCAGGTGGGATTAAGAGGACAGGCACATTAATGTTGGACAGTTGAGGGATTTGCAGCCAAGAAAGAAAAATAACAGGAAAAATTTAAATACAAAAATTTAGAAAGATACTCCAGTACGAGAGAGGAAGAGCAAGGAGAAAAGCAGACATGAGAGAGTCATCAGCACAGGGAAAATCTATGGTATAGACTTACAATAGGAAAAAGATGAAAAAGAAGACAACATAAAATACAGAGAGAGCATCTGCAGGTTTATACAGAGAAATAGATAGAAGGTACAAGAGCACTTTAAAAAATGTATTTCATTTATTCTATTAGTTCACATAATCTGAACACATTCTTTATAATAAACTATATTTGAGATCCAATGCAGTTATTTTTTTGTCATAAAACAACTTACCAAAGACTCTAAAATCATGCTCAAAGCCTCAGCTTACATGAAAATTAAATTTATCTTTCAAAAATTGGGAATTACATTTCAAAATTAATTTTTGAAGACTAAAAAACCAATTTTGACTTGGCAGCATTTCAGTAACCTAAGAATTTATTGCCAGTTTCAATGGCAATAAATGCAGTGACACCTATCTGTTAATATAAGAGCTCCTTTATATAACTATACTCATTGCTTGAATGTTTAAAAATTGCAAGAGCTTCTGTGCAGAGAGATAATGAGATAACTGAGCTTCATGGTGTGAATTTACATTCCAGTACAGAGATCAAAACACAAAACTGATCTATAGCCTTCCATCAACTCCCGGAAAGGCAGATTGCTGCTGTGCACAGGAAAAGGCTCATAAACAAGACATGATTGTCATTAGATTTGTAATGAGAACAGAAAGAAATTATGATTAGTCTAAGCCTGTATAGGTAATAGAAAAAAACAATGGTTGAGTGTTAAGACTGTCCTTTATAATTACCTGGGCATGGCAGAAGGGAGGCTGAGGGGAATCAAGGCTGGAGATGGCTCTGAGCAACCTGGTCTAGTGGAAGGTGTCCCTGCTCATGGCATTGGAACTAGATGAGCTTTAAGGTCCCTTTCACCCCAAACCATTCCATGATTCCATATGTCCATCCTTTACTGGATGCAGAGCGAAACTCAGTCACAAAGGATGAGGAAAATGCTGAGTACTAAATTCCTTCTTTGCCTCAGTCTCCAACAGTAAGAGGAGTTGAGCTTCAGGTACCCAGCGCTCTGAGCTGAAGGGCAGAGATGGGAACAGAATGAAGCCCTCAAAACTGGTTCCACTCTTGTTATTAATGAATTTATAGAATCATTTTTTTATTGGTTTTCTATGGCAGCAGCCAGGTTTCAGTCCTAGCTGGGCTTTGGCCCTTGCCATTTTCTCCCTGCATGACCTATAAACATTCCGGTAGCTTTCTGGAGCTGTCTGACCCTTGTCCCTTTTCACAAAGGTCACAGACTCTCATTTTTTGCCAAAGTTCCACCCAAATTCTCTGTTCAGACAGGTAAGTGTTGAATAAATAAAATAAGGTCAGATTTAAAACCATAAAGTCCACCACAAACAGGTGAAAGGATGTAGAGGTGACATATTTTCTGAAGAAAAAACACACATATTTCATCACACACTGTAGAAATCACATAATACCAACAGAGGTTAACAACTGACTTATCTACAACAAAAAAACCAAAAAAAAAAAAAAAAGCACAGATCTCAAAGTCAATTAGAACAATTACAGCTGAATGAAATTTGCAAACATCTGAAATCAAAATCAGTGGAGACCCTACAATTTTATTTTTAGTAGATATAAAAATAATTCTAAATTCCATCAGCTATAAAGAACAGGCTCCTTTTCCCATGTTCATATATAAACAGCAGCTCGACTATCTCACAGATCTAAAGTCTAAAAAGAATTTGTCTCTGATAAAGGGATTAAAACAGAGAGAACAAGATAGCTGGAGATCAAAATGCTATAATTTGACACTTCTCAGAGGAAATCAGCGCCTGTTATTTGATTATAACATTTTATATTCCCTCACTCTGTAAAGTATTACTGGCCTTTGTAGTATGTGAAAAATGTACTTCAGAAAAAGACGTGTTCAAAATGGTAAATGGAAAGGCAATAAATTAAAGCCTTTTATATACTGACTAAGCATCTTTTAGGACTCAGATATTAGAAAGTATATTTCAAATTTTCATGCTGTCATTTTTAATACTTCTCTTATCGAATACCACATTCTGAGACCATATCCAAAATTAAAGCCTAATCTGTATGGGAGAAAGGAGCTTTTATACAACTTTTGAAGTTGGATGACTGCCATGGAAAATGCAGTCAAAAAATAAAGAACACAGAACAAAAAGTACTGTAGGCAAATAGGAGGACTGAGCAGGGGGGTAAGGAAGACTCCCAGATAGAGTTTAGTGCTCCAAGGACTGCTTGCATCTTTCTCATTAAATGCCACTGGGTAATCACAGAATCATGGAATAGTTTGGGTTGGAAGAGACGTTTCAGCTCATCTTTTTCCATCCTCTGCCATGGACAGGGGCACCTTCCACTATACCAGGATGCTACAATCCCCATCCAGCTTGGCCTTGAACCCTTCTAGAGATGGGGCAGTGTCATGGTAAAGACCATTTATAAAGTTGGACACTCCAAAATGAGCCACCTCTGCTTAATTCCAACCAATCCCCTGCCACCAGTAAGGAAAGATTATGAGTAGATATAAGTGAAAAAACAACTATTTACTAATAAATGGAGCAACAAAAGGCAAAAAACAACAGAAATAACTACTAGACACAAAACTGCCCAATCTCACAACCCTCACAGACACAAAAAAAGATGCAAAATGTTGGAATTAGCTTTCCCAAGATGGTGCCCACCTGAGGTGGCCGTGCGGCTGAGGGACAAGGGGAAAATGGTGCCACACCCTTCCCCTCCAAAAGGGTGACTGCAGGCCCCAGGAACAAAGAGACAAGATGGCAGCAACACGTACTAGAAAGGCAGGAGCCCACAGAGCAGTTCTAGAGGCAGACAAATTTTTTCCAGCTCGTGTGGGGTCTGCATCACTCCCGCTGCTTGTTCCCGCCATTTACGGCCTCTGCCACGGCCGCCACGGTGTGAGGGGATGAAAGGAGCGCCCTGCCCACACAGGCACATGGCGGCCTCACCCCAGGACCTTGCTGGCTTTTCTTGCTGCCAAGATAGTTTGCAAAATTCACCTCAAAACAGTTTCTAATTGCAAAATGCATCTTACCTGTGGCTATGGTTGCAAACAATCGTCTCTGAAGAGAAACTCCCGCCTTCACAAAAGCCGCCATGAAAGGAAGAGCCTCCGCTCCCACAGCTTCCCTGGGCAACCTGTGCCAGGGCCTCACCACCCTCACAGGGAGGATTTTCCCCTCATATCTAATGTAAACCTGGCCTTCTTCACTTTAATGCCATTCCCACTTTCAACTAAGTAGAAATAATCCTGGTAATATGGATCCAAACCCAAGATCCTCACAGGTGAGATGAATTACAGCAGTATTTATAATTACATTCTGAACACAGAAAACATCACTTTTAAAAACTTAATTCCTTTGCAGAATTTATTCAATAGAATGAAATTTTATAGTAAAAGTTTGTTGGCATTTTTTTTTTTTTGTATGTGTGTGTGTATGTGTGTGTAATCATCACAAAGTCATTCTTGCAATTTTCCAATTAGTTTTTGAAAGACTGAAAATTCACAGTTCAGTGACGGAAGCATAAAGTTATGACCGAACCTCAAACTCATCTCCTTGACTCTTTCTCCCTTCAGTATGCTACTTCCTAATTTAAATATCCCAGACAAATCCTCTGCACCACTCCTGATCTCCCACCAGTTTCCCTATCCTTCATCAGACAGCTGGTGAAACTCTCAGTTCTTTTGCTCTGCTAAAAACTTCCATCACTGACCTACACAGTCATCTGAGGTCACTCCTGTGCCAGGCTAAAAGGAATTTCCTTCCAAATACTTTTGATCTGACGGACTGAAATAACTGATTTTCCAGTTCAAAGATGACTCAAACTTTTCCTTTTTTAATGCCTTCTTTTTTTTTTTTTTTTAACGTTGAAGAAAAAGAATTTCAGTTCCAAATTTCTGCCTAATGAATCAACAGTGATTTCATTTCCAGCACTCAGCTGGGACTCAGAGGAAGTTTCAGTAACACATAAATCAGAACAGCTTCAAAAGGGGAGGTCGAGATGCTCACCCTGTGGTGCTCTGCAGCTTCACAGAAGCGTTCTGAGGGGTCAGGGACTTCAGCTCCAGTCTCCACATTGAATTACGCACAGAGGTGACACAAATACAGATTTCATGCATGGAGGAAATCTCCTTGCAGAACATTGCTTGTGGTTAGCTCAAAACTTAATTGAAAAGGCTGTACATGAAATGCTGCTGAGGATTACTCACTGTGGATTAAGCCTACCCAGTTTGAGAATTACTGCTAGAAGACAGAACAGGGGAAGATAACTGCTGTGGTACCTATTCCAATTTGTAAGATCTTTCTTTTTTCTTTTAATAATTTTCTTAATTTAAATCCTAGTGAAACTATTCTCCAAATTTGACCTGAATCCAGATTTTTTATGCATACTAATGGGTGGTGGAGTTAAATATTTACTGCAAAACATGGCCTAGTTACAGTCCCCTGATAGGGATTTTTTTTTTCCTTTTAACTGCGCTGCATTTCTGCAATACTTCCTCAAATAAAACCTTTACTAACAGTAATATTTCTTCTAAAAGAACAAGCAGTAATTTTAGGATTTGATTTTAATATTCAAGTCAAATATTTCAGGAGGAAACACTACTTCCCTATCTTTCAGTTTCTGAGTTTAATTTTATTTTTGACAACTGTCAGAAGTTGGCATGTTAAAGAAATTTTATTCTGATTTTATCCTGATATAAAGCCAGAATAGTATAAAATCCTCAAGAAATACAATGTAAATAAATAAAGGATAAAAAACCTTGCCAAACATATTAATTTATATTACTTTTCAAACTTTTATCACTGCTTTAGCAAAATCTGTCTCGAACTGGCATGTTCAGGCAATATATCAAACACCAACTACCCTTTATAAGAAACATACCCAGGAGATAGAAGTCACTTACATAAATTTAAACTAACATGAGCTTAAACAAAACACTGAAAAGTGAAATGAATATCAGAAAAGCTCCAGCCAAGGCTAAACAGAAATAAATCTTTTGGAAATGGTACCGAAAACAGAGAAGAAGCAAAGATCCCTGGGCAGCCAGCTGGCATTACCAAGAACCTGTATCATCAGCAGTTCTCCCAAAATGCCTAAACCTAATGTGTACAGAAAGACATAAAATCATGGAATGTTTTAGGTTGGAAGGGACCTTAAAAGACTATCTAGTTCCAGCCCCCCTGCCATGGGCAGGGACACCTGTATGCATTTTATTTTTTCTCTACTTTTGGTTTTCTCCTTAAGTATCAATCCTGATCAGGAACAGAGTGGAACAGGACAAGACATTGGTGCTGTTGGGCTTGTTTCACAGAAAGATAAAATAGTTTGGGTTAGAAGGGATTTTGAAGGTTCCCTAGTCCATCCCTTGCAATGAGCAGGGGCATCTTAACTAGACCAGGTTGCTCACAGCCCCATCCAACCTGACCTTGAATATTTCCAGTGATGGAATATCTACCACCTCTTTGGGCAGACAGTTCCAGTGTCTCACAGAATCACTGAACAGTGGGTGCTTAGTGGCTGACGTGTGTGGTCAGTCATAAATATAAATTATATACATGTATATTATATATGTATATATACACATGAGCTGTGTAGGTGTGTTTGTGTGCATGTACCCACTGGAAATACAGAATCAGTCTCGCTCCTGCTTCAAACTGGGGCCATGGAGCTTCAGCAGCCTCACTCCTGGTTTTGGGAACCCCTGGCCCTAGTTTTCCTATAGCAACTCTTGGAGATGCTCTACAACATCTGCTTTTTCCTCATAAGTATTTTAAACCATTTCGGAGTAGGAATTTTGATGTCTTTCTGCAGCTCAAATTCTCAGAGAGCTGAAAGATAATTAATGGATGGAAAAGAGTCTGAAAGAGCCAGCATTAGACTATTTGCACAAAATGGCATTTAGGAGCCCAGATTTCTCAGGAGGAGCATTGCAAACATCAGTAACAATTGAAGTCACTTCCATATGTAATAAGCAATTCAAAATAGAAAAGGAATATTTTTTATTAACAAGGTAAGAGTTTTCAGGCCACGGCTCCAGTGATTTGCTGAATAGAAGACTTCAAATATTTGTGCTAAAAGCTTTCAGCCCAGGCATGAGCCACCAGCCAGACAAAAAGCAAGTTGCAGAGCACCTCATCACATATATTACTGGAAAAAAGAGAATATGTTTATTGTACACACAGGTTCTTTCAAAAGTGCAGACCAAGATTAATTCTCCCATTAAACAGAACTGCCCACATGCCCCACTTCACCTTTCAGGATGAATAGAAATTTGAGTTTGTCTAAAAAACCTGTTTTTCAGTAATTTCTTTCCACAGATACTTTTTCCTCTATCAAGAACTAGCACATGCTAACTTCTGTAAGCAAAAAAAAGTTCTCATATACTTCAGTGAAAAGGTTTATAAATAAGCATAGGGAGAACATATGTTTAAGTGAAAAGATCAGGGGGGATTTTTGTGTAAAAACCAGGTTATCTAGATTCTAGATTCTCTAGATTTCGCTAGAAACCATCTTTCATAGAATTTAATTCTAGTTTTAAAATTTCATTCAAAGAAAAAATTAAACCTAGATGGTTTAAAGCATTAAAGCACTAAAAATATTATTTTTACTGTGTTCAGTCAGAGAGAAAAGAAACTGCCAAAGAAGTTAAAGTCACTTTCATGTCTCAGAGATGTTCATCCACAATGTCAAGACAGTCACAGAGTACACAGGTCACATTCTTTTTCACAATGTCCATAAATCTTCATGAGCAAAAAATTATGTCTACCTCAACTTTACCTTGTCTTCAAACACAAAAAACACCAACAGCTATTTTCTGTCCCTTGATTGAAGTATGAATTTCATATTATGTTGTGAAATTTTATCTACCATGCTTGAAAAGCAAAACAATTTAAAACACAACAACCAGCAGCTGGACTGAATCATGTTTCTAATGGAAGTTTCAGCTATATGCCAGAAAACTTGCAGGAAAATTACATTAAAATCAGGCAGTCACCAGCACATACCTACAGACAGATATTGCCAAAGCCATTTACCAGATAGAATAAATTTACATTAATATAACCTATTTTCTTGTGTTGCTTTCTGCAGCATCCCAGGCAATGTCCTAACAAACTTAATCAAACTGGGGTCCAGTGGACCTGCAGTTCTTGATAGATTTTTGTGTCAATCATGGCCTGAATTTCTCCTCCACAAGGAATTTCCATCTTCTCCACTGATCAATAAAAGACCAGTTGCATTTAGACACTTATGCTGTGAGTAGAGCATATGCTGTATTTTAATTTCTGTGAGTTCTTCTCCACTTCCCTGCACTTCTCAGGGTTTGTAGCTTCACTCTTTATGGTCATGGAATCATGGAATGGTTTGGGTTGGAAAGGACCTTACAGATCATCTGGTTCCAACACCTGTCTGCTTTTCCTTCTCTCTAATATAAAAAGACATGAATGAAGAACTTCCACATTTCCCAGGTCTTCTTTTTCCCCCATCTGGGGGATCTTTAACACAACTCCAACAGTATCAGAATAAACACCCACACAGCAAAGTATTTAATGGCTCAGCAACTGGATAATCTCACTTAGGTAGTTTTGATGGAATCATTATGGGATATAGAGATACAGAGGGAAGAGCTTTAGGCATAAAATCTTTTGGTTTTTGCTCTTTGTGTTTTTAGAACAGGTTTCATAAATCAAACCCGTTTGCCACCAAAGTTTTCTACAGCCAACAGAATTTACCCTTCCACACTACAGAAGGAACAAGAATCTTAACACCACAGACACTCTCATTCATTGCAAAGCATTTTGCAATGATACAGAGCATTTTTTCCACACCTATCAATGGAAAGCAGGAGTCCCTGGAGTGAATTGCTGCCTTTACTAGGACACAACACTACCCAGCAATGCAGGGCAGGAAATGAGGAGCAACCAACAGCCAGCTGTAAGTGCCGCAGACATTTTTAGTTGACGATGTAATTATCCCAGCTGGAACCCTGCCAGGAAATCAGCCAGGAAAACACAGCCTCAGTTCATTAATCCAGCTCTTTATGCCACCCAGCTAAACATATCATTTCACATCACACCAGGGCTGGTCTCATTTACACGGCTCGTGGGTGCTAATAATGGTGTGTGGTGTCTCCTGCTCTCCTCATTACGGGATCGTGTTGAACAGGCCCCAAAAAAAGCTGCTCCACTTTTCTGACAGGCTTTTTTCCCAGCCTGGAGTGTTGACAAGAGATGAAATGTCTGTGTCATTCTGTGTAATTCTGTTTAAGATCTTTTTCCTCCTCTCTGCTTCTTCATTGTTGTTTGGGTTGGTTTTTTCTAAATATAGGTTAAGAAAAGTAAAAGCCTTTTTGTCATGTAAAAAATGAGGAATTCAGTCTAGATAAAGAGTGTGCAAGTTTAGGTTGATGCCTCTAAGTCAGGAGAAGGCTCCTGAGGAGAAGCTGAGTCAGCATCACAAACTCAAAAGGGAAAATGTTATAAATTCAGAGAGAACATGGACACTCATGTCACCCCTGAAGATGCTGAGCTACAACTTGACACAACACAAAATAAGTCATGTAAGCAACAGGAAACTGAAGTAATTGACAAATGAAAATCAATGCCAGAACAGCCAGGCATCAGCATGTTAAAAATCTAAAAAAAACGCACCCAACCAAAACCCCACCATCACAACAACAAACACCCAGCAGAAAAAATAACCAACAAAACCCATAAAACACCACTAGAATACTGGAATATCATTGTACATAGAGCATACAGCAAATACTTAACTTATTCTGATGTACTAACAATTGAATATTTGAGAAAACCCAAACCACATAGGAACATGAAAACAGTAAAACCAAATATACATAGAGTGGAGAGGAGGAAAAAATACCCTCAGGACAGAACAGACTGGAATATTCACTAATCAGTGCTTATACACACAAAATTCAACCCTACCTTCTCTTATGATCACTTCAGTCCAATTTTCACAAGATAAAAAAAAAAAACACATAGTATGATTTCTGGGGGAGTAACTCACTGAATATCAGTATTTTACACCCAAATCCTTTAGACTCCTTTGGAAATCTCAGTTGGAGATCTCTCAGTCTTGTTCTAACACCCAGGGCTGATGATACTGGCAGATGGTATTTTTAGATTATAGGACTTAAAATGGAATGAACCTGAAAGGTACTTAATTCTGCCGCAATAAAAATAATTACAAAGTCAATAAAACTGAAACATTTTGTCATAGACATATATTGAAAACATATTTTTCCCCTACCACATAGGTAAATTTGAAAGCACTTCATACCCATTTTATCTTTTGAAAGAAAACTGTCAGATATTGTGAGTATCCATTTATTTTATCACCAACACCCAGAAAATAATTGTCTTCATATATTTATTATACTTGTATTTTTAGGCTATGATACTATTTTTTATGTATTTGAAACCACAAGTACTTCTATATTGCTCTTTTATCTGGTTGATAATTGTTAGATTGTTCAGAAACATATGTACCATAATCCTAGTTCTACATTTGCACCCACAGGCTTTAAACCACTGCTCAGATTCAGCCAAGTGAAAAAAATCACATCATTTTGTCACACAGCAGAATAAAAAACTGGCTGAAAATGGAACAATAAGCTTTGGCACTGGGCAAAGCTCTACTCCCATCAAGCATTTTTTCCTGTTGGAACCCTAGTTGCTGAGAATTTTAGGCTTTCTGTGCTGACAGACTCTTACCCCCCAAGAGAACACTGCATTTGACCTGAGGCCGTGGAGAAGGCTTCCAAAAGTGATTGATAGCACTGGGATTATGGGTGTGTAGTTTGAATGGAAGTGTGTAATATCACATGGTGAAAAACTTAGAGTTTAAGGTTTTAGAATATAGTAATACATATAAAACAAGATTGAGTTGTAGGGCAGAGGCTAGTCCTTCCTCCTTACCTGCTTCTTCACCTTCTTCTTCACCTTCTTCTTCATGGGTTTGGGTGGTTTTGTGTAATTGGATAAAAAAGCGTGCATTGCGGGCCACGGGTGGTTGGTTATTGGGTTAAAAGTAAAAATAATTTAAGTGTCATTTCTTAATTGGACAGTTTATCCTTAAAAGGCCTTGTAGAGAGAGAGATAGGGCTCCATCTTTACCTTGTTAGTGAAGTGTAGAACTCACACTCTGTGAGACTGTAACATAGATAAGAACTAATAAACATCTGAGTCTGAACAAGAAATACCATCTCACAATTGAATCCCAACCTTGGCAGAAAAGAAGAAAAAGAATCGACATTTTCCTACATACCTTGTTTTCGAACATCATCTACAGCAGCAACCAACTCCTCCTTGAGATCCTGGCTCTCTTTAGCAATTTGGTCTCCTTTTTCCAAGAAGTTCTGAGTGGCCTGCTCCACTGAGGCAGCCAAAACATGAGCCTTCTTCGAGCGCCCTTTCTTCTTGCCAGACGGCCCTTTATTGCTCGTGTTCACCAGCGTCGTTACCTTTGGGCAGGAAAACCAAGTTTTTGTTAGTTTCAACAATTCCCTATTTATAGGATCACCTAATTCAATCCTCACACTATTTTCTGTGCCCTGGAAGGGATGTAGTGGCCACGTGTTCAGAATAGATAAAATTGGAAGTATAAAATCCAGCAGCACGTCCCCCAAAAGAGGGTTTTTCATCTAACCTCTCCACAGTCTGGACTAAGCAAATCACAGACAAGCAGCAAAAAGAAAAAGATAAGAACCAGGCATGGCAGGGCTGTGGTGCCAAAGCATCATTTTTGTTACTTGTTTTCACTTTTAAAAAATGAAGACACTGATAAAATAGAACCTGAACACACAAGGGTCAGAAAGCACTCAAAAAGCAATTGTCCCTTGAGATAATGTACTGGCACGGCATGCAAGTGGTGACAAAAACATTGTGGCCATTTTCCAGACATTAAAGGTACAAAGAGCTCTCACTGCAAAGATTATACGGGTTAAAACTCTTTGCCTTAGTGCTGCTTCACTGTATTCCTAATTTTTTGTCATAAAACCACAGCAGGCAGCAAAATGATCCTACCACTATTTAAACAAAAGGAAACACTGCCTCCTTGTTTGCAGAATCTCCTGAAGGAATTCTTTATTGAGCTGTCAATAAACCGATTAGAAAGCTTAAAAATACAGCCCAATTGTACATCCCACAGCTGAGTGCTGGGGAAAGAGGGAATCCTGCATGACTCCAGCAGTACCAGGCTGCTGCTCTGTAAAACAGGAATATTGAATTGGGTACCATCAGGTGTTAAATGCACAAAAAATGAGCAGGGATGCAGCTCTCCCTAACCAGGAGATACAAACCAGGGCACCTGTAGTGTCGTAACAGTGTTCTAAGCCACAAATTTGCTATAAGGAAATAAATGCCTTTGTAATAAAGACATCTCACTAAAAACCAAAAGATTCTAAAACAAGTATGAAAATTCACTGTCGTCTCATCTCTATTACCAGAAGAGTGGCAAGGTCTGTGGTACAGTTTTGACCAAAAAGCCTTTTACCATGCTCTTTGTGCTACATTTTTTTTTTCTTTCAGCCAGTTTTTTTTTTTCCAAATCACATCTTAAAACTACAGACTGTGGAAGAATAAATATATGTACGTATATCTATATATATAATCAGGGCTTGAAAATACCATATACATGGATATATTGGGAGAAAAAAAATGTATTCAAGAGCCTTCTTTCAGGAAGGAGTCTGCCTGGCTACTGGAATGTAATATTCATCCATCACATGGAGGAGGTTTTTTCCCACTGTTTATATCTAGAAATAATATTTTCTTTATTAGCTTTCCCTTGCAAATATTCCTCATGAAATTTCCTGAAGATCCTTTCATAGTTGATCATTGTCATTGGCATCTAGTTACGGACACCTACAGAAATGCAAATAATTCTAACCCACCACCAAACAATAAGAAAAGTTTATCAGAACTTGCCAATGTGGAAATAATTATAAATTAAAATAAAATATTTATTAATATTTTCTTTAGGGCCTTTTTGAAATAAAAGGACTGCTTTTTGTTATGCTGCTTAATATACAGAAATAGAGAAAAAATCACTTAAATTGTAGAGTTAAATTGTCTACATGTGCTCAAAATCTTCTCAGTTAAGAACTCCTGTCTCAGTCTGTGTAGAGCAGATGAACACATGCAGGTCCTAGAGATGAAGAGAATTCAGCACTAGCAGAAAACCTTTGCTAATGCTCTCAGCTGCTGAGTCCAGAACTAACACAGTCCATAGGAAAATCCAAATTACCACAGAAGATGGAGACTTTTTCTACCACTTCTCATAATCCACATGTAGGAAACAGCACCCTCAAAGTCAATCCTCTTTTTCAAAAGGAATTACTAGTGTATTCTATTTGAAGCCACTTCATAAATGTTTTGCTGCTCTTTTTGTTCTTATTTATTTTGTTTCTACCATTAAAAAAATAAGTTTCCATCATGTCAAAAGGTGGGATTCAAATATAATCATGGAAGAGTTCCAGCAAGAGAGCACAAGATCATAAACAGTGCTAGAGGCTTTGTTTGGCTCAATGATTTGTAAACTTGAAGCAAAGGCTTTAAAATTTTAAACAAAATCTACTGGCATGAAATAAAAAAAAAATTAAAATAATAAAAAGAAAAAAAGCAACATATCACTACCCTCTGATCAACAGTATTCAGATGAAACAAGAAGAGAAATCTCCATGTGGGGCTAGGACATTCCCCTGGAAAAGGAATTCTGGATTCCAGTCTCTGCACCAACAGATTGGGTTCTGGGTAATACAGAGCTCCCACAGGAAAAAAAAACATCCATAAAAACTGGAATATTGCCATTTTACCCACCTTGTGTCAGCTTCTTTAAATTACATTATATTACAAGCTAAGAGGCTAAAAAAGCAGTCTCTTCCAAAATTAGAATTCCTGTTCCAGAAAGTCAGCTGTACTGGGATAGGGCAAATGGGAAGGAAGGCTTCTGATACTAGTGACAGAAAAATCCATGGCCTCTTAGCTTCCTTCCCATTTTAAAAAATCCAATAACCTATGAATTTATATAAATTGCATGGAAAAAAATGAAGCAAAAATAATAATAGCCTTTTATCTTATTAAAATAGCTCAGTTTTTCAGCAGGGCTTTAAAGCTAACTGGTTTATTTTAAATATCTCACCCCACCTAAAGTGGTACAAAGGAAAGAATGTCTCTATCAGCTTCTGTTACTAATTAATGCAGAAGTCACCCAAAATTCTGTACAATTATCAAATATATCACTTGATAATTACCATAAGCTCATTTGGCAGCCTTGTAATGATCCTGGCTTTGTGATCACACTAGGGAACCTTGCTCTCTTATTTTATTAAAGAAGCTTCACACAGTCCTAGCACAGATCTCTGCTGGAATAACAGACCTTCACTAATTAATAGTTCAGCCCCATCCTGAATTAAGGCCTCCTTACCCAGCTCCAGCAGCACAAAAGAAAGGTGAGGATGTCTGTGCTAAAAGCAGAAAATTCTATTAGCATGGATTTCCCTATGGCAGAGGTCATGTGTGGGCAGGGAATGCCAGAAGTGAAAGGGGATAGAGCTGGATCACACTCATCAAATCAATCCCCTGTCAGCAGCTCCAGCTCACACAAGAACATTCCTGGCTCTCTGAATTAATCTGTCTACCCTACAGATTTCTGAAAGGGATGGGCCACAAGTTTAAGAGTAGTAATTCTCCCCCTTTGCCTTCTCTTTGCTCAGTATCTGCTCGAATTGCATTACTTACCCAAGATTTTCCACAGCCACGTTAAAGACAAGCATATATTGACAACTCTTGAGGCAAATACACCTTTTTATTTTGTTGGGTTTTTTTTTTTTTTTTTGATTTTTAATTATCCTGCTAATCCTTATGGTTTCTCTCTGGTCCCTCACACAGGACAGATGCCTTGATATTGGGTTTTCAGCACAGATTGGGTGATAAAAGGATTGAGAGCAGCCCTTTGGAGAAAGGCTTGAGGACACTGGTGGCATATGGCACAGGGACTGGACCAGGTGATCTTTAAAGTCTCTTCCAGCACAAATAATTCAATGATTCTGTGATTCTACACATTTAAATATCAATTACAGAGGCTGTTAAGAGAGGGTTTTTTTCTGAGAGTGGACAGCATTTATATGTTTCTTTGTTTTTAATAAACCAAAGCAGGCAAATCAAAGACAGCTCTGCAAACATTATGAAAATCATTCAGACAAATACTTGGCTCTGGTTGTGACAGCTGAAATCAATGTAAAAGAGTTTTTCTGAAGGATGACTAATTATTTAACAAAAAAAAAATTAAAAATTCACTGTTTTCCCCCATACCCCTTGTATTTTCAAGTAGTATTATTTGTTCTTCCTAGTGGCATTTTTTGGATGTGAACAGCTACGAGTTATTCCTCTCTTCTCATGCACTCATAGATCACCGAGGTGCTGGAAACTCTCAATGACCTCAGCAAAGACAGCCCTGACATTTCAGTGGAAAGGCCATTTTTTTTTTCTGGATATCAGCTGCCCTTCCACTCCACTGCTCCATCTCATTGCCTCACTGGCTGTACAATGGTCACCCCCTCAAGCACTCAAAATCCTGCTGCTTCCAAAAAAAGTTTGTCGCATCAAAGGAAAAAAAAATAAATCATTACAACTGTCTGGAAACACAAAACCTCTTTTTCTGAACTGTCTCATGGCTGGGTTTGCTTTATTTTTTTTTTTTGTTTCCTTTGGCAGAAGAGACCTTTCAAAACACCTGGTGAGAGAAGCAGATTGTGTTGGGGGTTACAGCACCAGCAGGGCCGTGGGAAGATCTAATTTGATTCCCTGCTCCAAATGAGGTAGAGAACAGACCTGAGCACTGTGTTTGTGACCTTCCCTTGGACCATCCAGCAGCAGAGTAAACAGGGATGGGATTCTGCCGTACAAATTCCTGGCTCTTAAACACCAAAGACTTAAGTTATGATGTGGCTCTCAGCAGCAGCTCATTAGCTGATCCCACTCCAACTGCAAGGTGTTACTGAGCAAAATACAAGAGAAAATGCTTTCAACAACTACTTTTCGTTCACGTACAAAACAGAAAAGCAGCTAAATTGGATTTTTTCCATATTTCTGCAGAGGAGCAGATAACTTGCTGGGTTTTTTTCCCATATTTGTGCTTATTTTCTAGTGCCACACAAAAAGAAGGATATTTTTTCCCTATTACACCAATATGTGTGAACACAGATGTTCTGCTGAGCACAATTCAGTCTGTAACATAACTCCATTTTTTGATAATAACTGTTCTTCAATTTTCCATATCAACTTGAGTAATTTGCCACTGTCCTTACCCCATAAATCATAACAGCTTACATAATTAACTCTTGTAATTATCTCCGCACGATTAGCACCAGCTGTCTACCTAATTCACAGAACTGAAATTCTCTTTCTATTCTGTGTGGATATTGGGATTCTCATTGATGAACAGAACTTTGCCCATCCACACTGAATTCCAGTGGTTTAACCCAGCTTTTTGTACTCTTTCCAGCTCCCCTCAGTGTTTGCAAACACCTGTGGGTTAGAGGCATTCATAAATAAGCAGGCTCCTCTCTCTAATGCAGAAATTATTGGCTGGGGTGCTACAAAATGCCAGTGCCACACCTCCCTTTTGGCTGGGAAGCACCCAGATGACTGAGGCAACACTGATTAGAGCCAGGATATTTTATATTTTAGTGTAGCTTGAGGACAGCAAGCAGCTCTGATTCACATTTCTGCTGCCAAACACTGATTCCTGAACAAATCTGCATATTTCTATTCTGCCCACATGATGCACCTTTAGGATGTAATTTGGAGATAGCAACACCATTGCTGCTAATTTTTATTTTTCTTATCAGTGCTCCCACCACGGCAAGAGCTTTACATCCTGGCCAATGTCAATGAATATTATATAAGGCACTTTTAAAGTTCTTCAGCATTAATAAATTCTTAGTGGAATTTCTGACTACTTGTTATGCTACCAAAAAGAATAAAAAATAACTAAACCACCTCACAATTGCTTTCCTCCTACAAATCTTCACAAAAAACTATCAAAAATTTCTACAACAGACATAAAAGCCTGAAATATGTTTTCACAAAACATATTGTTAAGAAAAAGAAGAATAGAAAAACACAATTAAATGAAGAATCATGGTTATGTTCCTCCTACAAATCATCATGAAAAATGAAGCCACAAAAACCTGCAGCATGTTTTCACCGACTCTCCCATAACTGAAACAAGAATCAATCCAAATTAAGCTAATAAAATGTCTTCCATAATACAATTTGCCTCTAATTTGTAATAAATTAGGCACAAAGATTATTAAATTCTCCTTTTGTGACAAATTTCTCCTGTTAATTGGCACTAAAGGACTGTGATGCTATTTAGAAGCCAAATATGAATTCCAGGAATTACCCGGTAGACAGGAAAAAGAGATTATGTTAATATTCCACTCATGAAAGACAAATATTTATATTTCTCAGATTTCCCAAGGATCCACTTGCTCCTGTACATTACTTGAGGTTCCTCACACCATCCAGCTGTCAACTGGTAACTCCAGGAGTTGACCATCTCTTGAACTGGCAGCACAAGCAGCAACATCCATTACAACATCCATTACAAGCAACATCCATTACAATCCCTCTCTGTGCTGGCAGGATTGCAAAACTTCACTTTTAAGAGCTAAATAGCCACAATTGTGAACACAGGTTTCCAGTATCTTGTTAGGATTTTGGTCATTCCAGCTTTTGCCAAGAGATAAAAGCTGAAGCAGGTGTTTAATTGGAGCAACCACACATTCTTTAGCAAAACCATTGGCTTAATCTGACTCCTAAAAAATCTGTTCAATGCCTTTAAATGCAAGTAAATGATGAAAGAAAATTTTAAGATGTTCCTCTCGATGTGTAATTCAGTGTGGGTTTTCTAATTGCACAAAAGGGCTTGATCTCAGTCAATTCCAATAGCCAAAGACAGCACAGAATCCACAGTTTCCCATCATTTCATTTTTTCATGTTAAACCAAAGCACATTAGGCTGTACCATTTCAAAAATTCATATCTACAGCTTGTGTTAAACATGCATTTTCTCTCATCTCTTTCTTCATTATGTATGAGTAGTTTGTGATCCCACTAAGATGAAAAGAGGAACAAGAATTCCTCCTCACACAATGGCCTAATTTTGTCAAGGATGACCACCTTAGGGGCCAGGCCATGAACTGGGTGGGCACAGCATTGCCCTGGGGGTAAGAAATGTGGGTTTGAAGCTCCTCAGGCTCAGCAGAGAAGTGAACCATGTCTTCTTCCTTCAGGGGTGACCACCTTAACACCTGGCATATTTTATAAGAAGGTGGGCTGCAACACCAGCGTGCTTGGGCTTGAAATGAGAAGAATGAGCAATTTTTTAACCCTGGAGGAAGATTTCAAACTGAGTCCAAGAAAACTTGTACTCTATTAATCACCACGTGATGTAAGCTCCCCTCTGCAGGCTCAGAGTTCAGCATATAAATTCTGGAAAGGGACGGAATTTCAAAAAGCTCCCTTTCACATCTCTCCCACAACATCTTCTAAATCTCACTCCTAAACTTCTCTCTTCTCTTCTCCATGTGTTGAAAAGGAGAACTAATCATGTAACTTCTGTTTATGGATTACAGTCCCAGTGCTGGGTGCCTAAACGGACTTGGCACCTCCAAACCTTTGAGTCTTCCAAAGCTCTAAATCAAGGATCCTTCTGGGTTTTATATAGCAGAGATTGAATTTTAATTGGAGCAACATTTGGCAAATCCTTCCTGCTTGTGATCCTGTCACTATCTTCCTTCTGTTTCTCATTGTCCAAGTGAGACAACATCACGTATCCATGTGGGAACTTAAAATGTTGAAACCACCAAAGGCAAAGTTACTTGGCTCCAAATGATCATCTCTGTGCAACTCAGCAGAGGTTTAACAGACCACAAAGCACAAAACATTCCTTGAAAGAGTAAAACGTGAAGCTTATCTTACCCCATCTAAAAAAAATCAGAAAGCTGGAATCTACCTGATCATCAGCAAATACACATTAAATGCAGTGACCTCAAAGCAGCCAGAAATGTCAGCTTCCAGTGCTGTGTTAAATGATCTTGGCAACCACTAAGCAGTAATTGAGGATGAAATAATTTTTTGCATTCAGTAACTGTAGTGAATTTCTCATAGTTAAGAAGTTATTACTACTGCAAGCCCCTGCTGACATCTGTTATTTTCCTTGTTAATTAAAACAGTAAATGTCACTTATGCCATAAGTGCGTGTTTTTCTGCAGTTTTACCAACTTTTAATTTTGGGAAAAACTTTGTTGTACTACTTTTGCTTGTAGAAGAAAAGCCAATCATCATCTGCACTTTTTTTGTCAGGATATGAAGCTCCCCAAAAAAGCTGCCCACAATCTATGTGAATGATAAAATAAAAAGTACAAACCAAAAAGTATAAAGCAACACCTCATATCTCTAATTACTCCAACTCCTTCCAAAACTAAATACAGCACTTGTAGTCAAGCTTACAAACACATCACATGCAAAATGTGAGATATGTAGTCAATAGCCATGTATTAGTATCACAAAATAAAGTGGTAGGCAAAGGGTATTACAAACAAAAGATTGCTGGTATTACGTGGGAGAAAATCAACAAGCAAGTTTTCATTTCCACACTCACTAATCAACATTAATCAATGTTCAGAAACAAAGCCACTTTGGCCTAAATATTACTAAGTGCATCCTCAAAAAAAAAAAAAAAAGACAAGGAAAACACACACATCTGTAGCTGAATTAGAACCAAATGCAAGCATATTTATACTCATCTCAAAAGTACCAAATCACTTGAGAGCTGTAAACCAAAAAAAAAAGCCAAAAACCTATTCAGCGTCACACTGTCTCCCATTCCACCAGCATCCTTTATTTCTCCTGGTTCTTTAGCAGGACAGAGAATAAATCCAGAGGGTGTCAGGCTGATCCAAGGAAGATATTGCATTTAACCACATGAGGGCACACCACACTAGAGTAACAGAAAACCTCCTGTGAAATCCCTGGATTCATTGTACTTGTGCTGTTTTATTGGATCTGTAGGAGAGCATCAGCCTTGGCACTGTAAACAGCACATGCCTGACAAAGGGAAACTCTTAGCTGATATTTAACACACTCTTTTCTTGCCATTGGTTTAAAAATCTGCTAGCAATCTTAAAAGCAGCAGTATTTAAGATGTAGTTATCAAAGGAATTCAACCACAAAGCAGGCAGCAAGTTGTATGGCTAGGGGAAAAATGAAGGAAAAAGGAAAAGTGAGATAGCAATTGCTTTACTGAGGTTCTACAGCTTTTCATAACCAATTCTGGGGTTGTGGACTTTCCATCCCTTGAAGTGTCCAGGGTGAGGCTGGAGGGAACTTGGAGCAACCTGGGATAGTGGAAGGTGTCCCTGCCCCTGGCAGGGGTTGGAACTGGATGATTTTAATATCCCTTTCAACTCAAACCATTCTAGAATTACACTGAGGGAATAAACCATCTGCAAGTTTTATTTCCTACCTTACTAGAAACTACATCTGGAATAGAAACTTCAATATTATCTTTCTTTAGGTTTTTTCTCCAATGACTCAGACATTGTACAAGGAGAAATAACACAAAAGCATTTAAATAATCCTGAACTGGATACCAAAATAAGATAGCAGGCAACTACAAAGGCAGGTAGAACAATATTTAACCTTCTCACAGGCAGCTGATCTCCCCAGGCTTCCAGCAGCCAAAAGAGAGACACTGGTGCTCCGACTGATGGAACCACCAGGAGTTGCTTCCTCAGGGTAATGTTACTGTTTGTGAACTGCCCTAAACAGCACTAAAAATAATCTCATACATCACTAAATACCAAAGGCAAACGATTCCCAGGAGTTTCTGTTTCAGTTAATGTAAAGTACTGTAAGTGAAGGAAGTAAAATATTTCAGACATATGTGGTGAGTTAGAGCTCTGGTTTCTCTGTAACAACTAATATATCTTTTTTTTAATGAAAACCTTGCCCATAAAGAACACCAGAAAACAGAAGCAAGCAATCTTCCATGCTATAGATTAAATGAAAACTCTCCCAGAACTGATACTTAATTTTCTGGGGGGTCTATTCTAAATAGTAAGAATAATAATGAAATGAACTTCTTCATGCCATTCCATTGCACTCAGGTTTATGTTATGAACAGCTCAGAGTATCCTGGTGAGACTGCAAATCCAGAGCACCTATGAATTCTCACTCAGGAAGGCAGAAGAGAGTATTCCCTGAAGGGTTCTTTATTTAGGTTGTTTATTTTGCACATTTCACACACTGTATAAAATCTCCATCGCCAACTTAAAATTCTCAAATTAGCACAGAATCACAGAATATCCTGAGCTGGAAGGGACACACAAGGATCATTCAGTTCAACCCCTAGCCCGGCACAGACACCCCAACAATCCCACCCTGTGCCTGGAGTGTTGTCCAAACTCTCCTGGAGCTCTGGCAGCATAGGGGCTGTACCCATTCCCTGGGGAGCCTGGGCAGTGCCCACCACCCTCTGGGGGAAGAACCTTTCCCTGATATCCAACCTAAACCATCCCTGGGACAACTCCACCCACTCCCCTGGGTCCTGTCACTGTCACAGGGAGCAGAGATCGGAGCTGCCCCTCGGGAGGAAGCTGCAGACCCTGACTCTTCTCCAGCTGAACAAGCCCAGTGACCTCAGCCACTCCTCGTATGGCCCCCCTAGAGCTTTCACCATCTTTGTTACAAACATCATCATGACTCCATTTAAGATGGAAGGGACCTATGGAATCTCTAGCCCAGCTCCTCAACTAAGCAGGGCCACCTTCCAAGTAGGATAAGGATTTGTTCCAGTACTGCAATGTCTGGTTTACTCATGAGCCCCAAAAAGGACTCAGTAGTGCAGATGTGGTCTTAGAACAACTGCTTAGAGGGGAACTCTCACTTCCCTTCACTCTCTATTATTCTTATTCTAAACCCACCACAACAGCTCCATGTTGATGTGGCTCTTCCAGTGCCTTGTTCTGAATTTTCCAGCAGGACTCTGACATTCTCCCCACAGGGCAGTGCTCAGTCAGCCTCTACCCAGCCCACATGATACCACCATCCCCCTGCAGGACTCTGCACTGGCTTTAGCTGAGCCTCCCTTGGTTCTGCCAGCCCATTTCCCCACCTGCTGAGATACTCCTCATGCCAGCCCTACTTCTTGAGCGTATCAACCTTCCTCCCAAATTGGTGTTGTCTGGAAATTTCTTGAGGGTGCATTTCACCCCACTGCCCCAGACCAATGACAAGACATTAAACAAGGTCAGCTTGACCCCAAGCCCTGCAGAATTCCCTTGCAATTGGTGGCCATCAATTTTCCACCCCTACTACTGAAGTCCAGAAGTTGAGCCAATTTTTGACCTCCTCTTAGTCCCCATTATCCCCTGAACATTGTGGAGAGACTGAGAAGACAAAGCTTGTATTTCATCTGCAGTTAGAAAGCAAAGCCTATATTTCATCTACGTTTCTTTCTATTGTGTACCTTTTGCACAGCAATACAGGGAAAAAAAAAAAAAAAGCTAACCTAAAAAAAAACACCAGAGTAAGAACAGAATTGTGTTATTGCAAACAACTTGTGTGAGACATTTGATGGAGTCTGTGGAAAGGCTCCTTAGGATCTTTTAGTTTGTTTTGGTTTTTTGTTTTTTTTTTTTTTTTTTTACTGACAACTGACTGAGCTTTCAAGACATTACTATACAGCTAAAATGAGACTCAAAGCTATCTTTTGATGGTCATGCACAGGATGTATCTGCCATTGGAGATCAACCACCTCATTCACTTAGGCTTGGGATGTCTCACATCCCTTTCCAGTACAGCATATTTCATGAATTACAAGGGTATGGTGCTAAGCTGGCACAAACATGGAATCATAGAATCATGGAATGGCTTGGGCTGGAAGGGACTTCAAAGACCACCTGGTTCCAACCTCCCTGCCATGGCCAGGAACACCTTCCACTATCCCAGGTGGCTCCAAACCCTGCCCAACCTGGCCAAGGACACTTCCAGAGATCCAGGGGCAGCCACAGCTTCTCTGAGAAACCTGTGCCATGATCTCACAGGGAAGAATTTCTTCCCAATATCTAAATTTAATGTTTTTCAGTCTAGCCCATTACTTCTTGTCCTGCCACTACAGTTCCTGATGAAGAATCCCACTCTGGCTTCACTGTAGCCCCTTGGATACTGGAAGGTGCTGTGAGGTCTCCAGACAATCTCCTCTTCTCCAGCCCCAACTCTCTCTGCCTGTCCTCATAGGGGAGGTTCTCTGGTCTCCTTCTCAACTTGGTAGCCTCCTCTGGACTTGTTCCAACAGTTCCATGTCCTTCATATACAGAGGGCACCCAAAATGTACCCAGCACTGCAAGTGGGGTCTCACAAGAGCAGAGTAAATGGGGAGAATCACCTCCCTCGACCTGCTGGCCACACTCCTTTGGATGCACATTTATTTTGGAATTTCATCACTGGAGACCTGCCAAGGCAGAACAGATGCTAATTCAAGCAGCTTGTTGTTCAGAGACAGAATTCCAGACATGGCAAAAGAGAACATTTCCAGAATCCTCCTTTGGTCAAACTTGAAGTAAGCACTGGCTTCCTCCCAGGCTTCTCCAGGAACTGATCCATCTCTGTCCTCCTCCTGCTGTTCTAGATTTTTTTGTCAGAAGAACAGAGAGCAGCAACATCATCCCACTCAGAACTAACAGCCACTTCTGTCCTACACACTCCACAGACAGATCTAGTTGAGGAGACATCAACTCTTCTTTTTTTTCCCTTTGTTTGTTTCAACAGAACCATGAGTAACACACATAGTTATGCCACTGCATATGGCACCTAAACCTTCCTGATCATCCCAGCACCAGGCATTTGTCTGCCTACTTGATCCCTGGATTTGGGGCTGTGTTTTTCTCCCCCATGGCAAAGTTCAGGCTGTTTTCTCCTCCTCCTGCAAATTAAATATTCCTTCCTAACCCACTGTCTCTTGCCATTGCCACCATCAGCATCGATTTTCTGAATAGCAGCACAATACCAGCAACTCTGGATTAAAATTAACCCTGCAGTGAGGGAAACAACAAAATCAAAAAATTTGAAGGGCTATAACCTCAACAGGAAGTGACAGCCAAGGAAAGTCTTAGAAATGTGAAAGAAAAGAATCTGATATATATTCCCAGCACTAAGTGGCAATTGGCAGAACAGAACAGCAGGTGCCAAGGAGAAGTTGGTGTGTCTGAAACACAAAGTGACATTAAATTGGTTTTCAGCTCATTCTGACTAAAGCAAAGAGACACAAAATAAGCTTTTTACTAAAACCCAAATGCATTAATTAACACTCAATATATGGACTTCAGGCTGTATTTGTAAGAATAAGCTATTTAACAGAGATGTCATCCTTAACAGCATATAATTCCATACTACATTTTAAAAACAATTATCTCAGTAGGCTGTTACTGCTAAAAATTAAAAAGGAAAAGAACAGATCTTTTCAGTCAGCTTCTTAACAAGCACGTCTAAACTGTTTTCTTTAATTATTAAAAGGAAAGCCTTTAAAAAAATGCCAAAATTCTCCAACACAACCGCTAAGAGTACACAAAGCCCTGTAACACAAATTTCCTTTCCCACAAAATACTGTTCAAGCAAAGAATGGTTGTTCTTCACAAATGCTACTTAGAAATGTTGAAAACCACCCAACATTAAGTCTTTGGGGATGCAGTTTAATTTCTCTGCCTTCAGAGCAATGCATAAAGTCAGTAGAAATCTGTACATCTCTAAGTAGCAAAAAAACCCCGCAAGGATTGACTCACAGAAAGTCCAAAAATTTGCAAATAAATACAGCTGAATGTGAGCAATATGAGAAGTTTCAGGCAGTTACCACAGGGAATGTAACAGCTGGTAAAAATACCATCCATAGTATAACCTAGGAGACTCCAGAGACTGGGAATAGTAAAATTAAGATTATTATCTATGAATGGTTTGTTAAGTACCACAGTCAAAGCAGGAAAAAAAAGGATTAAAAGAACAAGCATTTAGTCAAACTAAACATAAAAATTCTTCCAGTCTGCCACTTGAAAGCTTGCACATTAGGCTAAGTACTGCTCCTACTGCTGCTTCAAGGAGCATGTTTATACTTGGGTTGGGTATTGTTTGTGTTCTTTTATCTTAGATATAATGAACCTCTTTTTATTAACCGTGTAAATTAATTAAAGTTTAATTTAAATATGAATGCATATCCTGCATTGTTTCTAGATAAATTCTCATTTTTGCTGTAAACTATATCAACTATATGAGTATCATTATCAAGGAAGGAAGAAAATACCTGATTTTCCCTCTTCCTTTTTTCTTTTTTTNTTTTTTTTTTTTTTTTTTTACACAGTTCTGAGTCCTTAGAGAAAATACTCCCTTATAATTTTAAAGGGAATTGCATTTCTATAGAGTTAAAGATTAAGCCAGGTATGTTTTGGAGTGAGTTAACAGAAGGCAGTTTGCTGTTAAATCACTTTAGAAGATTATTTTACATCACTGAACAAAACCTTCACCAAGATTTACAGATCAAATTCTACAATTTGTTATTTATGGGGATTATCCAGCAGGATGACAGAATGATGAGCAATTGAAACCAATACTTTCTTTAATGCAAATGTATGAAGTTTTGGAGGTCCCACCAGGATAAGAGAGACATAAAAGGTTATTTATTTTATTGTTACAAAACTGTACTGGAAAGATTCCCTGCCAGAGCTGCCACTGCATCTCCTCTCCCACAAGAACAGTTTTTTTTCTGATCTGCAGCCACAACAAGGATCTTTTTTAGGCAGCAGCACTGGCCCATCATGAACAGCAGTCGATGACTTGCAGCTGCTGCTCCTGCTCCACCAGCAGCCACAACCACACCAGATTTCCACTTGGCTCAAATAAATTGTCTTATTCGCCAACTGATGGAGTTAAACTTGTGCAAAGTCCACTATGGCAAATTATTGTGAATTTAAAACCAAGACTAAGCTGCTCAAATGATTTAATACACATGATAATACAGTGTTAGCAGAAGTAAGAGCCCTTATGCAAAGGTTGCTTGCATCATTTCAGTGTTTAGATGCTGTTTAGGACTTAGCTATCAAAAATTATGATCTTGCACTTTTTCCACTCAGTATGTAAATATTGGACCTCTTCAAGGAAATTCTCTTTGGGACTCTTGACATTTAAAATAAAACAATGGCAGAAGGAGCAAATGAACTTTCTTACTTTAATGCAGGATAACACGTTCACACTCAATTTCTGTTTATTGCAACACTCCATTTAAGAATTCTATCAGGATTGTACTGCAAGCTGGTTTTGCTCTCTTGTTCCAATTATCTACTTTCTCCTAATACTTTTTGCCTCAAGTTTTCTCATTAAAAAATAAACAGCCAAACCCTTCCTGTACACACAAGTTTTGATGACAGAGGGCTAACTAAAAGGAGTTTCCTACGAACTGAAAAAAAAATGTCAGTCTTACAAATCACACTTATTTATTACTATTTATTAAGTAAACCACTTAGTATTTCAAATGCCTATTTTGAAGTTCAAAGGCCTTTGTTAAGTGAACTGGTTTTGCAATAAATCTTAGCCCAAATAAATGTGATTTGCTGTGCTGACAAAATGTTGGAAAGGTGAGAAGAGGATTTAGAGGAAGGTGTAGGAGTGGAATATAGGACAGCACATGCCTAACAAAGGTTGTTGGGGTGTTTGAGGTTTTTTTGGATTGTTTTTAATACTGCACTGGAAGAAAAAAAGAAGAAACACATCCTGTGGAAAATCCTTTTTAAAAGTTTGATCAGTTCTGCATGATACAAGGAAGAGAAGAGACTGCTCAGCGCAGACATTTCAGATAAATAAAATCATCAGCACTCTGAAATTTAAGGAATTATGAGATTACTCAAATCTCTGAACTTTACTGTGCAAACCAAGAATCTGCATTTTTGATATAAACTGCTAAATATTTTTTATTAAATCCGGTTGATCAGATTGTTTCTGAAACAGAAAAACACCATCTCATAAAAAAAAAAAAAAATATTGATTTATACTGAATTGTTGAAAGTTAATCCACAACTTCAAGAGAAACTTGGAAGAACAATCTCTCTGCACTCATCCCAGCAGAGTCACACAGGTCTGCAACAGAGGGACAGTGCCCAAAAACACATCCAGAATCATTAAAGTTATTAATTTGAGAAGGAATTGCTTTCAGCTGACAAGAAACTCTCTAAACCTTAACAATTATCTTAACAAGCATCTTGAAAATATCAGCAATGAAGAAGGATGAGTCTAAAAAGAACAAGTGTCTTTTTTGGATGTAGTTATATGAAATTAAGGATGGGATTACACACATTGAATAGCAGGAAATGTTTGTTTTCAGGAACACAAACAGATCACTGTGCCACACAAGAATAATTAGAAATATTTACATTTCTTGGGTGTCACCTTCTCTCTTCTAATATTCTCTGTGTATTCAAGATTTGTTGTTATTGTTGATTTTAATAATTTGAAAAATTTGCACTCATGACTGTGAATACAAATTAATTAAAATAAAATCAGGAGGAAAGGTTCCATTCCTAAGCAACTAAATTAACCCAAGTCAGCACCCAAAGATTTCATGCAGTGTTAGACAAGCAGGAACTGCTTCAATTAACATCTTCAGATTTCCAGAAGAATTAGAAGCTGGTCAGTACTGGAATAACCCTTGATATGTTTATTCTCCCCCAAATGCTGTCTTGGGAATTCAGATTTCATAGAAAATGTTCTAGATATCTTTTTAAAATAATGTTGACTATTAAGTAGGTGAGACAAAATTAAATTACATGGTAAAAAAAATCATAATATAACATGAAAACAAGGGGCAAACAACAAACCTTGCCTCTAAATGAGGCAGGATTTGCCTTTAAGTGACAGATGTTGTTTTACAAACACAATCCACACACAGAACACCTTCAATAGTCCCCATATGTGTCACCACCAAGCAAACTTGAGATCTAAATAACTTGATGTTTTCCCACACAGGCAAATGCAGGTGGAAGTAATATGTTCATGAAGCTTAAATATTCACTTTTATTCATAAATGAAACAGGAGTCACAGAAAGGACATTAAGTTAGACAACCTCAGACAATTACCATAGAAACCCACTTACATCTGTTGAATATTTTTGGCCAGAAAATGAATTCAAGTCATTAAGCATTTACACTCTGTTAAATACAATCTGTTATAAACGGAAAAATGATTTACTTTAATATTTGCTTGCACAAGCAAAGGTTTTCACACCTGTTAACTTCTGAAAACCCCAAACACTTCCAGTTCAGCCACAGAGGCTCTGAAGGCTGTTGTCCCCCTGCTGTTCCAACATCTCTGATAAACTCTGCAGCTCCAGCAGAGGCTGGGAAGGGACTGAAGCCCAAAGAGGTGCCATTATTCATCAGGCACATGATGCTCCTGCCCGAGTCATGAATCCCAACTTTGCTCTGCTCTGACTGGGGGCACAGCTTGCACTCACAGATAAAGTCCCCATTTAAAATCCTGTTGCCACAAGAAGCAGAGCTGCTGATTTATTTCCAGCTGATGAATTCCCTGATTTTTAAGAAGGTGTTAGGTTGCTTATTAGTCTCCAAACTTGAGCACCAGCTCAGGGGGAAGCCAGAACTTCCTCACCAAGAATATTTAGGCTCTTTCAGACTAAGTGGAAAGGAATGATTTGTTAGGAGAATAAGAAGTCTCAGCGCTGACCTGAAACTATGCAGTCTCTAAAAATAATAAAAAAGGAAAACCTACACATGCACACACTCCAGAGGAACACATTCCTTCCTTCTTTTTAACATACAGGAAAGAATCACCCTTTCAGAGATAGCAGAGAAATTTCCCAGAAAAATGCAAAACAACATGAAGACTCCCACAATACTTAGTTAAAGTTGCATTTCTCATTATTTCTGATTATCAATCTCTGTATGAAGACAGTGTGGTTGTTTATTCTTGACCCAGGCCTTGATCTCAATCCCACAACTTAATAAAAATCTTACAGCTTTTTTAGACTAGCAGAATCTGACAATCTTTTTCTTCTTAACGAAAAATGTCTTGAGAACTGAAATGGGAGAAAGGTCAAAAAAAGCATCATAACCTTTCCTGCTTGCACTATGAAAAAAAATCTTAATATTATGCCTTGTGTTTGTTCACATCTTTTTTTTTTCTTTTCAGGAAATTGCTCAGACTGTAATCATAACCTTTCCCAAAGCCCAGAATAATATAACTCAATAATAAATGTAATTAAAATGTAACAGCTAAGATCCCTGGACTCAGGATCTTACATACAGAGTACCTCTGCTCATCAAAGGTCTCCATCAGTTTTCTTACTCTCTCTCGGGCCCGTGATAGAGATCTTGGAAGTGAAATACTTCAGCTTTTAAATACAGCTGAAGGATAATAAATAAAAGGACATAATAAATAAAAGGACATAGGAATAAAAGGACAGAGGAAAGATACCCGAGATCTCAAGAACAATTCTGGCATTTGATACATGAGAATAAAGTGGAAAGGAAACAGATGGCACAGTATGCATAAAATCCACTATTATGCTAATGAAATTAATCAAACTAAAGCTGACCACAAAGTAGCACAGAGGACACTTGCTGATTTTAGGGATAAAACGGGAGACAAACTTCAATGCTAAAATAAAAAGTTAGCACAGAGAGGAAAAAACAAGGATATACATAAAGCTATTTTTGTTCCAAGAAGATGCTGTGATTGCCACTGCTCACTGATGGTCAGAAAGGCAAAGGAAGGAAATTTAGCAAAACAAAAAGACAAAACAATCATTCTGGCACCATATGTATGGAAA
The DNA here is from genome assembly GCA_013397555.1 of Urocynchramus pylzowi. Taxonomy (NCBI): domain Eukaryota; kingdom Metazoa; phylum Chordata; class Aves; order Passeriformes; family Fringillidae; genus Urocynchramus; species Urocynchramus pylzowi. Next base: position 607,092 of record VZRH01003821.1, on the reverse strand, counting down.
GGGTGTAAAAATATTTGGGCTATCTCACTCCAAAACAGAACCAGCTCCACCTCTCTGTCCTTCCTGGCACTAGCACAGCAGAACTCAGGTTTTACAGACCTTTAAATGACCCCAAGCTGCACCAGGGGAGGTTTAGATCAGGTATCAGGAAAGGTTTTCTCACAGAAAGGGCTGTCCAGCATTGGAACAGACTGTTTAGGGAAGTGGTGGAGTTGCCATGCCTGGGAGTGTTCAAAAAATGTGTGGATGTGGCACTTGGGGACACAGCTTAGTGGTGAACCTGGTGGTGCTGTGCTGATGGTTGGACTTGATTATCTTAGAGGTCCTTTCCAACTTTAATGATTCTATGATTCTATGAAAACCATCCACTGCATGAGTTCCTTGGGAAATCTATTTCAATGCCTCCCCAGTCTTACTACAAGAGAGCTTCTGCCGATATCAATTTGCAATCTTCTGAGTTGGAAATTAAGTCCATTAATTCTCTTCCTACCCACTCCTGCCACAGAAAACAAATTGTCCCGTTGCCTCCTCATGTATTTGAGAACTTCTACGTTCCACTTCACTCACCTTTCCTTAGAATCACTGCTCCATCTTGTCCCATCTTTCACAGAAAGTCATGTTCTCAAGGTTTCTAATCTTAGTTATCACTCTTATCTCGATGCCCTGTAACTCAAATCTTTGCTCAATGTGGGGCTTAAACTGGGCATTATATCAAATCCTGGAGGGATAGACACTGATTTCTGCTCTCTGTGACAGTGACAGGACCCAGGGAATGGCTGGAGTTGGAGATCAGGAAAGATTCTTCCCCCATAGGTTGCTGGGCGCTGTCCAGGCTCCCCAGGGAATGGGCACGGCCCCAAGGCTGTCAGAGCTCCAGGAGAGTGTGGACAACACTCCCAGGATTGTTGGAGTGTCTGTGCAGGGCCAGGAGTTGGACTGGATGATCCTTGTGGGTCCCTTCTAGCTCAGGATATTCCCTGAATCTACAACCTTACTTTTTTTTTTACCAGTACAGCACCACCAGGGCTGAAAAGCACGGAATGAACATTTTTCAGGACGGTTTATCTCTGATCCACAGCGGATTTAGTGCAGGCCTGTTCAGTACATCACAACACTCTTGCCGTGCTCATCTATGAGGCACTACACTTCCTTGTCCCCTCTGTGATGGCAGGTCACTGATGTGTATTTATGCAGTTAATTACACTTGGCCAAAGGCAGAGCTTTCTAATTGTCTGGACTGAATTAGATTCCATATTTTCAGATTATCATTTGCACTTTGCCAAGGTTATGTTGACTCCTCATTCTGTCTCCCAGCAGGCTTCCAGCCCCAGCTCAAGCTTGGTGTTGAAGGCATTTCTCCATTCCATCATCTGGACCTTTAGTTAAAACACTGAAAAAATCAGAATACCATTCAGCTGACACACCTTTATTGACAGTGAAACCAGGGAGTAAATCTCATTCCATAGCAGCTGCACCTAAACCATGGCTTCCCCCTGACAATATCACTTCAGGCAGTATTAAAAGTTTTAAACAAGTCAAGACACACGGCACCAGGCTCTCCTTACTTAGTCAAGTTTCATCCCTGATACAGGAGGTAACTGCAGAAACCACGTTTCTTACACCCTGTACAAACACCACAAGAAGTGCTGACAAGAATTAGCTGAGAATCAAACCACTGCCTCAAAACACAGGCAGTGGAACTGGAACAAGAAACTGAGGGAGCAGAGTGACTGGAGAGAGCAAACCTTCCTCCCTGCACACCCCCTTTGTGAAACCACCAATTTCATGTTCTACCTCCTTTTTTGCCCAAATCTGAGGAAGTCTTGGCTCATGAAAATCAGTGGTTCAAGGGGAGTGATCCCTGAAAATTTACCAAGCCAAACAATCTCCCATAGCCACCTGCTCCTGGACACTGCTAAAGACAGCAGATAGGGCAACCCCCAGCTCAGCCTGGCAGCCCTTCCCAGCATCAGATCTCAGCAAAGCATCCATCCTTCAGGGGGTTTTGTTGCTTTTTAACAGGACTCTGCCTCTGAAAGGCAAAGGACTTAACAGGACTTTTGCCTCTGCTGCCTGGATGCAGCAGCCGATAATTCCTGTTTCAGTGTGTTATCCTCTTGGAAGGCTGGAAGAAAATTTCAACACAACCAACTTTTGCCATGGGAAAATTATTTCTTGGCTACCAGAGTACTAAAAACCATATTCAGTCCCACCTGAAAAATCTGTTTAAGAATTGCCTAGAAACTGGGTTGTTCAACTCCATGGACATGTTCAGAGACAGCCCTAAATCTGCCCAGCTCTCCCCGAGCTGAAAGCAGAGCTGTGTTAGGGCAGCTGAGTGAGTGACAGAAAACATTCCTCACGTGCCATGCCAGAGTGTGGCACAAATAATTTTAAGTGCCTTTTTGCAGTCTCTGCCTGGTTAAGGCCATGATGTGTAATTTTTATTCTAACATCTAAAAAACACCACAATTTTAAAGCTTGAGTATCCCTTTTAGCAAAATGCAGGTTTTTTTGTTTTTTTTTAAAAAAAAGGTTTTATCTATAATGCTCCTTCACAAGGAAAAGCACTTCTGTTTATTTCATCTTTGAATAATTTCATTTTACATTTGTATGTAGGAATATGTATCTAAAAGCATACATGATTTAAAATAAATCTAGGGATACTTGTGGAATCTATAAGGTAAAACTTTTATCAGTCCTAATGCTTTTTAAAAATGTATTTTACAGGCAATTTCCTGTCACACATTAACAGCAAAGCTAACATAAATGTTTAAAATATTTTTGTGCAGCTATAAAAAAAATTAAGATTGTATCATTTAAGAAAAATTTCTCTTTAGCAGAGCTACAAAAATCAATCCAGGATAGTCCCAGTGATTTCACAGGCTAAAAGAAATAAGATCCTATGTCGTTGTTGTTGTTGTTTTTTGGTTTTTTCTTTTGTTTTTTGTTTTGGTTTTGATTTTTTGGGGTTTTTTATTTTATTTTTCTTTTAACTGCCACTTGTTCATAACACGCAACAGCTCAACAACTAAAAAGAAACAGAGGACTGAAAGTTCCAGTTCTTACCAGGGAGGAATTTCAAGGAAAACCTGTACCCAGCACAGCACTTAAGTATGCTTAGCACTAAACAAGTACTTGCAGTAAAATTAGCAGGAATCTCAATTGTTTTCATAAATCAAGTGAATAAAAATGAACCAGTAAATCCCAGAGTCATGCAACAGAATTATAAGATATCACGTTATAAATGCCACAGTATTTCTCACAGCACAAACTTGTAAGGACGAGAAAGTAGAAAATTTAATTCCTCTCAGCTCATAAACAAATAAGTAGAGAATATTAGACTTGAGACAATCTGCTACTAATACTCTGCTTTCAAGTATTTATGGATTTGCATGAAGTTATATCTCCCCTCTTGCTCCAGTTTCACACTCTGCCTGTTGATATCACACTACATTTTTGTGAAGAGGCTCATCAACAGTGGATTTAGCATTCCCAGACCAGTATCACTCAAAAGTGGGTTTTTGCCAGTGTTCTGCATCCTGTTTGCTGAGCAGACCCCATCAGCTTCCCCATCTCCTGCATGGAAGAGGTGCAGTTCAGGAAGGCACCAGACAAGAAGAGGCTGCCCAACGTGGCATTGGCTGCTTTGGCTTTTCATTCCACCTTGAATCATTTCCAAAACATGCCCAAGTGATTTCCACACTTCTCTCCTTCAGAAATCTCAAAATGAACAATAAGCAGGAAAAAGTCAAAAGCTCACAGGACCTCTTCCCAACATCTCGGTTTTTCACCCATATTTTTTTTTTTAAATCGTAATTTCACTCTCCTGTGTCTGACTATAAAAAAATCATTGCTTTGAGTAATGCAGATTTTAAATCAGCAGCATTTATATAACTTGGGAATCAGAGAATCATAGAATGGTTTGAGTTGGAAGGGACCTTGCAGAACATCCAGTTCCAACCCCTGCCATGGGAAGGGACACCTTCTACTAGCCCAGGGTGCTCCAAGTCCAGCCCAGCCTTGGGCACTTCCAGGGATCCAGGGGCAGCCACAGCTTCTCTGGGCACCCTGTGCCAGGGCCTTGCTAAAATTAACAACATAAAGCTTGCAAATCTTCCAATTTTAGTTATGTTTACAAACACTCCGATTTTGGATGAGCTGATAAAGTTTGGGTAAAAAATAATGTATTTTCATTGTGTCCTACTGCTGGGCAACCATGCCAGGAGAAAAACAAACACTAGCAAAAACCTATGGAGCAAACACTAATGTTTTACAGACATTTTCTTTCAAAGCATACTAGTGTATCATCCCCTGCAGTACCACAGCACCTCAAGCATGTGTCACAAAACAGCAATCTCTCTTCTGAGTGCCAAAACTTTCAAATTGCCTACGGCACTCTCCAAATACTTGAGGTTTTTGTTATTTTTCTTCTTTCATGAAGTTAGACGACTGCTCAGCTGTCTCTTCCAGCAATGTTTTATTCCAATCAGCCACTTCAGAAGCAAGGCAAAGGCAGGTCAGGTTCTCATCATGACTTGATTTTGCTGATCTTTTATACACATCTGGTAAGAGACTCAGGGACAACGTTGTTGTCATAAAAATTTACCTTGGGAGGATAAGTCTGCAAGCAGTTTCTTTGTTTTGGATGAAACACTCACACTAAGTCAGACAAGGTTGTTCTGTGAACACTCATTCCACGAGCATTTCAGCCCCTGAAGGGTTGTGATTTCCCAGATCCCCATCATTTGCTCCCCAGTACACCCAGTTCCATCCCTCCAGCTGCAGAAGGGCTGACTAGCTCCCTGGTCCTCCCAAGGGAATAGCTGCCTTATGCTTCCCTGTGTGGAATGGCTTACAAAAATAAAGGTCTGTGCTAAATGAATAAACAGGATACAGCAAACAGAAAAGCCTGATCAACAGTGAACCACCATTTGCATCTCATCTCCTAGCAGAAGCAATTTTAGAATATTAACTGTGCTGGGGGATACAATATAATCAAAAGTCTTACATGGGGGAAAAATATTCAAAACATATTTTCCAAATTCATTTAGAAGCAGCATCAAACAATCTGATTCAGCAAAACTTTTCTTTTCCCCTTCATCCTTCCCCCCCTTTTTTTTTTTTTTTTGTGTGTGTGGATGGATCACCCTCCTCTAAAACACCTCCTATAAAAGGAAAAATATTTGGGTAATGTGTGAATATTGCCAAAAAATAATCGAGCATTCAGGTCTAAGGTGCTTAATCAGATTTGATCAATATGGTCAACAGAATGTGTTGACCTGATCAATATGGAAAATGTAATGCAAAATGCTATTTTTTTCATATATGCACCTTGTATCAAGACAGAATCTTAGCTAAATCCAAAATCTATTAAACCTAAATCTGGACTAAGTCTCGGAAACATGTGAAATACAGAGATTTAGTTATTTCAAAAGATAATGTGTCAAACCAGAATAAAACACAATAAAAAGCCTCAGATCATGTTTTTAATGTAAAGTTCTTCAGCAACCTGTACGAGATTTACTAAAGTAAGACCGCTGTGATTAAATACATTTACAAGGATAAGCAACATCATAAAAATCTCATGAAAAGTAAAAATGAGTTGTGCAGGAGTACAAAATGAAATTACAAATGTTAATAAAGGCTTTATGAATATCAAGTTTCCCACATATTCTCAGTGGACAAAAGTGGGACTTAATGATTCCAGCAAAAGGCACATTTTGATGCCACAATTAAGTTTTTGATAGTTCCACCCTACAGAAATGGAAATTCGGGAACCCAGCACAGGCTTCCCTGCTGGACTTTTGTGAAATGAGATGCTGATTACACATACTCATTTTCTGGCTCAATAAGCTCCTTGCAGAGTGCTCAGGAACTGTGGTGACAAATCCATCACCTCACAGAGTGCACAGTGACAGCGCCACATCCCCACCCCAGCACAGCCTCGTGCAAGTTTAGAGCAGCCACCAACAAGGAAATCAATAGGAAAATGTTCTGAACAGTACTGGGCAGTGAGATGGGGAAAAGGGATATAAAAAATAATATATTACATTCAATTTTATACCTTCCTTTGAAGCCTCAGCATTCTGATGGCCACATCAGTAACAGACACATTAGAAGAGCTCCTGACTCACAGCAACTGAGTTGACTCATGCACAGTGTGCATTACCTTTGTATTTGCCAGCAATTCAATGTGAAATTTGCAACTAAACTTGCAGCTCAGACTGCCAGTTCCACAGAACAATTGCAACATGACTGATTTTCCAGTGAAGACTTCTTTAAACAAGCCTCAAGAAACCCAATATGCAACCAGCCAATGAATCCAGACCCAACAGGCTGTTAACCCGAAACGATTTTCTCTAAAACAGGTAATTCTAAACTAATAAATGCAACCCTGCTGATTTCTGCCCTCTCCTGTAATAAAAACACACAAATTCAAAAGCTGTGTCAGAGTCAAGGGTAAAGAAAAACCTGGAAGCAGATGTTACCATGGGAGCCTTACGGAGCACTGACAGAACAACTGTAAAAGCAAGGACCAGCTTAAAGAGTTTGGCAGAGAAAATCAAGGACCACCACAGAGTGTGGCCTGAAGAAAGGCACAACAACCTCTGGGTTAAAACTGCAGTGATTTTTAACTTCTTTTTTAAAGCAAAGGTTCTGAAAAGAATTTAAGAGGACCCAGGTCTTATATCCAGGAAGAATAAGGGGAAATTAAAAAAGAGGCGAAATTATCACAGGACCTAGATTGATGATCTAATAACTAGAATTTTTTTTTGGCCAAGGGAGGTATTTGAAAGAATAGACAAAAATGGTCAAATGGGAGCAGTAAGACAATCCTTCATAAAGTCACTACAGGAAACTAAAATCTGAAACTGAACTTCTCACACCCTCACCTCCAGTGTTCTAATACTGCATTCCTTCACAAAATTCCACTGGATAAAGAATGAGACCTTTAATATTTTCAGTAGTTTTCTTTACAGTTCAAAAATATTTAATTGCATTTTCTTGACATGCAATTCCTGAGTTTTATAGGTATTTTGGAACAGGATGGGGCCTGGGGACAAACCCAAGTGATTGGTGAGAGCAAAGGGCTGGAGGGGAGCCCAGGAGGATGAGGATGTTACAGAAACTTAAAGATCCTTTGGGTTCCCTGTCCCAGCAGTCTTGTAGGAAAGGTTGCAGAAGACTTTTGAAGGATCTATCCCACTTCAGGGCAAATCAGCTTTAGCAGCATCACTGTTAATGAAAAGGGAAACTCATAAAGCATCTTAATTTATTCTTAGTTTTTGACAAAATTGGTTTCTAATTTCTCTGCTGACAAAAGTATGTATAAAGCCACTATTTGATTATATGCAAAACTCCCACAGCTCAGAACAAACTGATATTCCATGAGAGATGGAAAATAAAAGATCTATGGATGTTTAATGTCTTTGCTGGCTCATCCAGGGCTGGTGCCAGGTTGTGAAACCAGAACAGTCACAAAACAATGAAAATAAATTAAAAGTACTGAAATCAAACAACCAAAAAAAAAAAAAAAAAAAAAA
>VZRH01003821.1:556904-569448 GCA_013397555.1 Urocynchramus pylzowi | reverse complement strand
AAAAAAAAAAAAAGGCAGAGCATTCTCCCACTCAAATCACTGAAATCTCCATTTACTGAACTCCCATTCTTCCCTCCTTTATCAGGAAAATAAGGAACTATATTTGATTAATGACTCCACCACCGGTCACAGTGAAATCCTCTGGGTACAGAATACACATTTGCCTTCATACCAGTGCCACACTTTGATTTTTTAAGCAGCTACTTTTCCTATAACCTAGGTAGAAACTCCACAGGTAATTAAGGTAGTTTGTACAAGATAAAATACTCAACTAGATTATAAGCAAAATACAGACCCAGGTTCTCAAATGAATATTTACTTTGGAAGGTACAATGGGAAGGGAAAAGTAGTTAAAATATGCCAGAAACTCTCGAAAAGCTAAACAAAAAGCAAAGTTCCCATTGACAGTCACATTATGATCGTCGAGATTTTTCATGAAAGGTGTTGAGGGAGAAAAAAAATAAAAGCTAAATTTCATAAAGTAATAAACAGAACAAATCAAGGTAAAATATATATACTTCACTTAGGACTCTGGTATTATAAAGCACTTCAGCTTTGCTTCATACTGTGTAACTCCCACAGAAACTTCCAAGTCATTTTCTTGTACTGCAGAAAAATGCATTAATTTTTTCCCTTTTTATTTTTTTCTGGGTTTTTTGTTTTGCTTTGTTTTGGTTTTTTTTGTTTGGTTTGGGTTTTTTTTTTGCCGGGGAGTATTACTGGGTTTTTTTTTTTTGTTTTATTATTGGTTTGGGTATTTTGGGGGATTAGTTTTGGTTTGGGTTTTTTGGGTTTTTTTAGTTTGTTGGGGTTTTTTGGTTTATTTTAGTTTGGGTTTTGTTGTTGGTCTTGTTAGTTTCTTTTACCATCTATGGAAACCTAAGACTTGGGTATCAAGGAGACATCTGAACAAGGTATTGGACAGTAAGAGTTTCAGTATCTGCCATGGCTACACAGATGTTTACTCATGCCAAAATGTGAGAATGGCATTCCCTCTGTAACACAAAGGAAGCAATCATCTGAAAAAAGGACCACACAGAAGACAACCTTGTACCCAAGGAAACAGAACAGCAAAGTATCTCATTTTTCACACCAGATCACACAAGCAGTTACAAATGCTAAAGGAAGCATGCTAAAAGGACTACTTTCCACTAAAAGAGAAAGGATATGATTTTACAAGCCCAATATTATGTTTTCATTCATAAAATCTGGGAACAGGGCCAGACCTGACTGCATACATTCCATTTGACCTTTCAGGAACATTTATTTCAGTGCAGAACCTCCACACTAATACATTACTTTGAATTACACCACTAATGCCAGTCACAGATACCACCTCCCAGTGAAGCTGGAGTTATTTATAAAATCCTTCAGGGATCATAACCCTTGAAGTTTCCATCCCACAGATTACACCAGTGAGCCTGGCTGTCCACAGGAAGTGACAGCTCTGGATGCCAGTGATGCCATTCACTAAATTGTGTTGATTAACAGGGAATCTTGCAATCATGGTGCTGACTGCTCCAAGGAAATAGCTCCACTTTTTGATGACTCTTCAGCTCAATGGTGCCCAAATTTTTCAGCCAAGAAGAACTTTAGCTTAGCCTGTTAATACAAGGTGGCTCCAACTACAACAAGATGAAGGCAACCTACTCGTGGATGGAAGTCATGGCAGACAGAAATAAAATAAATTGTGGTGATTCCAGAGTTTATAACTCTGCAGGGCCCATGTGAAAAGATTTAGTCCAAGATCCCTCATCCTACCTAAGGCCAGAAGCTTGCAGGGAGCTGTTACTATCAGAACAACCCCTACACCTCACACTCACCTTCTCCTCAGAGACCTTTTGAGAGCCAGCCCTACCACAGGTAATTTTCCTTCTTAGTGTGTGTTACACTGGAGTAGAAGCCACAGAATTTTGTTTCAAATCCTTTCCTCAGCTTTCGGTCTTTTCTTTAGTAATTTCAAGATGCCACCTCATCCATGCCATTCTCTTTCTTTGCAACAGACAAACAGCATTTCCAGCTTGCCAAAGGACAGAATAAATAAATTGGTTTTGTGAGACATTTGATGTTATGATTTCAGCAATACAGGTATTGTGTTATGCAAGAAAGGAGAGTATATATTATATTTAGAATGAAACTTCAGTGTAATCAAAGTAAGAGAACTTGGTCATTGAAGTGACTAGCAGCTCATTAATTAAAACATAAAGGAGGATTCTATTATCATTATTTTTCATTATATATCAGACTTTTTAAAAAACCAACACTTTTCCACACAGCTGCTCCAGCAGGGCCATCCTCAGGCTGTGTTTGTGCCTGGGATTGCTCTGACCCTGCACTTGGCATTGCTGAATTCATGAGTTTCTCAATGCCCAAGTTATTTGCACTAACTGAAACAATTCACACAATTTATTATTTGTTTGAGCCGTGCAATCTCAGTATTCAATTAAAATTCATTAAAAACCTTGAAATAAAATTCAAAAACTACTTAAATATTACATGAATTTCAACGACAAACTAGATTCTAACTGGATTTTTTCAGACTTTTTATCACGAACCTAATGAAAAACCTGATACTCATGCCTCATACATTCTCATCCTTCAGATTATTTGAAATAACTTTAGTTTTCTTTTTAGGCTATACTTACTGGTACTACAGTGAATCCAGCACATTTAAGTTACAATTATGACCCCGAGTGCTGCAGATTGAGATAGGATTCATCAGGAGCTTGGCAATTCAGGAGTGTGTCAGACACGAGGGATCTCACAAGAGCAGAGATTTCTGCCTGCCCTTACAGACCATGATACAGGCTCTAAACCTGCTTTATTGAAACCAGCAGTAATTTTCTCTATTGCCTTCAATCGGTAAAAGATTTGACTTCCTATTATGTAAGATTGATGATGACTTCATGGTGCTTAAAAGCACCAAAATTTCTCAAATGTGATTTAGCCCCTAGTCTTTTTGAAAGCCAGCTATTTTTTTTCCAGTTTCCCATTTCCTTTTTATTATAGACACACGTTATTGCTTTATTAACAACCTTTGGAGAATACTTCTAAATTTGGTGTAGCAGATGACTTGTCCCAATTCTTTCTTCTAGAAGTAGTTTTCAAAAACTTTTCTACAACTACTATTTCCCATCAACACAGCATTTCAAAGACATTTTTCTTCCTGTGGACAGTTTCTGATGATCATAATTGCATTTTTGCTAGTTTTTTTTTAAGTCAAACATACACTGAGGCCCAGTGCATTTAAATGCTTGAAAATAAAATTAATTATCAAAAAGACAAACAAATGGGAGGCAAATTTGGATTCCTTTTGGTTCCCTTTATAATATCAAGTTAATAAAGTGTGACAGACTTAGCAGAACTGAACTTTATTCTTATTCAGAAATAAAACCACTGACCATAAAGCCAACATCCAATGTGGCCTGTTTATTCTCTTCAGCCAAATTTTCCTATTTTCCTGCTATACCACAAACTGTGAAGTGCAGAGACAATTCGTGAGCAGAATCCCTAAAGCCAAAAGGGATGGGACAGTGCTAAGTGACCCAGGATGGGATGATTATTCCAAGTACTTGCACTAAAAGGTTGACTCCTATTTTTCAGACTTTCTCTGTAATCTCTTCTGTTATTTAAATGCCTCATTGCATACACAACAAAAACCCAGCGGGAAAAAAAAAAAAAAAATTTCCATAGCAACTATTCCAAGGAACACAGTTCAGTCATTTGTATCATAAAATTTTATGGACTTTGACCAAGGCTTTTCTTTATCTACTTTTTTTTTAATCTGGCTTTATCTATGTTGAAGTGGAAATATTAATATTAGGCATGAAGAATTTCATAGGAACTTATTATTAAAAACTGAACTTGACCAGATGAATGATCCCTAGAGGAACTGTGATTCTAAAGACATTACAAGCAAGAATTTGCTTTAATATTTGAAACATCTACAGTGACATCACATGAAAATAGAATTTATACAGATTTATACATCGAAAAAATAATTTTCCAGAGTAAAAAGATACAGAAGCAAAGAATAATTTAGTGCAATGGGGTTTTTTAATTTCTTTTTCCATTTAGATTTTTCTTTAAGGTTTGGAGAAGATTAATTTGTAAAATCTTTGGGGATTTGCAAACTTTGCTCTCTCGTGACAAGATATTACCATGAGTTTAGTGTGTAGGGTATAATCATTCTTTCGGATGAACAAGTACAAACTATCAGCTCCAAACATCTCAGAAGAGATTTTGATTCTATTGTGCAAATCTTTACTATAATCTTAGTCTCAAAATATGAGATATTTAGTCTTGTAACATCAGGGCTGACAAGATGCATGATATTCCAGAATAAACTCATTTAAGTGAGATTATTTACATAAGGTACACCTGGCTATATTCTTGCCTATTACAAAATACATTGGTACTGGTTTTCTTGACAGGAAAAAGGGGGATAGTTTTTCTCAGGAGAAAATTCCTACCCAAAAGTGCAAAATCGCATTGTCTCTTCCTACTAGGGAACTCCCCTGATATAGGAACGAAGGCACATTCCCAGAATAATTTTACTTACACAAGAAAATTCAAGCTAAATTGGTAACCCAGGCTGGAGATCAGAACCAGAAGAATGCAGACACTTCACAAGCAATTTTTTGTTTGCCTGTTTTTACACGACCTACTTGTCCTCCTGTTGAAGCCACCAGATTTGTATCAAAAACTTAATTATTCCTGGGTAAATTCATTCTTTGCTGCAATACTGAACTTTGCTGAAGGAGCCCACAGTAGAGTATTTATCAGTATTTATCAGTATTTTTATCTGTTATCAACAGAGCTTCAAATTAGCCCCACTCAGAGCAGAATGCCACGTGAAATAGCAGCTGGAAACAGAACAGACAATAACTTAAGCCCATTTTCTCATCATTCTGTAGGACTTCAGTTGATAGATTTGAAAAAATAATAATTAAAGATATGTAAACAATATGGCCGAAGTTCATAAAAGCCAGTCTAAGAAATTCTTAGTGCCTTAGGTTTAAGGCACTAAAGGTAATTGATGGATGAGGTTTTATATTAAATTCATTAATAGATAATGGCACTCAAATGCAGAGACATCAAAGCAGCCAATGTTTCAGCAACATCTGAGAAACAGTTAATGGTAAAAGGGAAGTCTTCAATCAAAACCAAGACAAAGAGTGTTTTTATAAATGAATGGCCACAGAAACTGTTAAGTGATTAAAAGCACACAGAAAAGTGTGTTTACAGGTGCAGAAATAATCTTCCCAGGTACTGTAGGGATAGACAGGTGACAAAGATCTCAGCCTTTGATTTAGGTTGGCTCATCCTTATGAAAGCTCGCCCACATTTAAAGGGGATGTGTTAAACACGACAGAAAATTTATGTAAGCTTCAAGAGAAAAGGTGTGGTGGAAAGGGGAAAAGGAGAATGCAATATGTTTATCTAAGAAGGATCACAGAGTCATAGAAAAATCAAAATTACTGATTTTTGATTTAAAAAGTAATCAGTCATTTTAAAAAAATTAGTAATTTTTTTTTACTTTTTAAAATCAGTAATTTAAAAATTTTAAAAATTTTAAAATTACTGATATTTTAAAAGAAGCTTTACAAAAAGCAGAGAGAAAATCAGGGCATTGAGAAGAGGATTCTCCAAGGTGTCCCTCTGCTCCTTTAACTACTGACTTAAGAATTAAAATAAAACATCACAGAACCAGGAAAACCAAATATATCCCAATTTATTAAAGTCAAAAGGCCTTCACCTGTAAATTATTCACACTGAAAGGTCTATAAATAATGGTGACATAAAGAAAAAAAAGGGAAATTAGAATGTGAAAAGCCTAAGTAGAGAAAGCACAACTTAGGTTCTCTTTAATCATACCAACTTCTCAAAAATTATCAATTACAGGAAGGTATTAATGCCCATCAAAATTAAACAAAATCCTACTCACTAGAATTTCCAAATCCTCCAAATATCTGAAGCAGCAGCAGCACCACTGAGGTCTCCACTAAAACCAAACCTCAAAGCAAGAAAGGCCAAAAAGCTCATTTGATTATGCAAAACATCCAATTTTAATCAAGCAGTCAGTTGATTACTCTAGAGAGAGAGGTCACTTAAAAATAACACAAAACAGAAATAAACATTGACTCCTGAAAGGAGTGGGGAGAAAAGGCAGGACCAAAGAAAACCTTTTCCAAATCAGCCAAAAAATTATTTAAAAATGTGCTGTTCACCAGCTTCCCGGCAAGTTTCCAAAACTTCTCCAGGGGCAACTGAAATATGGCTGGTTCTGTCATTTTTACTCAGACATCTACATGCAAAAAACAAAAATCTGCCCATGGGCGAGTGGCAGCTGCAACAGCATTTGCTCCACCTTCCTCATTTTTGCACAACACAGCTCTGGAGTGAAACCTGGCTTCACATTCCTAAGAGACGATTTCAAAAATAACATAAAATCATATAATATTTAAGATCATCTTGGTTAACTCACTTCTGTTAGTAAGTTACTAATATGATCTTAAATTGAGCCTCAAAAATTCGAATCAGTGAGACAGGATGTGCCACTCAGTGTCCTTGACACCTGTTCTGTAAGATGAATTATTAAACCTGCCCAGACCTCTTCTATTGGAGCAAATTAACCAGATCCTGTTAATTTGAAGAAGAAATCACATCAGAGATCAACAGCAGTGTTTGCTCTCTTATAGCACTTATGGGTTTTAATCTCATCAGGTTTAGAACTTCTGATCAATACAATGAACTTCAGCTCACTAACATGAAAATTAATGAGCAAAACTGATTTAAATTGCAAGGTTCATCAATTCATAATGAAGCGGAAGATAAAACCTCTTTATGGTTTCCTTTGTGCAAGCTTTTGGAAATTTCACCCAGGAACACTTCAAAATCATATTTTATTGTTTGTTTGGTTTTTTTTAATAAGTAATAGATTAAATTTTAAGCCAATCCTCAGTATATTTATTACAGAGAGAGGCAGGGTAAAAATGCCCTTTATTCTCTGCAGGAGCTCTCGAGGTCAGAACTCCATCTGCATTTTTAGTGCTATGCATATACTCTAAATCACAGTTGGATTTATGTTCCAGCTTTGGAATTTATATCACATCTATGTCATGTCTAATTCCACACCTTAATTCAAGGTTCAGGCTCTAAATAGTATTTGAAAATGCTGGAAAGTTTTGTTTCTTTTATTCATTTCAGCATTTAAATTTAAAAAAAAAAAAAAATCAGTATAATAACCAGAAATCTCCCACTTCTAAAATTGAAAGGATAATATATATACATATCCAAAAATAAATAAAATTATTTACAGCTACAGATAACATTTCTTACACAGATTTAAACAGTAAGAAAAATAATGCATTCGTCCTGCATATATATGGTCTTAAAATAAGAACTATTTAAATGTCAATTTTCTGTATTTTAATAAAAATTTCCATCCAAAAGTTAAACAAAAAAAAAAAAAATCAAGTCTATCAAATAATATTATCCAGCACTTTTTAAATGCAAATTATTCTAAAAAAATTAAAAATTAGGCAAAGGAATTTAAACAGCTCATAAGCAGGCAGACAAAGAGGAAGACCACAAAGGAAATATAGAATATAACGACATTATGTCATTTTGTCAAGTACTGACCTCTAATTTTAATTTTAATGTTAGTATTTTCCATAGATATGATGCTTACAATAACTTGTTTTTACAGTGGTAGATGAAAACTAATGTTTCAATGTGAATATTAGGCCCTTTTATTCCCCTTTTATTAGGAATGGAAATGACAGATTGTATTTAAATGTAAATCAACCAGTTTTAGAGGTCACTGATCAAGAAGAATGATTTGCCTTTAGAAAAGTAACTCATGAGGAGGAAAATGGAACAAACTTCAATTTATTTTTTTTCTAATCACAATTCTTTAATATGAATGAGAAGTACAACAAGGAAACCACAGAAATTGAGATACAGGATGCCTTTCCTATGGTGATCTGCATTTAGAAACTGTGGAAGAAAACTTTTGGAAAGATCACTTGTGATTACAACAGACACACATTTAAAAATATTGTTGAAGGGGTAAGAATCCTGCATTGTCAAAAAATAAGCCATAAAACCTGATAGGTCTTTTCCCACTCTGATTGCTTCAATTTTGGGCCTTGTGGATCCCACATTACCCCACAGCAAAACAGAGCAAGGAGTGTTTAAGGCACAGCTCCACTGCCTAAAACATCAGCAAAAAAAAAAACCCAGAGAAGTGCTGATGGCCTTTCAAATTTAAGTTGTGGCTGCCAGCAGCTTGTGCTTATGTTCCACAGATTCGCATTTCTGTGCTCTTTTACACTACCTAATAATTAAAAATAAAAGCACAGAGGTATCTGCTACTTCCCTTTCCATACAAATGGGCTATTGTGCTCCATATCAAATACAGAACAAATAGTCTGTGTTTGTAAGAATATTACTAGTCTAAACAAAGTGAAATTAAAAAGTTTTATCCCCTGTGTGTTATCTGGAAATATATGGTGAAAAAGAAAGATACAGTGAAATAATAATGATGCTATAACCACTCAGTGATAGGGCAAGACTTCTTTATTATTCTCTAACTACCTAAGAGTATCTCTATTAAATGCAGCTTTGAGATTTTCAAGGAAAGGAATTATGTTTACAATTTATTTCTGTTCTGTCCAAACATTATTCAACAGTCTAGGCTAGTGTCTATAGTTATTTTCAACCTTTATCTTTCTTGCAAAAAAAAAGAAAAAAAAATACTTTACAACACTTAAATGTAGCTCTAAAGCAGTCACTTGAAGCAATTCTGGATTTGAACAAGTTTAAATGTAACAGAACTTCTTGGAAGATGGAGCTGAGACAAAGATGAGCAATATATTCCAATATATTCCAATGCTGGGCATTTCAGCATCTTTCTCATGTAAAATGCCTCCAGAAGAAAGGTGGGATAAAATATCTCCCTGTTGGCCTTTACTTTCAGCCTTTGGAAATTTGAGTTTGGCTCCTTGGGGTGACATTAGTGCTTTGTGGATTGTGGTTGGTCTGCACAACCAATACCAATAGGTATCACAAAAATCACAGAATTATTTAGCTTGGAAAAGACCTCCATGACCATGGAGTCCAACCTGTGACCAATGCCCAACAAAGCACTGAGTGCCACATCCACATCTTCCTTGGACACCTCCAGGGATGGGGACTCCAGCACCTCCCTGGGCAGCCCCTTCCAATGCTAAACAACTTTTCCATGAGGGAATTATTCCTGATGTCCAATCTAAACCTCCCCTGGCCCAGCCTGAGGCCGTTCCCTCTCCTCCTGTCCCTGTTCCCTGGGAGCAGAGCCCGACCCCCCCCGGCTGTCCCCTCCTGGCAGGAGCTGTGCAGAGCCACAAGGTCCCCCCTGAGCCCCCTTTTCTCCAGGCTGAGCCCCTTTCCCAGCTCCCTCAGCTGCTCCAGATGCTTCCCCAGCTCCGTTCCCTTCCCTGGACAGCTCCAGCCTCTCAGTGTCTCTCCTGTCATGAGGGACACAGAACTGGACACAGCACTCATGGTGTGGCCTCACCAATGCCCAGTACAGGGGGACAATCCCTGCTCTGGTCACTGCTGTTTCAGAGAGGAAGGAGGGGACAGATTTTAACAGGAGTAGTTCAGTGAATTCCTAAAGCAGAACGTGGGGGAAGAAGAAAAGGACTGATCAATCCAATTTCCAATACTAGGAGATTCAACAACTCCAAGGGCTGAAGCAGAAAAATCCCTCAGACCTAAATTGTGGGGGTGGGGACAATGTCCTTCAGGCAGCTTTGTCAGTAGATTCAGTTGGAGGGAAGTCATTTTTTGGGATCTGAAAACTGAGTTGGACTTGAGGGACAAATGTGTCAGCACAGGCGGGTCCCTGCTGGGTAGCAATTGACACAGACTCCATGTATTACAGAAGGCTGATGATTTCTTTTGTAAGAAACCCATTCTTTTATAGACAGTTACAATACAGCTGACCTAACTGGACCTAACTGGTCCTCCAATCCAAACACCATCACTATTGGCAAATTAAAAAACCACCCTTTGGAAAACAAATCTCCATAACACATTCCACATGTTCACAATACCAGGTGCAGCAAGTTAAGATAAGAATTGTTTCTCATTCTTTTCTCTGATCTTCTCACAGCCTTTCCCAGAATGATGCTTGGGAAAGTTGTCTGTTTCTCTCTGAGGCCAGAGAGCTGCTGCCACACAAATGTGGTTGGAAATGTAACCTCTGCTTCAAATAAAAATTCTCCAACTTTCAGCCTAAGCACCTTCACTTACTGGGACAGGGATCATCAAATCAGCACCTCTTACTAAACAAAGAGGCACATATGATTTCTCCAAACTCCCATTTTCTTATCTCCTAGTTTGATAAAACATCTCACAGCTACATTTCTACACTGTAGAAATGACAAGCCCCCTGTATTTTCCAAATATGTTGGAAAACATATACATGTGTTGGAAAAGAGCACGGATTTCTGGAGCAGGTTGCACTCCAGACCTTCTGAATACAGCAGCCATCAACCATGTGCCACAGTAATATAAACCACGTGCCCAATATCCCATTTCTGAAACTCTGAAATGATACAGGAATAATCAGAACTAAAAGAGTGATAATTATTTTTTTTCCTTAATATATGAAAATCACTGTGCATCTAAAAACTTCATATTCTACAGAACTGCCAATCTTTTCAATAAACAGACCAAAGGAGGAAAGAGAAATCTGTCCGAGGAGAAATCAGTTAAAGTGCCTGACAAAAAAACAATGCTTTTCATTTTAATACTGATAATTACAGAAATTAAATAATGCTGGCAATAGTATGATGATAATTATACACACAGAAAAAAAAAAGGAGCAGATTAAGCAAATTATTCAGAAAAAGCTGTCTCATGAAAATACATACTTTAAATTTTTATAATTTTTTAGACAGGAAATGGTGGTATCATTAAAAATGGTGATATCATTATCTCTTTAAAAAAGATCATGTGATTATCATCCATTTTTCTTAGAAAAAATAATTTGTGACATCACTTACAGATTTCTGATCAACAGTCTCCAAGAGCATCACCTTCATATCCACAGTCAAATAACAAAATTTAACACAACAAGGTTTGGCTATAGCCCAAAATTTAATCCAAATAAATAGAAACCAAAAAACACATTGCAAGCCATTTTTTTTTTCTTAAAGCAGACCCACCTGGATGTGCTGCCCAGAAATCTAATTAGAGCTGCAACTGAAATTGTTTTCTTTTATTCTAGTTGATAGTCCGAGTTTACTACACACTGGCATCTCAGCAAGAACCTGTCCAGCAACATCATGGTGGAAAACTGTCTGGTCATCTTGTCCCACATTTCCTCCCATCCCAGGACTTCTGCCATATGAGAAGATGCTCTGAGGGCTGGAGCCCCTCTGCTCTGGAGCCAGGCTGGGACAGCTGGGGAGGAGAAAAGCTGGGGAGGAGAAAAGGCTCCAGGGAGAGCTCAGAGCCCCTTGAAGGGTCTAAAGGGGCTCCAGGAGAGCTGGAGAGGGACTTGGGACAAGGGATGGAGGGATAGGACAAAAGGGAATGGATTCAAACTGGAAGAGGGAAGGTTTAGATCATATTTTAGGAACAAATTTCTACATGGGTCATGAGGCATTGGAGCAGAGAGCCCAAAGAAGCTGTGGCTGCCCCTGGATCCCTGGAAGTGTCCAAGGCCATGTTGGACAGGGCTTGGAGCAACTTGGGCTGGTGCAAGGTGTCCCTGCACNATTCAAACTGGAAGAGGGAAGGTTTAGATCATATTTTAGGAACAAATTTCTACATGGGTCATGAGGCATTGGAGCAGAGAGCCCAAAGAAGCTGTGGCTGCCCCTGGATCCCTGGAAGTGTCCAAGGCCATGTTGGACAGGGCTTGGAGCAACTTGGGCTGGTGCAAGGTGTCCCTGCACAGGGCAGTGGGTGGAACTGGATGCTCTGCAAGGTCCTTTCCACCCCAAACCATTCCATGATTCCATTACACATCAACATTTCTTCATGC
Source organism: Urocynchramus pylzowi (assembly GCA_013397555.1). NCBI lineage: Eukaryota > Metazoa > Chordata > Aves > Passeriformes > Fringillidae > Urocynchramus > Urocynchramus pylzowi. The sequence goes on along the minus strand of VZRH01003821.1, from coordinate 557,405 downwards.
ACTGCAGTGCTGGGCTACTTGAACATCTCCATTTCCTGCATCTAAGAGATGCTCGAAAAAACAATGCTTTGTTGTTTGGTAGATGTGGGGAGGCTTCTGCTCCTGCCCCACTTCCCAGGTGCAGCCTGAAAATCCCTTTCATCCTTGAGGTACCCCAAAAGCTGCATCTCCTGAGCTGCTCCCATTGCTCACTTCAAGGACAACAGCACGTGAACCACACGCGGTGCCTGAACTGCAGCAGTGAAACACAGGGACCAAACAGGTTAACTGCAAACTGCAGCTTCTGGTTTCTTATTTTACTCTGGTGTGAACAAATTAGCAAACTGTTATTAGCCTGAGTCAGAACTGAACTGGTAGAGGAAGAGCTGGGAGGAAATTTCAGGTGCCACTGAACTGGAACTTATCTAATGAACTTGCTGGTTTGAATTCCTGGCTACATTAAATGCTATTACTCTAAAGGCTTAGAGGGATCTATTGTAACAATAAAGAGGGGGGGGGGGG
>VZRH01003821.1:532154-556871 GCA_013397555.1 Urocynchramus pylzowi | reverse complement strand
GGGGAGGGAAACACCACCTTTTTTTTTTTTTTTTTTATTCCAAATTTAAAATATTTAATACATCTGAAGCAATCATTTCTTGTATGAAATAATAGGCCCAGGCTTTTCCTTTGTCAATCCCACAGTTCAAATTCACCACAAATTTGCCATTAAATCCATGGGTGGGCTCAGTGATTTCAGAGGTCTTTACCAACCTCTACAGTTCTATAATTCCATGAAGGAAATCAAGAAATCACTGTCTCTAGAACTGTCTTTTTATTCCAGCTTTGCCTTTGCAGGTCCCAGATGAGATTTCTCAATCATTTAAGATTTCATGCCACTTAAAGTTTGCTGTACAAACAGGAAATTCAGCATTTAGGCAAATCAGCAGTTCTTTTCAACCCAATAATTACTTCTTTTATAAAGAGAGACGTTTACAACAATGTTATGCAAATTGTCTCTCTAGTTTTTTGGTCATTTGCTTATTTTTTGTAAATCATGAGCACACTATTGACTTTTAAAATTTTTAAGAAAAGTTTTTAATAGCACAACTGCACCATGAAAGAGTTTGACTATTCTTTTATTTCCCTATAAATGGAAAACTAACTCTTTTAAATTTGCTACTTCTTATAATTATTCTAAAATATGATAATTTCTTAAAGCACAAATTTTGACTACAGAGGTATTTTCAGTCCTGCTAAACATCTGAATTTTTCTACCTTTGTTAAGTTCCCATCATACTCAACATGTTCTGCTTGAAATCTTTCCTGAAATTATACCTAGGGCATCCCAGACTAAGGGAGGGAAGGGTTTAATATCAAATTTTAATGTAATATGTTCCACCTCATGATTTTCAAGTGCCAACTTCCATGTATAACCTAAAGTTTCTTCAAAAGAATGCATGAGGGCAGAAATTAATAGATTTAATGATGATTGATATTTTTGTCCAGCTTTTGATTAACACTGAATGCAGCAATAAACAACTGAAGTAAAACACTGAAATTATCAATTACTGTTTACATACACCTACATTCAAACTGTGATTTTATTGTGACTTCAGCCTTAATCCATGCAGAGAGAATGTTCAGCCTTGCAGGTGACTTGTAGAAAACTCTTCAGTAAATTTTCACTTGTTCTAAAGTATCAACATAGAGCTTATTCAGCCAGTATTTGCCCCCCCCCCTCCCCAAATCAATAGAACTATGTTCACTACTAGAAAAAAACCCAAAGTGAGATGTAAGAATATCTGCATCCCCAAATCAAACGTGGAACAACTTCCAAAGACTTACATCAACACTCAGGTGGCCAAAATAATCACTTTAAATAATGTTTTACTGCTTTACCTTTCTTCCACCAGGACTAACAAGCACTGACCAAATCAAATGCTTTAACTACCTGCTACGAGCACAAACATCTTCCTGACACAATCCATTATCCACCTGCCTGCAGAAAATCAGCTTAAATGTTGCTAAGATTTCTCAGAAGAGAGATTTTCAGCCTGTTCAGGCTGGCTGTCCATTACTTGAAATAAAATCTTCTTCCCAAGTATCTTCTATTTTCTACAGAAGAAAGAATTAAAAAACAAAGAAGAAAAAGGAAAAAAAACAGGTAAAGAGATGGAAATTGCAACCACCACAAGGATAAAGAGAGCACTAAAAATAGTTCAGCCACAAAATCTGATTATTTGGTAAATTGGGATCATTCATGAAAACCGATGCAATATAAAAAAAATCAGAAGTAAAACAAAAAAAGAAAGCACAAAACTAATGACTTCTGAAGGGAGTGGGAATAGTGTGGAAAGGAGTGACTAAAAGGTCTTAAAGGTCACATGGAAAGCAACAGAACTGCCATGGTGCATTCAGACTGGATACTCAGCTTTTAGAGCAGTTACCAAGAAACAAGAGGCACACAAGGAAGTCATGTGGCCTCCAAACCTTCTATCTAGAGAATCAACACTCCCAGTCAAAAATGAAATTATCATCTCTCTGTCCCATTACACAGGTATTATTTTTGGATTTCTTCTTATGTTGTTCAATCCAACCTACACTTAAATCTTCCAAGATATTGCTCTTGTGACATTCTGACTCATCCCTACACCTGGAGCTATGCTTCCCCCCCTCCTCTTCTTGATGTTATCATCCTACACCTCACTGTCTGCACTCTCTGTTAACAGCCATCTTATTCCACCACATGCACTCAGAAAACTACTACAAAGGTACTTCAGTTTTTTGTAAAGTCAGTGCTTTCTCAAACTTCTCCCAAGAACTAAATCACCTCTCTGCATCACTCTGCTCACCTTCACTTTTAAAGCTTTTCAAAACTTCACTCAGACACCCACTGGGCTGCAGTTTAATGAGCCTTCCCTGCTGCAGCACTGATGGTTTCAGCAGCATCCACCTGTTCCTCACCACTTCTTTCCATCCACATGCTCTGCTCCCAGTTCTGCTCAAACAAGGACTTGTTCAGGTGCAGAACAAACCAAGTGAAACCAAGAAGAAAAAAAAAAAAAATCCAGGTTTGGAGTACAGTTAGTGTTTCTAAAATGAAAGTTAATTTAGCGCACATCAGCTGAGCACAAATGACAGAGCACAGCTCAGGAGCTGGCACAGGATGAGAATCATCAACAGCAGCTGCTTGACTTAGCCCTGGAGCTAAGGAATTACTGAAAATAAGCTTTCTGCAACAGGACATTGAGTTCAGCTCCAAACATCCCATAAAACAGCTGACCAAACTGTTAAACAGGTAACACTGCACCCTCTCAAAGGCTGGGCTTGACACCTGCAAGGAAACTCTTCCAAAGATCTGTTCCTTCACTGCTTCCTCTCAGCCTCCTCCCAGGGCTTGGCTTGGCTGCAGCATGGAAGGAAACTCAGCAGTGGCTGGGGTTGGGATGGGTTGGTATCACAAAGCCTTGCCTTGGTGACCAATTCTAACTCTGTGTTTGCACTGCATCTGCAAAAATCCAGCTTTCACTTGGAACACAGAGGACAAGTGTGGTTTTGCCAGGTATTTACACTGCACTTGGCAAAAACAGAATGGGAACGCTGCCCAAGACTCAGAACTGAAGGTACTGCAATAAGTGACACCCCAGCCTCCCCTTCTCCCTCAAAGAGTCATAAAAACCATTACAAAAATCACCACTACCCACACAACAACAAGGTGAATTTCTCTTGTTCCCCATCTCCCTCTTTTTTCTTGAAACAGAAATTCAATCTGGAAGTGCAGATAAAATGTTCATCAAAAACTGGCTGGTTTGAGTTGGAAAGGACCCAAAGATCATCCAGCTCCCCCCTCACCACGAGCAGGGACACCTCCTGTTATCCCAGGTTGCTCCAAACCCTGTCCAGCCTGGCCTTGGGCATTTCCAGGGATCATGGGGCAGCCACAGCTTCTCTGGGAAACCTGTGCCAGGCCCTCACCACCCTCATAGGGAACAATTCCTTCCCAGTATCCCATCTAACTCTGCCCTCTGGCAGTGGGAGCCATTCCCTGTGTCCTGTCCCTCCATCCCTTGTCCCCAGTCCCTCTCCAGCTCTCCTGGAGCCCCTTCAGGCCCTGCAAGGGGCTCTGAGCTCTCCCTGGAGCCTTCCTTTCTCCAGGGGAACATTCCCAGCTCTCCCAGCCTGGCTCCAGAGCAGAGGGGCTCCAGTCTTGGAGCATTTTCTCACATGGCAAAAGTCCTGGGATGAGATGAAACCCAGGAATAGAAACCAGGGAGCTCTTGCACCACGATACAGAGAATCCTGATCTGACATTCCCTTCTCTGTGAACCAAAGTGTCTGGAAGTTTCAGTGCAATTTTTGCAAACCACCTGTCTTCTGGAACAGGTGGAAAGGCTGTTTGGAGAGCATTTTTCTGCAAATGGAATTTGATTAGTACACGAACCTTCCACGTAATGTTCTTATAATGAGTAAATTAGTAGGTGATATAAACCTCTGGAAAAGCGAAGACTGTAATGAAAACCTTATTATCCTTTTTACAGTAAGGCTGAACAGAAACTGATGCTATGTTTAAATTGATCATGGTTTTATTCCCACCCCCAGGCAAACCTGCATAAACTCAATGAGCAGTGTGATTTCATTAAATATATGTATAATGAACAATTTTCTTGTCCTTTGAAAACAACTGATTTGAAGGAAGACTGAGGCATTATGACTGACATCTGGGTTCTACAGCCTTTTCAATCTGCACAGGATTTCCTAGTACTGACTGAAGGTGAAAGAATCACAAACACAGAGAAAGGAGAGGAAAAACAGTCTTAATAAGCTGGGAGCACATGAATTTTAAACAGCTGAGAGAAATGCAGTGACTTTGTGGAGCTGGTGGGAAGTCTGCTCTGCTGAGAAAGCTGTTCAAACATCCCCTCTGCTGAGCCTGGAAGAGGATGCTCAGGACACCCATGGACTTCAAAGAAACCTGGAGCTGTCATGGATTAGAAACTGCCCTGACCCTATCCATTTGTACCCAAAGCAGGACAGCATTTGTCTTGGGAAAGCACTCTAGGAAATGCTAGAGAGAAAATATTTGGCTTTCCAGATACAAATCTCTGCTCTTGGGAAGGAGAGAGCAGTGGGGTATGAGACAAATACACAGAAGTTACTCAGCTTGGTTTTGTCCTAACTCCACAGAGGAAAGAAACCTGGCTGACCTCTAAAACTTAGAAAAATCCCTACACCAGGAAAAAAAATTAGCATTTAAATGTGGAATTTTTCTGTATCTCTTACAATAAGAGGTCTGAAGAACAGTGCTTGATCCTTAAAATATCCATCACTCTACAACTGTACTATTTGAACCAAGAGACACCTATAAATACACATGGTTACAGGCCATACAGGTCCAGTGAGAGAGAGCCTGTGTCAAGTATTTCACTGAGAATCCTCAAAATTCATTCACCTGGAAAAGCAGCAGCCAGATCCATATGGTCAGATGACATAAATCTGAGATGCCTGTGGTTCTGCACTGCCACATCCTCTAAGTGGCCGTTTCAAAATTATTATGGAAATTTTAAAGATTACCTGTTCTCAAAATAACTGAAATTTTAAACACAAAAAATTCAAACTTATTACATGAGGTTCGGTGCAAGTGCATTTTAAAGAGTTTAAAGCATTTTTTCCACTGGTGCTATGGTGTTATTCTCAGAAGGAAACTGATTTCACCACTAATGGATCTGAGAAGAATCTGAAGAAGCAATACAGAAGGGAATAGTACCAACTCAGAAAAAAAAAATATATATATAGATATTTAACATAAAATCCAAGAGGTAATGGTACAGTAACTGCAGAGTTGTATTTTGAATTGTTTGCAACCTATCCAAGCAATTACCATCACTCTGTGCTCTGACCACAGAGGAAACCAACATATCTAATCTGGTTTTCAGTCTCCAAAACACCCCTACAGTCTGACTCTTACTGGAACTGAAAATCCCCCAAGTCAAGGAGAAAGACAGAAATGCATTTTCTTCTTTACCCACATTAAAACTAGCAGTAACTTCTTGGACAAATACATAAAAACCTGCATTCTGATGGCATTAATTAACAAGAGATTAGTATTTGCAGGCTAAAGGAAATGTGAGAAGTAAATAGGTGACAATGGAATGCCAGTCCTTCAAAAAAAGCAATTTTCCTAACATCAGATTAATTTTTCCACAGGGGAACTTTTCATATACAGTTTTCATCTTGATAGCGAATCTTTGATCAGTGTCTCTGAAAAAAATAATCTCTGTGAAGATTAAGAAAACAAAGGAACCCAGATAAACTCAAAAGAGGCAATGAAACTTTCAGGCTATCAGGTAAATAAATTATTACAGGCACCTTGGTGGAATACAAAGAGTTTTCATATAGGATTATGATGGAAAATGATAGGGTTTAAAACGAAAAAAAAAAAAAAAAAACCACAAGAAAAATGAAAACAAGGTGAAACTAGCACTTTTTCTAACAAAGTAATATATTAATAGTGATACAAATTGGCAAAAAGCAGCCAATGTCAATCCAGGATCTAATCAATGCTCTCTGTGCTATGAAACCTGACCCCTGAGGCAGCTGCTGGGTCTGAGCCAGGGGAACAGGGCTGAGACCCAACATGAATGCATGGTGAGCTAGAAAGTAATTCAATTTTAGTGACATGATATTTCTCATTGTATCTGTATTCTTCTACAACACCTTTAACCAACACTTCAGTCTCTGCCATTTTTTCTGTAAGATTCCTTGTGAACTCCCTTCAGAGGCTGTTTCACAACAAGGATGCTCAGACTCTCCTGTTTTTTCTTCTGGGCCTCATCCTCTTTGCCTTTTACCTTTCCTACCTCCTTTTTCTACTGGCTGCCAACTCTCTGCAACACTTTTTGCTTCCAAAGCACTTGAAAAAGATTCATAATTGCTTTTCACGTCTTGAACGTTTTTGCAGAATTATTTTTGGCCTCCCATGTAACATTTTGGGCTTTGAATACTTGCACATTATGATACTTTTTTAGAAACTTCTCTTATCTAAAAGTAGCTTTCACTGCTGTCCTGAGACCTCACTGCCTTTCCCTCATTTTCTATTTTAATGAATATTATTTATTTTCCTTACTTCATTGAAATGGTTGGACTCTGTGATTTCCCAGGTCTCTTCCAAACTAAATGATTCTATGATTCTGTGAAGTTTCTCAAGAACAAAATCCCAGTGTGTTCTTTTTAATTGCCTTTTAATCATATCTCCCTGTATGTGTAGTTCTCTTTGGAGATTAAACACTACCATAGTGAATATGCCTTTTTCCCCCACCTCCTACAAGGCTTTGAACCAAAATTTCTGTGATCACTGTTTCAGATGTTTTCAACAGTAGCAGTTTTAGTCCCAAACTCATTCAAAACCAAGTTTTCCTCTCCTGTGATCCCTGACTACACTTCAGTGAAGTTGTCTTCAGACAAATTCCGCCTCATCCTCTCTGAGCTTCTCCTACTTCATTGCAAAACTTCAGTCCATGCAATATAATTATACTGCCTGTTAAAACTATTAACTCCTTTATTTAATTGGATTCTGAGCTTTCTGGAAAGTAAAGCACAACCTCACATCTTCCCTCTATAACTTGTACAACATCACCAGTCCCCACAAAGAATTCCTGCCACCACTTTGGGGAGAAAAGGAGGTGAATAGTAAAGTGACTATTTCTAATGAATAATATAAATAAATAAACAAAGCAGAACACTCCATCATAAATCTCCCTGTTCAGATTGCAGATTTTATCAAGCTCAGTGACCAGGGGCAAAAACAGCTAATGAAAATGCATTTTTCACCAGTGCATAAAACAAAGAACAACATGGGAATAATACAGGGAAAAGTAACTCTACTTATGTGTAAAATGGTTGGCTTAAAGATAGCAACTGATCCCAGAGCCCTCTGAAAAGCTAAAGTTCTGCACAGCTTTGGGCAGGAAAAAATGTAAAATACTTGTATGTCACTATCTATTATACACCTACATTCTTAATGCCTCATGTCCTTCCACCTCCACAAAGGTCTGGCAGAACCAGAAGGTGGATCTATAGAGTCTCCATGACAGGAGACATGGAATGCTTTCCATATGAAGAGAATCTAAACACACCTGATTATTCAATTTTTAAATAAATCACAGAGAAGAAATATGATTAAACCACACCCCATCCCTGGAAGTGTCCAAGGCCAGGTTGGATGGGGCTTGGAGAAACCTGGAATAGTGGAAGGTGTCCCTGCCCATGGCAGGCGGTGGGAACTGGGTGATCTTTAAGGTCCCTTCCAACCCAAACCATTCCATGATTCTGGGTGAAGACAGATGGCACAGAGTGGAACAGAGCTCACAACAGCTCCTATGACACAAGAACTTAAATGCACCTCAAATTCCTCACCCATCACATTTCAAACCATCAAACAGACAACATTTGTCCTCTCAGAATCATGGAACTAGTTGCAGCAGGATGTTTCAGAAGGGAACACGAAGGAGGGAATCTATGAAACAATAACATTTCTGTCCTTAATTAAAAATTCTGGTCCAGTTGCTGCCCTGAGATTCAGGGAGTCCATGAACAGCTGGTTCTTAGGGGCTAGATGGAATACCCAGGGATCAATCAAACCATGCATATCCTCTTGTTTCCAACCACCACCACAGAAAGGACAGATTTTATTATTCACTTTCCCTGTGATCAGCATGTTTAGTGTTTTCTGAGTTGCAGAAATCTTTGTACAGCACGTGCTCGGACTCAGGCAGAGTTTGGCATCCCAGAGATGTCATCAGACCAACCCACAATTCTGCTAAAATCCTACACTTGTTCTAACACATAAAAGTCAAGGAACTTTATCAAACTTTTAGCGTTCACTTCACTTTCAAACTTTTTAGGCATCCACATGTTTGTGTTTAGGTTTAGGAATCCTAAACCTAAAAAAAGCTCCTGAAAATAGAATCAATGGAGGCACTTCCAAAAATTCTTCAAAACATCTCAGGCAGATATTCCCAGCCATATTAAAGGTCCACTGAATTCAATTCATCCCATTATTTGCTGATTTACAAATGTACAAGACAGCACTTCACAAGTCTAATTAAAACCTTCCTCACACATCTGCTAAAAGCAAAAATAAACTAAAAAAAACCCAAACAAACCCAAAAAGCAGCAATAATAAACTACATGCTCCACTTCCCAAAGCTGGATTTCATTCACAAATCTATCAGGTTTTATTCTGCACACAAGATGACTCACTGCATGTTCACTCCCTTCAATCTTCAAACATTTTGTTAATATATGCAGGAAACAAAGCTACAACAGTTTGCTTATGAAAAGGGAGGTTTTTCTATAAACCCAGAGCTTGCAAAGATGCAAGAATTTGCCTTTTACAGTAAAGAATATTTAGTATATAGTGAAATATTTCAGTAACAGAGACATTCTTTCAGTGGGATTTATCCACATCTCACATAATAAAAGAGAAATAATGATAATAATGAGGAATTATTCATGAAAGACAAATAATCAGGTAAATTTGGCCCAAAGCTAGCAGAAAATATCAGCCAAATATTGGTAGGGATTGCCTAAGATTACCATTTTCTTTACCTAAGAAATTAACAGAAAGGCACAAAGCCCCAAAAGCTCACTTTCAGTCTGAATTTTATGATGATACACTATACTTGGTCAAAATGTAATGGAGAAGGCGAGAACGCTGAAAACAGTAAAAACCAGAATTTACTCTCCCTCTTTCATCAGCCTGTTTTTATGGTATTTGACAGGAAGCCACCCTAGCAGCCCCTAAAGAGTAAGAACATCACAAATCTTAGTTTTATTGCCCTTTTCATAAAAAGTTCTTCAAAAGCTCATGTTTCATCCATCTTTTAACTCCAGATTTTTTGACTTTGATGTTAAGTTTTAAACAGACAGGTATTTTAAACTTCTTTTCTTGTTGTGCTTTCCACTTGCATATCATAACACCTAAACTCTCTCTCAGAATTCCTTCTACTCATTTTTATTTCTTAATGCAAGCCAGAAAAGTGCCTCCACTACTTCTTCACTCCCCATTCTGTGCGTGGCAGAAATCTCTATTTCCTTTGTTTGATTTGAAATCAAAGAGAGTTGTAAGAAACTAGACAGCTCCTCACAACAGCAGAGGAAACATACAGAGAGCTCTGTTTTTCTCAAACACAAGACCTATCATTTTACCTCATCTAGAGAAGAAATCAACTCTACAATTCCTTTAAATCAGGCCATAGGATACAGCCTATATTATCAATCATAGCCATTACTCAAATCCAAACAGTTCCAACATCCACAGGCCTTCCCTGTTAATAAAAGCAGCAAGACCATTTTTCAAACTGAAATACTATGTAACAGTAGCAGAAAACAGAGCAAATTAAAAATAACCAAGTAAAACAAAACCAAACATTTCTGTAGGTCCCACCATCCTCTGCTAACTGATGAGGTTGTTACTCTTCTTCCTCCCAGATCTTTAACAAACAAAACATTTATTTCCAGGGATGGGGTTAATAAAAACCTGATGACAAAGGGCTCTCTTTTTCTTTACCTCTGAATTTCCCCCAGTCTGAGACAGATGCCACACAAGTCTTGGTAAAAACAGAGATCTGTTGTGCTGTGGGGAAAACTCACTTTTTCCCTTAAAACCAGTTCAAACCACGTAATTATTTAAAGACAAAAAAAAATTACCGAGGTGTTTCTGGTTTGTCACCTCCTGGATTTAAATGGAAGTAGAAATATGGGCTCTTTGATCATTACAGAATGTTTATGAAGCTGCACAGAAATAATTCACAGTGCTGGCCTGTGACAGCAAAGCTGTTGGCAAAGCAGCACTAAGGGAGACAGTGATTTAATTTCCAACACCTCAGCGAGCCCTGGGTGGGTGCTGGTACTACCAAAGAGGAGAATCATCCTTGCAGAAGAGGCTCCTCCAACCTCCCCCTAACCCAGGGAAGATTTGGGCAGAAGGGCTGTAAAACCCAGGAGTCAGGGATAAAAAGTGACATTCTTTCTAGAGGACAGGGAGCTGTTGCTTAGAAACTGTTTACAGACAAATCCTGCTGGTGTACCTCAAAAAAAAAAAAAAAAAAAAATTAGGTCATTCTTGGCTGTAGGTAGGAGAGAACTTTATTGATATAAACCCCTCCACATCTCTCTTTATTGTCAATAATTAACAATGCTTTAGGAAGGCTGCTTGGATGCTCCTTTAACCAACAACTGCACATTCCCAGTGACAGAATCCCCCATTTTGAAACAATCTGTTGGGTAAATTGACATCACAGTTCCCTCAGCAGGCTGAGCCCAGGCTCCAGGCATAGACTGGACCATCTTAGGAAGGGACTGGCATCAAAAGTGAGATCAAAAAGGGGTGGGGGCAAAGTGCAATTAATCTTCTTAGTTGTTGGTAGGGAAAAAAAAAAAAATAAGGAAAAAACATGACAATATCACCAGCCCAAAGGGAAAAAAAAATTGGTTGTACTTTTTAACCACCTGATGAAAACAGGTCTGCTAAAAATGAAAGGGGAAAGGCCACAACACCTCTTTGAAGCCATGAGAGAACAAAGTTTGCCTTGAAGAACAAAAGGTGAGGTTGGAATTGGATCACTTCATTAAGGGAAGTACTGAAAGGAGTTCCTAAGTATCTAAAACAAAGTTGCAAGCAAGCACTCATTGCTCACAGAGAAAACAAATTCGTTCAGAGCAGATGGGAAAGAAAAATTATATCAATCCAGAGCCAGTTTTCTCCTCCGCATAAATAATCCACGCTTGAACAATTTTTCCTCATATAAATAACTACATTTATAAGAAGCCTCAAGTAAGAAGGCTCTTATATCATTATTCACTTAAAAACCACTCCAAAAATTTAGACAAATCACTGCTTTTCTAAGTAAAAGAAAATAAAACGCACAGCTTGTGGTAATAAACAGCTCATTGTCATCATTCCAGAGAAAGTAATTTTTTTCTCTTCACTTAAAAATAAACGTAGCATGGGCTTATTTTCTTATATTGAGCAAATCACATGAAATGAATACAAGTATCAGAACACAGAACCTAATGTGGAGAAGGGATAAATGTCACAGGGACAACCTCAAAAAACAAAGTTGGTGTTGTAGAACAAGCACCTCTGGTTGAAACTTCAGGGGCAGATCTCGAATTCATTGACAAAGCCCACATTCTCTGTAGTGTCAGCAGAAGGTCACCATACCATCCTTAAGGCAGAAAAATAAGGATCAGGAGAGCCTGTGTAATTTAATCAAAATTCCTTAATTCTAAGGACAACCACGAGCCTGTGTTGTGACACCCTGAGTGACCAAGACTCTCTCAGGATGACTTGTGCAGGTGCAGTTAACATATAAGACACAAGTTTGGGGTTTCAACCTAACAAAGTCTGGGAAAATTGTTTAACTCCTTCATTCCATGCATGGCTGCCCACCCAGGGAAGGGGATAAGATCCCACTCCCCCATGCCAGAAACACAGACAAAAACAGCCAGGAAAAAAAAAGGGTCTTAACAACCACAATTATTATTATTCACTAATTCATCTAGAAATACACTTTGGATTAAAGTAATGCTAATTATTTAAAAAATTAAAGATAACATGGCCCATTTCCCAAAGGCTCCCAAAGCCACACAGGAGACTTGTGAAGCGTGGAGGAGAGGCCAACCTGATTTTTATTCATTTGTTGTTGAGCTTATCTACATGGGAAACAGAATTATGCTCTATTTAGCCCCCTGTCAGGTTGTTCAGGTTTTAAAATAACTGTTAATGAAATCACAAGCCTTCAACACAAACAGCAGCAACAGAAATAGAACCAGGACAGAAAACATTGGACTGCAGCAACTTGGAGCCAGTGTGGAGCAAAAAAGCATCTCCCTACATTTCAAGCTGGCTTGAAATAAAACACAAGGAATAATAGATTGCACTTTACTGAGGCCTCCCTACAATGATTCACATTTTGTAACAACCTTCACAGGAAAGCAGCTCTTAAAAATTAAATTTTCTTTTGGCTTAAGAACCTAACTTAGCAAAAACTAATTCAGCATGGGAAGTGCTCATTACTTTTGCTAACGTACTTATGCTATTACATAAGATACCTGGAAATCACCTGAAGCACAATAATTAATCATAGTAAAAAAACAACATTTCCTATTTTTCAGCTTTTTCATGATATTTTGTAGAACTCCATTTTAACACATTCAAATAGTTTTAGCTTTAAAAATATTACTGGCACATAATTTGTTCTCCATTATTTAGAAATACATAGACATACACTTTTTTGCTCTGAAGTTTAGATTGAATTTTAGGAATGACTCCCAACAAAAGTCCTTCTTTAAAAGAATAAAATCACAGGATCACACATTGGTTTGAGTTGGAAGGAACCTTTAAAGATAATTTAGTTCCAAACCTCCTGCCATGGACAGGAACACCTTTCAGTAAAAGGTAGTGATGAGTTTTTGCTTTGCATTTGCATGAGAGAGGACCTTGATAAATATGGTTAAAAACCCAAGACCTTCTTTAATGATGACTTTAATGACTTTAAACATGTCCAAGGACTGTACATGGTGGTATGGTATCACTGCTGGGACAGAAGAAATCCAAGTGATGACACACCTCCACCAAATCTATCTGTTTTATTTAGTGGGATCCAAAAACGACAACACAACAGTTTCTTCTCAGACACCAAAATTTCCTTGGAGAAACAAATAATGAAACCTTGCTAACATACTGACTGTGATCACTGCCCTTGACAGATCTTGCATCTCCTTGTGATGTTTTCCACAGTACTCTGTGTTTAGAAGCACAGGCCCAGAGTCAATGCAGATTCATCACACAGAATATAAGATACACATGTCTGTAATATGCAGAATTTAAGACATTTGAAATTCTATTTTCACTTTGCCAAAATGCCAGTTCTCTCATGAAATTTCACTATCATTTCATGTACCCTGCCCCACTAAAAACTGACCCTGAGTTGTGTTGTTCCTCCCGGGGCATCTTTCCACCCATGTCAGCACCTTTGGGGAGAAATACAATGAAATTTATCAAGTAACTCGGTGCTTTGCTATGGCTGGGGCTGTTTCTGGCACTGAGTTATGACCCAGAATATTGTACAGAATCAGAGCTGCATGAGAACCCATGCCCTAAGTGAAGAGCAAAGCTGAACACTGCCAGGTCTCTCTGTCATATTTAGGGAACTCAATCCACCTGTAATGTTTTCTTCTACTGACCCAACATTACAACAGAAGCTTCTCACTTCAGAGGAAAAGCAGGCTTTGGATTCAACAACAACACAAAAAATAGCTCATTAAAATGAAAGGTTGAGCAGTATGTATTGTGTATTTGCAGCAGCTCAGAAATCAGATGCAAAGAAGAGCTGATGTACCAGACACTTATTGCTAATTTTTTTTTTTTTAATGTTAAAATGGAAAAAAAAAATGCTGCTCACATAAATAATTTGCTTTCTAAAGCATGAAACAGACACAATCAGTGCTCAGGACTGCTCTACAAGGTAACACAGAAAAACATTTGAATTTTCCAGAGATAGAAGCAATTTATGCATTACTGTAATAGCACACAGGATTGGCTCCAGCTCCACTTAAAAGACACAGACACAATCCACAGCCAAAGGCAGAACCAGCTCCAGAAGTGTTAGGTAAGAGCTTTGCAACACTGATGAAAATTCTGTAATTAATTTCAGCGGATCAAGGATTTAATCTTGCATAATCTCAATACCCAAACTAGTCCCTTAGACAAGACAGCCAGAAACCATCTGCAACACTGGAAGAAGCTCCTGGTAAAATAAATCTTTCTACTCAGTCCTTGTTAAGTGTTCCTCATATTTTGCACATTTCTTGAAATTGGAGAAATGGATTTCAGATTCAAGGCACTGGCTTTACTGCAAAAGGAGGATTAAGTGAAGGCCAAAGTTTAGATTCAATATGGGTGCTTTAGTTTTATTTTAATACATAAAGGAGCTTTACCTGCTCAGACACAGGACTTTTTCTTTTTTTGCATTTACATATTTTCCTCTTAATAAAAGGACCTGTAAGTACCTGAAGCTGTTAAAAGTCCTGCTGTGATGTACCTGTCCCACAGCAGCTGTGCTTTGCTGTGTTTCCCATACCTGAGCTGCAATGGCCCAGAGGTGACTTCCATTCCAATTTCCAATTAAAGCTAGGTGGAAATTATTAAAACCACGGTTTTTAAATGGTGATTTCAAAATTCTTTCCTCGATCTTGCTTTCACCTCAATGAAAAACAACTTACTAATGAAAACCAGCAATGAAAGAGAAACATCTGAACCAGCCCAGCCCAGGGGTGAGTGTAGGTCACTCAACATTTTTGGAGATACAATCAGTCTGTGCAATTCTCAGCAGTAATTTCAAGCACACCTGAAGTGTTTAAACTCCAAAGTCTTATTTGATAGAATCACAGAATATCCTGAGCTGGATATCACTCCCCTGTCTGTGCACACATCCAGGGCTGTCCCATCCCAGGTGCAGAACTTGTCCTTAATACACTTCCTATGGTATTTCTCTGGGGAATGTGGTTTTCAGTCCTTCCTTAAAGGTTCCTTTTGTGTAATCAAACATTGATTTCTCTGATCCACCCATGTCCTAGTCATTCCACAGCCCATCTCACTCTGTTTCAAGAAAAACTTAATTTCTGGGTATTATCTCCCAAGGGTTGACCAGGAAAAGCTTTAGACATCACAAATCCTGCAGCACCCCAAGGGTGGCACAAACCTTCCTTCTGGATATCATGACAACAGAACAGACCTCACACCACCTCTAATGTGTTTATGGTGCAGAGAGAGCAAAATTAAGAGATCCCCTTTTTACACCATTATGGAAAACTGATATTAAAAATACCCATCTCCAGTGTTTCCTCTTCCTCCTGACTGATCTTTTTATGAAAAACCAGCCAAGAAGCTGTTCTTGGGCTATGTAATTTTTTGTTTCTTTTGGCTGACTGTCAACCACCCAGCAAAAATAAACTCATTAAGCTGACAAGAGACCTGAACACACTCATGTTGTCAGTGCATCTCAGCATCACTCTTGTGAACCCAAAAGCCATAAAACAATTAAAATAAAGTTAAGCTGACTCCACCCTTAGGATGCAACCAAGTTTGCAAGAATCTGTCAGTCCAAAGTCAGTGTCTGGCAGCATCTGAGCTAAAGGGGATGTGCAGCTTCAGCACATGTCAAGCCAAAACAGTTCTAAAACTAGCAGCAAAAAAGGAGAACATGGAGTGTGGAGCCTCCAAAAAAGCATCTCTGCCACAATTAGAGCTCTCAACCTAATTGTGTTTGCAAGCCTACTATTTTTGCATCCAATCCACACTGCTCTCCCTGTGTTCAATCTGTCCAGCTATCTGGGATTTTTCCTTTGCTGCCACCACATTTGTAGTTTGCTGAGCAGATCCCCAGCTGAAGGCTCACACGGAGCCTTGTAATCAGCGAGGTTTCTACTTAAAAGCAAAAGGGAAAAAAGTTACCATGGCTACTACAGTCACTCAGCTTTCTCAACTACTTCAAGACATTAATTCTGAAGGCTTTTTGGCTATATATGCACAAAATGTATGCTTCCATACTACTCTGTCATGTAAATTAGGTTGTGCTGCAGCGTTTGAGATCACCTGGGACCATTCAATACCTTTGGCTGGCGTTCCAAGAAGACTCCACAAGAAGCAAGGTGATAGTTTCACTGATCACATTAAGGAAATGATAATTAAATATATTAAATATAATTAAAAACAATAATAAAATGTTGTTTTTTATCCAGCCAAATGAAGGTAAATATCTAAACACAGATATTCTCTAGTTCTTAGGCTGAATTTGTAAACAAAATTGGTAGTAAGCACAGAATTAGAACAAAGCAAACCATAAAGTATTTCCAGAAAATGCTTTGGAAATGCACTTAAGTTATTCAGAAGACGAGGAAAGCATACAGAGAATGATAAAATGTGCATAAGATTTGATCCTGGTTTTCATCCAAACACTGCATGAGTAGAAGACAATCCTGCCCAGGACTTGTGTCCCCACTGCTCTTTAGCAGCTAGAAAGCACCTGAGCTCCTCCTCTACACTCACCTGCTTCCCCTGGGCTCAGGCCTGGATGCAAAGATTGGAATTTGAGTGTGAAAGAAAAAAAACCAACTTTGTTCAAGGATGCAATTAGTGCGTGAGAGCATCGAGGGATTCAGTTTGCTGCCTTAGCCATGCACAGAATTCTCCCCGAGCCACACAAGGAAAATTAAATCACACGACAGAAATAGTTCTACTCTTTCCTTTTCCTCACCTTCCTGCTCTTGCTCGGTATCAGATGTGACCCAGAAACAACACTTAGCAAGGCCAAGAGTCCAAAACACGCTGAATGAAACCCAGCTTGAATTTTAGGGGGAGCATAGTCAGAGCCTTTTTATCCTGATTCTCTCCCTACTTCACCTCATCCTCCTTCATTCACAGGCTTCCTGAGGATTTCTTGTTCTTAGAAGTATTTCTGGGAGCATCCAAGCACTGGGAATGTAGATGACGGAGATAATAGAGACGTTTAAAATTAGACTAAGCAGCTGTAATTCTGAATTTGCATTTCTGACTTGATTATAGTAAGCACTGAAGACTATCTGCACAAGAACTAGAAAGGAGTTCATATGCTGCAATAAAAATATATGAATCTCTCTCACTTTGACCCCATTAAGGGGGAAAAAAGGGTAACAAATGGCACTTTTATGGAAGTTGTTCCTTTGCTATTCTACAACCTCATTTTAAAGAGTCGCCTGTGGATTTTAATAGCAAGAATTAAAGTAACCAGCTTTCCTATATTTTACAATATATTTTCTTTATATTTTACTATTCTCCCGATTACCCTGGATTTTTCTCATTTCATATTTTAGTAGTTATCCATTTTATACCTTTCCTTATAAGTCTCTGCAGTCTCTTACCTGAACAGTCAACATTTGTAACCATGGGATAACAATTTATGAAGTACTTTGATAAATTCTCTATCAAAACCAAGCACAGATGACAAAATTTTACTTAAATATTCTGTCACAATAAAAAAAATGTTAGAATCAATCTTGTTCTATTTTTGTAAAAAATGAAATAACCATTTTCATAGTATGATTTTTTACAGAGATGCAGAAGAAAAAAAATAGTATTTGGGTTCTATATTTAAAGTTTCTCCATAAATATCATGAAGAATTAACCATGAGTAACCTATCACAGCTGGTAATTTTATATCTGGAAGAAAGACCTGATAATAACATTCAAGAAAGTTAGTATTTAATGACAGAGGACATCAAACCTATTTTCTGTTGATTTATGTTCATTCATTTACTTAAAAATATTAATTTACAGAACCCTCCAAGTTAGTTTAAAGTTACAGAACAGCCTTGAAGAAGAAATTTCACTATCCCAAGAAGCATACAACAAAATGTTTTTCTAGAAGTAGCAAAGGAGTAAAAATACCTAATTACATAAAAACAAGTGCCTCAGATTATCTGCTTGCAAATAATTCTTATGCCTCTTTTTGAAAGAGTTGATTCATTTTTCTTAGTGTGGATCCTCTGGAAAGGACACAACTATTGCCACTGACATGATGGCATTACAACAGAACTAAAACCAGTGCTTACTAACATTTTACTCCATTTTTAAAGTGCTTTACTCCACAGTCTAATTTGAAAGTTATATGTCTAGGAAGAAGCCTTTTGGAGTTTCTTTTGATGTTTGAAAAGACATACAGAACTGATAAAAGTGGTTCTGTCAGCTCTGCACAGGATGGACACAGCTTCTGTATTTAAAACATAAGGAATATTTCCAATTGATCCCTTCCTTACAAGCACAACTGAGAGAACTGAGAGATTCAGCTGCTCCTGCTGTGCTGAATGGGCTTTAATGGAGAACTGCCATAAAAATGAAATATGGAAGAGTGGGTTTTGTTAGTAAATAACAGCATATTAAAAATTAAGCTTGATTAGTTGTAGAAAAGGGCAAAGTGAATAATCCATTTAGAAGCTTTAAGTAACTTAAAAGCTTAAGCCCCATTTACAGAAGGCACCTGGGCAACTGGGAGCCTCCCCTGATCAAAACCACTTCCACTTTTTGTATTCAGAATTTAAGTTCCACTTACATTCAAATTGCCTTCCATTTGAATATTCTTGTCTGCATTAAGCATATTGTAACATTTGCTTGTTGTTTTTTTTTTTTTTTTTTTAATACAAAGCTTCTAAGAAAAGGACAAGTCCACAGGAGAAAGAAATGTCACATAATAATGACTGTAACACCAATAAAAACAGCAGATTGGAATATCTACAAAAATATCTTTAAAACACTCTGAACACAGAAATTCCTTTGTATACCTACAAAATCTACAGTTTTTCTTACCTCTTATATGCAATCCCTGTGAGATGTTCTTAATGTTACAGGATTCAGCTTCACTTAACTGAGCAATTCTCATTACTTAAGAAACCTGAAAACTTGGGCAGGCTCTGCTGCAACGTTGAAAATGTCTCTCCACTGTTCTCTGTACCAGAATACTAATGCAGGGGGTGATGTGGCTGAAAAGCACTGCTTGACAAAAAATATTCCAAAGGAGGAGAAAAAAAATAAAAGTCTGGCTATCAGAAAATGTTGATTCAGCAGAGTTAAAGTACTTCAAGGAAAGGTGTGCTTTGTTCACACAACCACTGAAAAGCTATAGAGAAGCTTTCCTCCTGCCTCTTACAAAGTCAAAATGCTTTGTCTAATGACAGCACAGGACATCTGAAACCAGAAAATGTGTATGGGGGTGGGGGGAGAAGGGATAGTCCTGCTAGGGGAAAGATTGTTCATTTTGCTGGCAATTTTAAAATTCACCTGCTTGTTCCATGCCAATACAAAAAAATTATTAAAAACACAAGGAACACAAAAATCCTGCCTTCCAACCAATTGTACTGGCAACTGATGGTCACAACAGTTTATTTCCCCAGAGCAGCTGATCTTCTGTTGTATAAATATGACTTCAACCTATCCTAGTGTTTGGAAACATTCACGAAAGCCTTTCTGTAACCAACCACTGCTTGGAACCAGATATCACTGCTCACTCAGTGGCTCGTGTGTGATGCTGAGGAAACCATGAGAAAACTGAGATGTAGAGCTCTTATCCAGAAACCTGATACAAAATTCATTTACAGCTGTAGACTGCTGAGCCTGCCCAACCAAAGACTTGATACAACAGTGTTATCACTCCAGGATATATTTAGATGTACCATGGATTCCTCTAAGACAGTAAGAAGCTACAATGCAACAACTTAAAATCAGAATAGACTTTAAGAATAGAATAGAATCATGGAATGGTTGGGGGTGGAAGGGACTTTAAAGACCATTTTGTCCCATGGGCAGGGACACCTTCCACTAGCCCAGGTTGCTCCAAGCCCCACTGTCCAACCTGGCCTCAGACACTTCCAGGAATCCAGGGGCAACCACAGCTTCTCTGGGCACCCTGTGCCAGGGCCTCCCCACCCTCACAGGGATTAAATTCTCTGCATTTCTAACCTAAATTTCTCCTCTTTCAGTTTAAACCCATCACTTGTTGTCCTGTCACTGCAGTTCCTGATGAAGAATCCCACTCTGGATTTCCTTCAGATACAGGAAGGTGCTGTGAAGTCTCCACACAACCTTCTCCTCTCCAGACTGAACATCCCCAGCTTTCTCAACCTGTCTCCAGAGGGAAAACACTCTGGTCCCCTTAACAACTTCTTGACTCTCCTCTGGACTTGCTCCAACAGTTCCATGTCCTTCTTTTATTGGGGGCACCAGAATTTACAATGGTGTTAACTGAGTTATCAACCACTTTTTTTATACAGGACAAAACTTGGTTTCTGGTCTTTGTCGTCACTTCTTCAACTTTTTTCTTACAGTAATCTTAAAAAAGTCCTGTCTTTTTTATTTTCCAACACTGCTCAGGGCAGGCTGGACTCAGCAGTAGCTTGCTCCCAGTCAGGTTCAGGTGGTGTTGATCCAGCTGGAGGATCTCACCCATCAGTACTGGAGCTCCAGAGAGGAACAAGAGCCTCAGCTGCCTCTGCTCCCTGCAGCAGCCTGCTGGCTTGGGAAGCTGTGCCTCGGGAATGTTTTCAGAGCACTTAATCCTAACAAATGTAACAAATGTAGTGTTTATACAAAATCAACAAGTTTATCTTAGTCAGGAACAGCTCTCACCCTCCTGTGAAATACAACTTTCTTTCTGTAACTTTCATCTTCCCATTCTGGTCTTTTTTATATCTCCTTCTTGCATCTCACCTAAAGGAGCTCTAAGGGAACAATTCCTACAGACCTGAGCCACAAAACCTACCATGAAGTTATGTCCTAAGCATGCCACTCCAATGACCAACAGGTTAGTGCTGCTACTCCTTATTTCTGCACATTGCCCTTCTCATTTCCAACTGCATACTGTATTATTTATTTACTTCTGCTTCCCTGTGATTGAGGCACAGGGTGCCCAGAGAAGCTGTGGCTGCCCCTGGATCCCTGCAAGTGTCCAAGGCCAGGTTGGACATTGGTGCTTGGAGCAGCCTGGGATGGTGGAAGGTGTCACTGCCCATGGCAGGGGAGTGGGACTGGATGATCTTAAAGGTCTCTTTCAACCCAAACCATTCTGTGATTTTATGATTATTTCTGTATAGCTGGCCTTCATCTTTCCATGACCATTTGATATTATATCTAAATTCAAAGTATTCCTTTGCTTTATACACATACAAACAAACTGTGGAGCAAGTGAATAAAGAGTTCAGCTTTCCTTAGCCAAGCCTTAGAATATGCTGTATTAAAAGCAAAGCCTACTCACCTAAAATGTAACAAAACGTCTTTCTGTCGCTCTAGACAGAAAAAAAAAAAAAAAAAAAAAAAAAAAAAAAAATCTCATGCTGGTGTGTCCAGACAGCATGTAATACCTGCAAGGCATTGTCATAACTACTACAATGTGGCCACAAAACAGATTTCAATAAATACTGTGGTTATAATTCATATGCAACAAGAAGAAAAGTGTTAAGGGATAAAAAATTCATACTTTTTGAAACAGTAGGTGTAAAAAACTAATAGGCGAGGATGAAGACATTTCTTGGCAGCAGGAAAAAAAAAAAGTGGGGGGAACTAAAGGAACAAAAGAAATCTCAGCTGTCACGCAGGTGTGGTGCTAAACAGGGACTCTGAGCTACACCAATAGTGCAAAAGGGCAGACACATTCAAAAAGTAATTCTTCATGTGCAAAGAAGTTGATGATTCCCTGGTACCTCATGAGAATATTAATTATTTTTCCATCTCATTGCAAATACAATGCTAAAACAGTGTTACTTTGCAGTAAATACTTTTGGTCAGCAGGACCAAAGATCACCATGGAGAAGCACTCTCAGAAGTGTCCAAGGAGCTCTCTGTCCTACCAGCATGGATTTTTAGGAATTATGAAAATCCTGGGGTAATTCCAGCAGTCTGAATGAACACTTAGGTTACAACCATGCTGTGGTTGTAACCATAGGAAGGTTAGAACAATGGCATTTCTGAACAAAACAATCATTTAAGAGAAATTATAGGGGACACAACTGATACCTCAGAGCTCTGTAACAAATAATAGGAAGTAAAATAATGAAAGCTGACTTTCTAAAATGATTGTGATTTAATTCCTTGATATGACTGATACTTCCAATTGGCAGAAATATCTGTATAAACTTCTCTGGCACTTGGTGCAGTGTTCTGTGAGAGCCTGACAACAAAACAGAACCAATTAAACTGGTGAAGAACTGGTTAAGTGACATCTCAAAAAGAAGAAAGAACAGCTTTTGAGGAGAACTCATCACAACATAACTCAGATTATCATGGAGCTCCCCAAAGACGAAGCCACTACCACAAAACACCTTTTCAATTATTTGTAAGTCTACACCATAAATCATGACATAATTTGCACAAGTATAAATTGATAGAGTGCTACATAACTGAGATAAATCAGTTCCAAAAAGCCATCAAGAGTGTTGGGTATAATCAATCAATGCTAGAAACAAAATGTTATTTAAAAAAGCCACATACAAAGTTACAAAGCTGCAATCAGGAAAACACATGCCAGTCTAGGGAATGATGAACTCTTGTGGAAAGAAACAGTCCTGCAAAGGGTTTGCCACAATGAGAGTACCCAAAGAAAAGGAGATCAAAATGCAGGGCTGCAAATGAAGGTTTAATATGTAAATGTGATGCAGAAGCAGGAGAGTAACACCAGAGAGGTAATATTTAAATGCACAAAACACTCCTGAGACAAGGCTCTGGTGTGCTGCACCCAGCTCACGTTTTCATAAAAATGCTGAAAAAGTGGATTCGGAAAAAAACAATCCCCAGAAACTGAGTTGTGAGGAAAATGCATGCAGTGACAAATTTAAAGAATTTCAGTTCACTTGGTTTGTCAAGTAGAAAAGAGAGGGAATACTGGGTTACAGCAGATAAATACTTCCATGGTAAGAAAATACTTTGAGTTCCTTAGCATAGTAGAGAAAGGCACATCATTAACCAGTGACTAGAAGCTGAAGCCAAATAACTTAATAAACAGCAGATTCTCTACCTCTCACTGTCTTCCAAGCAGAATTCCAATTTTTCTGGAAAACATGTTTCAGCCAAATGCACGTTATTGCATTCAAGAGTAACTGGAAGAAATCCAACTGACTACAACAGTCAGGGGTCAGAGCAGGAGATCTAATTGCTTCCTTTGGCTTTCAAGCCTCAGTCTACAAATACTCCTGGTTTTCAGTGCTTCAAAGGCATTTCAGTAGTACCATGCATACTCAACATTAATATTAAAAGAGCTCTCAGAAAATCTGCATGAATTACAGTTGTATTTCCATGTAAGGGCTCGAGTGATACTGGAGCTTTCCTGTTGAGGCTCCTGTCACCAGCAGAGCCCATTAATGGAATTACAGCTACCTTGTACCCAGCTGAGGTGGTATTTCTGTAAACAAGCATTTACACAATTGAGTGCAGAACTTCACCCTTCACGTCAGTACTTTTTCTCCTCTAGAAAGAATCCTATTTGACCTGGAGTATGAAAAGGCTGATATAATGCATTATATCAATCACAGGCACTACAGGTAAAAAAGGAAAACCAGCAGCATTGTAATAGCCACAAAGCCAGGAAAATCTGGTGTTCACATCAGCAGCATCATTTGAGTCTGCCCCTGTTTATGCTCCTCATCTGCCTGGCACACCAAAACACACACAGCACTCACGGCAGTCTTGACAAGTTCAACATTTTTCAGGAATACATGCCAAGGTAATGTACAACATACACGTTAAATATCCAGGCTCACAGAGTTGTGCTGTAGCATCAGCTGCTGGGTATCTGTGGATTTATAAAATTACAGGGGGATTCAAACATTTCTATCCTGGTGAAGAATGAACTAACTTCCAATTCAGCAAGCAGAAGTTTGAAAAGGCTGGAATTGTCCAAAGCACGCTTGCAATCAAATCAGTGCTCCACAGGAGAGAGACACAACCACCAAGTGACAGAGCATCACCTTAAAAAGAACCCAGGCATCACACACAACCAGCGAGACACGAGGGAGGGCATTCACCCCTCCGACCCCCAGAGAAGGAAGAGCCTGCCACCTCACGCTACACCCTGCCGCAAATATGAATAAAAGTTTCTTTCCCGAAGCCCTGGCGCACGGATGTCCCGCCGAGCATCCCCAACGCCACCTCCCAGACGGGCACGGCAGCCAGGCAAGCCTGGCACTCCCCAGCACCACCAACCATGGCCGAGCAAAACTTCTCCCACTCCAAGGAGCCCCACAAGGAGACACTTTGGCTGCCGTGGCTTCCCAGCCAACATCCCCACGGCTCCTCGCCATCCCCGGCGCTCCACGCAAAGACAAAGCCACGCTTTAAACTTTCGCTCCTCGCCAGCGGAGCGGATCCTCTGCTGGGAGCTGGCACCTCTCGGGCTGGGCGCTGACCGGGATGTGCAGCGGGTGCTTGGGGAGGTCTCAGACCCCGGCAGAGGCCTAGAGGGAAGGGATGGAGGAGGTGCCCGCAGCCCCCTCCCCACCGCCCAGCCCCGCTCCCCGCGCCCCTTCCCCGCCGGCTCCCGGCGCACACAATCGGAGCAGCAGCGACTGCGAATCACAGGGACGCACAGGGCGATGGATAAACGGGAGGAAGGAGCCTCTAACGCCTGAAGAAAGGAGAATAATTTCAAACAATACCCCAAAAAAAAAAAATACTTAAGATAATACGGAGCCAGGTTCACCTCGAAGTGATGGCGGG
>VZRH01003821.1:443872-531677 GCA_013397555.1 Urocynchramus pylzowi | reverse complement strand
CAGGTGGGGGGCTGAGAGCGGGGCACGGGCGCTGCGGGACCGGGGGACGCGGCCCCTGTGCGGGCGGTGCGGAGCGGGAGGCGCAGGGGCGGCGGGAGGCACGGGAGTGATGGAGAGAGGCTGTTTACGAGAGCGGGTTGTGACAGCGCAAGGAGAAAGGGCTCACGTTGAAAGAGAGTGCGTTTGGATTAGATAATAGGAAGAAATCCCTCTGAATTAGGGCGGTGAGGCCCTGGCACGGGTTGCCCAGGGAAGCTGTGGTTGACCCATCCATGGAAGTGCCCAAGGCCGGGTTGGACGGGCTTGGAACGACCTGGGACAGTGCAGGGCATGGAACGAGATGGGCTTCGGGGTGCCCTTCCAGCCCAAACCATTCCGAGAGTGTCTGAAAGCAGTGCCGGCAGCGGGGGCTCTCCGGGCACGGCCGGGTGGCCCAGGGACAGCGCCGGGAGCTGTGGCAGCAGGGCTGGAACGGGAGCCGGCGGCGTTCTCTGGCTGCGTTCCTGTCATGGTCCCATGCGCTGCTTCAGGTGCCTCGCAGGGGGAGGATCGGAGGGTTGCGGGTGTCCCGTCAGGACTGATTGCAGCAGCCTCAGTTCTCCTGTTCTCTTGAGCTACAGAACCTCTGTGTGTGTCTTTCTTCCTTGGGTGTTCGGCAGCCCTGCCTGACAGGAGCGTGTAGCCAGGTGGGGGTCGGGCTCCACTCCCAGGGAGTCAGGTCACAGCCTTAAGCTGCTCCAGGGAGCGTTCAGGTTGGACATTAGGAGGGATTTCTTCACAGAAGGGGTGATTAGACATTGGGATGGGCTGTCCAGGGATGTGGTGGAGTCACCGTCCCTGGAGGTGTTTAAGACTGGACGTGGCACTTGGTGATGTTGGATCGCTGGTTGGACTCGATAATCTCAGAGGTCTTTCCCAACCTTGCTGATTCTGTGATTTGCTGATTCTGTGCACCAAAAACCAGGGTTCGGTCCTCTCTGCAAAGCCTTGCACTTTCATTTCGCCCTTATCTCAACTGTATTGCTCATCTTACCAACCTTATTTTTTCTTTTTCACTATGCTGGCAGCACCTTCTGCAGTCTCTTTTGGACAGAACATGCTGCCACCATCCTGCTCCAAACCCTCTGAGCCCGAAGTGCCGTAAGCCCCAGTGGTGGAGGATCCCTGTGGAGCGTGGGTGTCGCCAAGGGATTTTGCCATTCCCATTTTTTGCGAATCCCACTGGCGTGCTGTTGTTCCAGGCATCCTTTGCACCTCTTGTGGCATCCATCTGCTTCTCTGGCTTCTACGTAAACTCACAGGCAACAAGGAGGGGAGGGGGAGGAGTCCTCCCACACTTTTACCTTTGCTTGACAGTTTTAGGCTTGCAGGGATCTTGCCAAAACAATTTCACTGCCTCAGCCTGTATGGGAATGGTGCTAGTTGTACAGGTGCCTGTTAGGCCTGTAGTAGAGGCAGCAGTTTCCAGTCTTTTTCTTCTCTCTTCCCATATAAAAATACAGTCAGGATCTATATTCATGTTTACAGGGAATAAGTGAGGAGCAGAGTTGCATAGGAACCTTCTCTCAGGGATTGAAGCCAGGGGAAAAAAAAATTCTTAGGCAAGAACTCATTTAAATATGAATTTAAATGTGACCAGATGCTGCATGGCACATACTTGGTGCAGCCATGTAGCTGGTAGTCACAGTCAGTAGTGTACAGAAATACTTTAAATTGTTTTAACCTCACAGTGTCAGGTGTGAACAAAGACCATTCTAGGCTGACCTCCCCTTTATGATGAGATGTGAATTCTTGGTGCAAGGCAAACTGGGGATTTAATTTGTGTCTTTTATAGATTTCCAGGTGGCACCAAATTCCTCTTCTAGGTATTGTTATTGTCCTTCCCACCCTGTTAAATGCAGCTGTGTGATGTTAGGAAACTGTTACCTCCAGACCTTCTGTTTCTTGCCTATATTTTCATAATGTAATGTTTTGGATTGCTGGTTGTTCCAGGTAGGGGCAGGGCCTTCCTTTGGATCTGGCTGGCATGTTGTGAATATTAATGGCAACAAGGAATGTTCCCAAACAGAACATGGTAAATTACCTACTGCTTTATCACCCTGCATTACTTTGCTAATTGAATGTCAACTAAATGTTCCTCCAGGCATCTGACTGAAATGAGCATGAGCTATAGTGTACGTGTAAGACCACAAATAATAAATAAGCATGATTATGAAAAATAGTATTTCTCCCCTTCACCAGTAGCAAGGGTTCAGATGCATCTCTTGTAAATTTGAACCTAAGGACTCATTCAGCTGGTTTCGTATGTTTTTGTGTAAAGTGTGTCAATTTCAGAAATAAATGAGATTACTTACCTAGTCCAGATTGCTTTTATCTGAGACAGAAGACATGGATTGCTGGACTATTGCTAAGAGATCTCCCAGAATGCCATGAAGAAATCTGAAGATGTGGAAGAGCTGTATGAACTTACTTTTTTCATGGTCCTGAAGGAAGCTCTGTTATTTCTTTCTTTTCTTTAGGCTATTAAGTGATTTTTAAAATCACCCTTATTTTTATCGCTGTTTCAAAGAAAAGGAAGAAACCTGAATTTGCTACCACTGTTTACTAAAAACTGAGATAAGCTGCTGAGTGAGTGAATGTAGCTCACACCAGCCAAGGGAGGCCAACTGACAGCTCCAAACAAATGCTTTTGACCCCATGAGATCTCCCAGTGCCAACATCCAGCTACGGAGAGAGAAGAAACATCACCAAACCAGTGGAGATGTTGGGCACTTGGACTAGCAAGACAGACAAAAGGACTGTTCTGCTTTAGGGAAATATGCATGGATGCTTTTTTTTGGGGTTTTTTTGGGGTTTTTTTTTTTTTGTTTTGTTTTTGTTTTTTTTTTGTTTTTTTTTTGTTTTTTTAGTTCTGTGTCAACTGTGGAACTGAATAACTAGAACCCAGTTATTAAGTGGGTTTTGTGCAAGATGTTCCCTCTGACTGTGCCCATTGACCTCCTCTATGTGGAGTAGCCCTTAGCTATGGAAAAGGCCATCAGGGAAGGAGTGGGATCATTGATTGAACTCTGGTTGGACAGAATGACCAACCAGGAGGGCACACAGGAGAATTTGTGGTGTCTTGTGAGCTCTGGGGACAGCTCACAGGATTTACATGGCAGGATGAGCATTTAGGTTTCTGAGTGCATTCCTTCTGGAAGAACTCAAAGCTGTGTGGTTCTTGGGATAACAAGGAAAGGAAATCAAGGGGGGGTTAAGTTTCTCTGCTCAAGGAACTGTACTTTGGTAATTGTGGCTTTACAGGCAGATTGCTGGTTCCAAGGGTATCTACACAGCAAATTTCAGCACACAGCAGTCTGGTTTTCAAATGTTAATCTGTAGTTTGCTGATGCCCAGACAGATCTGAACTTGACTTTCTGAATCATCTTTTGAATTTTTTTTCTTTAATAACAACATTAGAAAGGAGGTACCTTGACATGATATAGTGTAGTAGAAATAATTTTCTTCTGCCTACCATTAAAATCCAGCAAATACAGATTTTCTCCATAAAATTACATGTGACATGTTCTCTGACAAAGTTACTTTGATGGGGAGGACAACAGTCTAAAACTTTTATCTTTTACAGTATGCCAGAAGGATTTACATTGAGGATAGATCTAAAATTAAACTGAACATGTTTATAAATACAATCACAATATTATTTCTTCATGCTAATTCTAGCTTTTTGTCTTTTTTTTTTTTTAATGTAACCATCAGTTTCTCTCTTTTTTTTCCCTCACAATTGGCTTACCTGGACATTTAGCTTTTGCTATTTTGTCACATAATTTATCTCTTTTTTTCCTCTGTTTTCTTGTATTTTCCTTCCATCTAAGTACTGTACAATACCAGCTTCTTCAGTTAGACTAAATATTTGACATGTTTTCAGTCTTACAATAGCTTAGTCTCCTTCTTGAAGCATTATAAACTGTGATTTTATCTCTACATCTCTCTCTTGTGAGAATACCACAGCAGGAATTTCCCCCCTTTCCCCAGCATAAAGTCTCAGCATTGTGTCTGTGTACACATAAAAAAACTCTCCACACCTTGTACTCATCTCTTCTGTTGCAGAACTTTCTTCTACACCAAGAGAGATCATTGCTGAAAAACATTTTGATTGTTTGCTTCAAGAACTTTTTTGAGTTCTTGTATCTTCTGTTATTATCTCAATACCTCTGTGTCTAAATGGGTTTTCTTCACCACCTGATCCTGAACGCCTGTTCCTACTTGTACAGCATTTGTGCTTTAGTGAAAAACAGAATTTTGGAGAACAGGGAAACTAAGACTAATGAGGGTTTTTATGGAAAATAATCATTTTACTATAAGGATATTAATCATTAATATCTAAGTACAAGAAATTGAGGAGGATCTATCTCATAGGCAATTCAAACAGACTGAAAGCTGCAGGTAGAACTTGGAATACTTTAAGCTTCTTGTAGGCCCTGTGATGTTTAAAGACAAACTAATTTGTTGCTTTAATGTAGATAGTTGGCTACCTGTGCTGAAGGGAGGTTGTCAGCAGCTCTCAAAAGATCTTTCAGTGCCTTGTATAATAAGACATTTCCTTTTGGACCTGGCTGAGTAGACATAAATATCCAGGGATTGACTAACATCACTCCCTGTCCCAGAACACATTTGGGTATCTGTATTTCAGTTTGGGTGTGTCATTTTTGACACATTTACTTGAGCACTGTATTGCTCAAGTAAATATGTCAAAAATATTTCCTGCTTTCCCCTGTGCAGTGAGGCACTTCTGTGCTGAGTGTTGCATGAGCAGCACAGTGAAGCCTTCCCAGCCTGCAGGATATTTAAATTGGGCATTTTATGGAGAGTCACTTGTAAGGTGGGATGTGACACAGAGGCCCTGCCTGCTGTGCCCTCTGCCACCTCTTTCTCTGGCTCAATAGAACCTGCCATGCAGAGCATCCAGGGACTTACCATGCCTCAGACTTCTGAAGCAACTTGCAGGCAAGCAGCAGATGCAGTTTGTTTGGAAAAAAACACAGGGGGTCTGTTTATTAATGCCAGAGAGGATGGG
The DNA here is from genome assembly GCA_013397555.1 of Urocynchramus pylzowi. Lineage (NCBI taxonomy): Eukaryota > Metazoa > Chordata > Aves > Passeriformes > Fringillidae > Urocynchramus > Urocynchramus pylzowi. The sequence goes on along the minus strand of VZRH01003821.1, from coordinate 526,603 downwards.
GCAGATACCTTCACTGCTTTCAGAAAGCTGAATTTAAAAATTCAGAAGAAACACAAAGAATACACCTGCTGTTTGCTGGTGTTGGACTTTGATCAATGCCCACCATAGCAGGCTGTTAAAAGGTCTTTGCTTTAAATAGTTTCTTCTCCAAACCATAGGAACAGGCTTTAAATTTTGTTAAAATTTTCCTTTGAACTTCAGTTGATGCCACCAATTATCAGAGCAGGGGGTTGTGTGTTTGTGGAGATTATCTCTCAGCCTTTAATTGCAAGAAGGGCACTTTGCAGTAGATTCATTGAGTCTCTGAATTTAAAAGAGGGATAGAGAAAGAAGGGTTTAGAATTTTTGCATATATTCAGAGAATGTGATATAAAATTTGGAATATTCAGTTCAAATGCCATGACTTCTTTTTCTCACATTTATAAAATGAATGTGTTTCTGTCTTAAAGACTGAGACTCTGCTCTTCTTCAATGACTGACTTAACTTCTTTAAAGCTACCTCCTTTTCTTACCTCAAAGCTTTCTTAATTGTACATATACCAGAAAAAAATCATTGTCTCTCTCTCCTCAGAGCTCTTCTTTCCTACAAACCCCTTGTTCAGACAAGCAGCTCTTAGGCAGAGAGTTCTGTTTCCCAAGTTGACCGCCACCTTCGAGCTGTTTGTCTCCCATCTGTTGTTTGTAAACACTTCATGCCTCGTGCTGCTGATGTTGTTAGCTCCTTGGAAAACAAGTTCTATTTTCTTATGTTTGCACACTGCATCAAAACAACAGGAAATCTGTCCATGACTGGGAAGCCCACGCAACGCCAGAGTCGTTTTTTCTTGCTGGGGATCTCAATTAAGGAAACTTGTCAGAGGTAAACAGTGATGATGCAAGCTGTAATTCAGCGTGGTTCATCTGTGCACAGAATTTGTGTTCAGGGAGTCTTGTCCAGGGGGCAGAGCCAGGAGAGGGAGACACCAGAGGAGGAGGGAACTGGGCTGAGTGTGTGAGAGAAGGGACAGGAGGTGGCAGAGGAGCAAGGCAGAAGGTGCACAGATTAAGAACTACAGGATGTATTTTTGGCTCATGCCTTTGCAGAACTAGTTAAAAGTTGTCTTCTGGAACTTCTCTGTCCCTAGAATTCCCTTCTTTTCCCAGCCAAAGAAAAGCATAGTGAGAAGGATTAATATCCAGACCTTAATTTAACTGTCACAAATTAAGATTGACTTCAGAACTGTCTGAGGGGCAGAAGGGTTTCTGTGCTGCTATGGCTGCACATCCAGTTCAGGAAGTATTCTGCTCTTGAAGAAAACAGCCAAGGGATTTGCTTCACTTCAGGGAAGTTACTGCCCTCAAACCTTCTGCTTTTTCCATTATTGTATCCTGTTGTGCTTTCTACACACAGGTGGGATGGAGAGCTGTCCAATACCTGCTCATCACAGTGAAAATTGCTGGATTCCTCACTGTCCCAGCACTGTTCTTCAGTGTCCTGGGTATTGGGCTAAATTTTGATTTTTTCTCAGACCTTAATATACAATCTGCTGTCAGACCTTAATATACAATCTCCTGTTGCCTTTATGAGATTTGTAGAGGACAGAACATGACAGGGATTATTTATATCTGATATAATCTGATATAATGTTACATGTTGGTAGTCTAGAACAAGAAACTTGGGTTTAGAAACTCGGGTTTAGAAACTCTTCTTGTTTATAGTTTCTGGTTTGCTCTACATTAATGATTCTCTGTGCTTAATCAAGGGTTAAAGCAGATGGTTGTGATATATTGTTTCCTAATGAGAAGAAATGCAGTCAAATGTATTTTCTGTCTAAGCACAAAGCAGTGACCAAGATTTGTTTTACTTACAATAATGTTTACAGGAATAATTTCCCATGTCTTAATGAATGTAAACTTTCTAATTCCTTTTTTTTTTTTCTCTTAACAGAAGCCCAAGACAATGAATCTTTCCAGTAACTCCTGTAAAAATGCACAAGAGACTTTTAACAAAAACATGGCCTGAAGAAAGTTAATGAAGTTGTTAATAGTCTGTGTCACAAATGAGAAGACTGTGGATGATTCTGGTTTCTTTCTTCAGGCCTTGATGAGTCATGAAAATGATAAAAAGCAAATTTTTCTAATGGAGCAGGTTCTGCAAGTAAAAGAAGAGGAAAAATCAAGAAAAAAAACTAAAATACTGACATCTGATGACAAGAGCTACTACTGGTGGTGACCAGTGTGTTGTAAGCCATAATTTTCATGAATCTTAATGGACGTTTTGACCTAATTTACAGAGTCTTCCTTGTTAATTAACTTTTTTAGAAAGGTCAAGCCCTTTTTTCCACTAATGTCATGTACTTCAACTAAGAAATCTTTTCTCATCTACAGAGCAATACAGCAACATAAAATTCAGGTGTTTTTCATTCTGAACATATTAATGGATCACGAGCAATGTAAATGGAGTATTTCACACCCCTTTGCCCTGTCCTCATTAAATAATTCCTTTTTGTGTTTGTGTGTGTGTGTGTGTGTGAATGATCCCAGAGTTATGCAGTTATCCAGCAGCAGGCTCATCCACTGGAGCCTGGAGATGGAGGTAATTTCACACAGAAGGAAAACAACATTCCAAAAACCCACATGGACCTGACAATTGTGAGAGAAGTGTGAGAAGAATGCTCCTTGTAAAACAAGGGTGCCACATTTAGATAAAAACCTTCATTTCAGCATTAGAAATGCTGTGAACGTTTCAGGTGAATTATGCAGCTTTATTGCTTCTGAAAATGGTTGCACCTCTTGGTCAGTCAGGTCAAGTGGTACCTAAGGGCTCACAGGCCTTACATCAAGCACACCTAAAACAGGAATGGCACTGCAGGAATATTGACATTTTCAAATCATTCTTCCTAGTTGAATAACAGCTGAATGAACTGCCCCTAAACTCAAAAAACCCAAAGAAAGAAAACAGAAAATGCTTTTTCACTGAATTGGTGAACCTGCTCAGAAATATTGAAGAGACACACAGCAAACTAGAGTGGTCACAGGACTTGCACTAATGTTGGGGAAAAAAATTGCCCAATATCCTAATTGGGAAATTTCTCTGACAGGAAACTAGGATTCATTCCACTTCATTATTTCTTCATGCAAACTGCATAAAGTATTTTATAAAACCTGAGTGATTTCCATAACCAAATTGTGGCAATTTAAAGCAAAACATGTTGTTATGACAGTTCCTACAATCTTTTAGCTTTGTTTTGTATTATAGAGATGTCAAAATGAAGCCATTTCTGTCCAAACAAAATTTTTCCAGGCTTTTTAGAAATATTTCTTATTTGCCAAAGTCAAGATGAAGGCTAATTTCAAATGCTGTAACTTAGATCTGCATAACCATAAACTCACAAGGACATAGCTTTAATCTTATAAATAAGTAATGTCATTAGATACAGTATTCTTGTTTTAATTGACTTTGTTACTCTGTATAACAGTGATTGAAAGTTAACATCAGTGAAACCTTTTCTAGTGGTTTCTGAACTGGAAGTCAACAAGCACAAGCCATTGCCAAAGATGTTATCGGTTTTGGGGTTTGTTTCAGTAGTAAAATGCTAAATGAAGTCTAAGTTGTTATAGGGAGTTGCATCTAGTCCTTTGTAAATAAGAATCAGGTGAAATCTCAAAGGCAAAGACATAAAAATAGCACAGATTTATCATGCAGACATCATTGATGAAACCCCACATAAGGAACTCATTTCATTTTCTGCAGGTGGACCACTGTAAGAAAAAAAGTGTCTTTTTATGGGTGATATTTACCAAGTTGGCAGTTGAGTCTTTTCCTTCAGAGGTATTGAAAGGACTGGGTATTTTCAGTTTGGGGATTTTTTTACATCAGAAGAAATGTCAAGGAAATTCTAGGAAAAGGAAAAGGAGTTGCCAAAGATAGAATTTGTGTGAGTCAATTAAGTTGCTGAATTGCAGTCCAAGCAATTTCTTAAATTTAAACTCATATATATATTCCTCCCTTAAATTAACCCAGATGTGTCCTATACATGAGTTCAGCATGGGTTTAATCACAGATTACCAACTGATGGCATCTCCTCAGAGGAGCTGACATCTGTGTTGCTTTGTGCTGTAGTCACTCAAAAAGTGATTCAAGAACTACAACATGGCAGAAATAAATACTTGAATTTTGTCAGGAAACTAGAAATCATTTGATTAGTGGCAGTTTATTTTCTGATGATGTGAAGTTGCTGAGAAAGAAGGAAAAGGGAATATCCCAAAGCAAGAAACAAGATAAGCAGAAACCACACTGAAATAAAAGCAACAGAGGGTAGAATATTCCAAAAAAGCATCTGGAAAAGAGCTGATTTAAGATCAAGGAGATGAGGAACTGCAGGAGCCAGTGGTACCTACATTTTTTCAGCACATGGTGAAAGGCTTTATGCTCAAAGAAATAGAACACAGACTTTTCTCTTGGTCTTTTCTACCCCAAGCCATGAGCTGTCTGTTACATAAAGCAGTTGGGAATGAAGAGAAAGGTGGTCAGCAGAGCTGTGATGAGATGTCACAGAGCCCTGTGAAAAGTGATTCTAATCATAACATTTTAGGAAAAACTCCTGATTTGTTGGTTTTTTATGTATTCAAACTCTAGCTAACTTCACTCTTTCCTTCCATTAATACATTAATACAACTTTTGCAATTGACTTGGAAGGACCAAGATACGCGTATTTTATACTTTTATTTTAATGCTTCAATGGTTTTTTTTTTTCCATTAGCAGGTTATAAATGCATATGGGTTTGGGAGATTTTGGAGTAATAGGGAGTAAAATGGAAAGTGCTTCTAGGGAATTGCTTATTTATATAAAGCTGATGAGAAAACAAGTGTTTTATGGGGAGCCCTGACTCTCTTAAAGGACATTTGGCTCAAGGGCAGGGTACTTGCTGGAGCACAAATTTAGGTGTGTCTGTTATTGCACTGCTTTGTGCTGAGAGTGGAAAAACAACATGTATCAGGTGCTTTTTATTATATATTTATTTTCTCTAAATGCCAGCATGTGTTGGGAGTATACAGACTGATTCTGTGTCCAGAGATTTTCTGCTGTCACTGAGCCATCAGACAATCAGCTGGGTTGTAGACATGGAAAATACATATAAAACTGGGAGTCAGCTTGTGTAACATAACTCCTTTCAAGGTTCAAGAGCTGTAAATGTACCAGTAAAAAAGACATGAGTGCTAAGAAGATCTGTGACTGCAGCACTAGGTGTGACCACTTTTGAGGGAGCAGAGTCATAGAAATCATAAGAGCAAATGACAAAGATTTTCCAGAAGATGTGGAAAGAACCAACAAAAAAGCAAAATTTACCATTGAGTATCTGATTTTGTGAAGGTGAGTGGCCAATACAGGCCATCCCACAAGGTGCTCAACTCTGTTACTGATAATATCTCAACTTACCCAACAGTAAAATGCTGTCAGAGTAGTTCAAACCTGTGATTTTTTTGACACTGTAAATGCTTTAAAATCTTGCTAATGATTTAAGAAAAAGACACAGAAACAAGCAGAAAAAATGAGCATTATCTAAAGTCAGTGTGGGTGTGGTGCCTTGACCTATTTAGACTATTAAGAAATATGCTGCATTAAAGTATTGAATATATTTTTTCATTATGTATTGAATGGCCAAAAATATCTTAAGAGCCTTTTAAGGTAATGTATAATAACATCTCTTCCCCAAAAGTGGGTCAAGGCTTACGTAGTCTGCATTTCCAACATGGGTCCCTCTTAAAAGGAAAATCCCAGTGGTACAGAAGGAGCTAACACAGCAAAAGGGTCCAAATCCTGTCTTTTGTGAGATCCTTTGACCTTGGTCTGCCCAAACTCAGAGAACAGCCACAGGATGTGGTCTAATATGTATTAATGGCAAATTGTCTTGAAATATTTGTCTTCAGTGCTGCAAAAGTGCAATGATGAGCATGATGCTGCTGTGTACTGGCTCCTTGATTTGCCTCCTGATAAAACCTCCCTTTTTCCCATTAAAGGAGCAAGAGGAGGTGAGAGGAGGGAGGCTCCAGGATACTGCCCACAGCACAGGGTGGTGTAAGAATAAAGGAATAACATGCTCTGAATGTGACACAACAAAGCACCTAATGGGATTAGCAGGGGTGAAAAGGGAAGGAGTAAGCACAAGTTACCACAAGATCCTCCACTTGTTCAGTTAAAACCTTAATTCTTGTGCCTGTATTAGTTGCAGGGAATTATAAAGCTGTAAATTACAAGGTCATTTGATGAGTTACACCTGCATGGACATCAGATACAGGTTGAAACTGTAAAAGTGAGATCTTGAGCAAATAAGCTTAAATAGTATTCTGTTATCCATCTCACATCTCCCTTCTTGGACATTTTTTGTAATGTTATTTCCAGACAGTAAGTTTCAGGAGTGTTTTCTTAGTAGGCAAACATTCATGTATTCCAAGACATTCTAATACACTGAGGATATTTACTTTAAATATTTTTTTTTTTCCTTTGTAAGGTGACAATGGTTATCTCTTGAAAAATTGCCTAATCTCTTCCATGTTTTATCTCCAGATTCCCTCTGAAAACTGTATCATTAGAAATTGTAATGAAACTCAAAAAGTGACCAGAATAGTAATTGACAGAAGACTTGGCATCTTTAAAATGGGACTTGGATGCTTAGATAAATGTGGTGGAACAGAGCTGAACTGCCCTTCATGTGAGTTCAGAGCAGTCCTGGTAGGTGTGAGGTTATGTAAAACACCCATTAAACGTGCCTCATCTGGGAAGACTAAGGGGAAGCATTTTAATGAGTCAATCTAAATTGCTGAAGTAAATGACCATAATGATAGGGACTTGGAAAATTATGTGTGCTTAGATGTGGGACTGCAGCACAGCAGAGGAGGTGCTGGCTCTGGCTGTCACAGACCTCCTGCATGCTGGCTCAGATGTGCCTTCTGAGCCTTCTGTGCCTTTTCATTTCATCCTAGAACCACTTCAGTGTCAGGAAAATGGAAATTAGAGATGCCATCTTCCAGTGCTAAAGGGAAAAGTGGATTGCAGACCAGGAGAGTACAGTTTCAGGCAATAAATGGTTTCCAAGCTCTTTGTTTCTCATGCCAAGGAGGTCTGGGCACTGCTTACCCTCTCCTCCTGCTCAGAGAACAAGAAGGTTCCAGCAAATGCAATGAAATTAGGTTCCTAATTTCCACTCCTTTGACTTAGTCTATAACATTATCCCTCTGTTAGGAACTCTGTCTTACAATCAGGTATCAATTTAAGGCACCCAAATTCTTCATTACCTCTTGCCAAATTCACCTTGGTCCTGTAAGGTCAAACACCCTTTCCCAGACAAAACCCTATACTAATGAGAATGAGGGACATAATTTTTTGCACCACAAATTTAAAGAGAGGGAAGAAAATCCTTTCAGCCATAGACTTTTCTGTACTAACAAGAATAGACTCAAAATTATATATATAAATATGAGAGACTAAAACAGTCAAGATATTGCAGCTTTTCTGGGAAAGCTCATTTTAATGGACCTCCATATTCAGTTATGCATAGAATAAGCTCCTCTATGAATAGCATTAAAAGACTCACCTTTCTATGGATTTCTGTCCTATGTTTTCTATACATTCTCCTCAAAATCTTAAAGTATCTCCAGCTTTTATTGTGCCAGGTTTTTGACCCCCTCACTGCATGAAATGAGCACAAAGCTTGGCTTTGCCAGTTGTCCTGCTAATACACATATGCTGTCAGACCAGCTGGCTCTTGGCAAACAGCAGAGGTAAATGTCAGGTTCTTTCCTGTCCCATGCTATGAGGAGAGCACAAAACTATCCCTAAACAGAACAGTGCAACCAGAGTCCACTGACTCAGTTTTGTTTCAATAATCTCTAGTATAGTAAAAAATTAACAGCAAAAGGGTCAGACACATAGGGGGAAAGAAGTGTAGGAAGTATGTTACTCTTAATTTCTGATGAGAAATTTAAATTTTGTGGTCTTCATTTCAGTTTTCCCATCTTAATCCAATGATTAACTGTCTTAAGACCATTTTTTGTTCTTCTGTCAATAGAAGTTTATTTATTTCTTACCAATGAGAAATGAAGGGCCAAATCATCAGATGGGAGAGAGCTGTGTTACTCCATTTAAATAAAATTTAAAACTGGCACGTTCTGGTCTGCATATGTGCTTGTGTGAAAGGAAAAGAAATCCTCCTCCTACCTGATTTTGTCAGGACTATCTCGTTAGGGATCAAATTGACCTCCTCCTCCACCATTCACATTTGGGAGTTTACAGCCAGATCAGGTCCATCAGCAAAGTGAGAGGGTTGTGGAGTAGTGGGGGAATTGTGCTCTGACATTTTTGAGGAGTCATGCACAGCTGTGGGATGAGCAGGGATGGATGTTACTCCCAGATTGATCATGGCTCAAGCTGTGCCAAGGGAAATACAGGTTGGATATAAGGAAAAAGTTTTCACTGAAAGAGTGATAAAGTTCTGGAATGGCCTGCCCAGGGAGGCCGTGGAGTCACCATCCCTTGATGTGTTTAAAAAAAGCCTGGATGTGGCACTGGGTGCCAGGGTTTAGTTGAGGTGTTGGGGCTGGGTTGGACTTGGTGATCTTGAGGGTCTCTTCCAACCTGGTCATTCTGGGAATTCTGTGAATTCTGTAGAATTCATAAACCTAGGAGAGAAAATGTGTGGAAAATGTTTGCAGTAGGAAGAAAAAAATGAAGAATATTCTTGCTCCCGTGGACTGGCCAGGCTGGACAAAACACCCAGGCTAAATGTGGCTGTTGAGCAGCCAGTGACACCACATGAACAGAGCTTGAGCAAGGGAACAAAAGCGACACTGTTTTATCTTTACTGCTGATTAAAGTCTGTAACTACTGTAGCTACAAAATTATGCACATTTTAAACAAAAGCCTGCACCATGTCACAAGCAAGAAAAACAAGTCACAGGGTGCAAGGCAAAGCTTTCCTCTGAGGCACTGGTGGTTAACCAGTCCCTCTCCCACAGTGGCTGCAGTGTCATCTGAGCTGGGCACTCGCTGCCCTGTGCCAAGCAGTTGCCATAATACAGCTGTTTAACCCTTCCCTGTGCTCAGCTGAGACACCAGAAATACCAAGCCTGGGGCAGATAAGGGGTTTTAACTGATAATGCCTTCAGTGAAAGATAGGTTCATCTAAAAATACCTCACCAGACCCCACACCCCACCAAACAGTAAAAAAAAATTACCCAAACCCAGAAGGCCAGACATAAAAAAAAAGAAAAAATCAAACAGAAAAATAATCAATGACATCCTGTTAAAGAAAAGATTTAATACAGGGAAAAAAAAAAAGAAAATAAAAAATCAGTCATAGTTTTAAACAGGTAATACATAACAGATAAGGAGGTCTGGAGAAACTCTGGAGGGGTTTGCTCAGTATTAAATGATGATGAAACATCTGTACATTCCATCCATCACTGATTATGGGAAAGAACATTTGATTTGGCAAATTACAGAGAGGCTTAACCCTTCAGCTTTTACAGAATGGGAAAAAAGAACAGGTTATACAGCCTTGAAAATATTCCACTTTTCTTTTGTGTATACAGAAGCAAATTTATGTACAGCTTTTTTGTGTGTACTAGACTGTTTCTGAACAGCTAGTCATTAAAAATATCAGTTGTTCTCCTACCATGAAGAGCTTTCAAATATACCAGGGAAATGTGTTTTATTTAAAAAATAAAATCATTTAATTAAAGATATAAATGCAGATTCAGATCCTACATATGAAAAGCTTGATATTTTACATTACATACAATCTCAAACCTGTTTTTAGAGATGTAGTCCCAACTTCAATTCCAAACTGTTTTGCCTTCCTAAAGTTCTTGCAGAACAATCCATAACACTGACCCTCAATGGATCTATTCTGATCCATTTTATATTGCTCTGTTCATGTTTGTTAACCCTTCATAAAGCACCTTTCTTCACTGTATTTCTACCAAAGCAATTAGAGGAAAACATCTAGCCACAAAACCCCTGCTAGAATAGGCAACTACAAAGGGCCACCTAATTTGGGGAGTTTTCAGTCTTATCCACAAAATAACAACAATCCTGAATTTTAAGCTGTCATAGAATTGTGGAATGGCTTGGGTTGGAAGGGACCATAAAGACCAGCTAAATTCAACCTCTGCCATGGACAGGGACACCTTCCACTAGCCCAGGTTGCTCCAAGTCCCATCCAGCCTGGCCTTGGACACTTCCAGGGATCCAGGGGCAGCCACAGCTACTCTGAGTACTCTGGGCCTCACCACCCTCACAGCCAAAAATTTCTTCCCCATATCCCATCTAACCCTGCCCTGTATCACTTTAAGTTATCCCACAGCCAAATCTTTGAACATGAGACAAAAGTAAGTCCTAGCCCAAATATCACTAACTGTTTCTCTAGAAGCTTCTGCCTTAAATCTCCTCAAGATCCAAAGTCTGATTGCTCTTTGCTCAAGCTGACATGAAACTGCTGCTTGAAATTCCCTTTCAATCTGAAAAAAGGCCATGATACAGGGGCAAGGCTGTAGCAATGGCATGCTGGGGAGCCTCAGAAGAGCATCCCCTCAAAGCAATTGCCAGCTATGTTTTCCACTTCTACTGTGTTCAAAGTTCAAGACAAAAGTTACTTTGAGAACTTGAGTCAGGGTCTAACATTTCTAAAATGCACGTCTAAGCAAGAAATGTCATTCACTTAAGCCATCACTGAAATGTTTCTAATTACATCCCTGACTAATTGCATTACTGTATCCCTTTTAAGCAGTGGTTTTAAAAGTGCAACCCTTGGCTCAAAATTGATTCCTTATTTTTAGGCAATTCTTCCTATCAACTTGAACCAACAGTGTTTAATCTGGTGATAAGTTTTCACACAGAATTGCTGGTTATAGTCCCAAACCTGCATGATCAGAGGGGGAAGGGATAATAAAAATATTTTTAAAAATGGACTGGATCATTCAGCTAGGAATAATTACTGCAGTTATTTCATATGATATCCTAAGGATATACTGAAACTCGCTGTCCTTTGTGTGATACCAGAAAAGGACACTGCAGATCCCAATTGAAAATAGGCCAGAAATTTGAGATCATTGCTCCCCACCAGCATTTCTGCCAGTGAATGGGACATTTCCATACAGCTGGAAGCCCTGACTCCAAAAGCTGTCATATAATTCAGTTGAGGAGCACTGGAGACACAGCTAATGCTGTGCCATTATCTTTTGTTTCTTAAATAATTTGGCTCTGATGGCATGAAGAAGCCAAACATCCCTGGCAGTGTCCAAGGCCAGGCTGGACAGGGCTTGAAGCAACCTGGGATAATGGAAGGTGTCCTTGCCCATGGCAGGGTGTGGAATGAGATGATTATTGAGTTCCCTTCCAAACCAAATCATTCTTTGATTCCATCATAGCTTAAAATTCAGGATCATTGCTATTTTGTGGCTACACAAAAACTGAAAACTCCCAAAATTAGGTGGCCCTTTGTAGTTGCCTGTTCTGGTGGCACAGCCACAACCAGTTCTGCTTGGTTTTGTCTCCCACCCTCATCTCCCAACAGCAGCCACGTGCAGTCAACTCAGTTTTCCTCAAGTAATTGCATACTGGTGGCTCAGAGGGTTTGGGAGCTATTTAAAACACACCAAACATACCAAAAGGTGATTTTTCCTGTCCAAACCCTCTCCAACATTTTTCAGGCCCTTAAAGTGACACCTTAACTAATTTTTCTGATGTTTAACGTCTTGTTAAAGGCCTAAACGAATGGGTACAGATAAATCCATGAAGGAATACATCTTCTCTTGCCAACATTCTTGGCAAAATTTATGTTCTTGTTAATAGTTTTGTACTTAGACATTAAACAACCCTTAAGTGCTCCCACTTGGCTGTATAAATAAGGTTTCTATTCATGTGAATATTTCTGTTCAGCATATTTGTTGAGAGATACCTGACCCAAGTTTAAATCTGGAAAGGACAGGAAAAGTAGACAATTTTCATCCTTTCCTGGCATTTGGTTTGGACTAGGAATAAAAAATCCACTAAGGTCCAAACATTGTTGTGGCAGGTGTTGCACAGACATTAAATGGAGGCATCATTGCCCAGCAAACTTTATAGATTAAAACAAAAACACATGAAATTGGACATAAAGTCTGAATTTGCACATAAATGAACATAGTTAAGTATTGAAACATTTTGTGGTCTCTGAGTATGGGAAATTTTTCTATCAAATCTTTTTGATGAAAATAAAAAGCTGAATCATATCAAGCGAAATATGTGCATAATGTTTCAAAAAAAAAAGGAGAATTCTGAAAAGGATCATTTCAAACTAAAAGCAGTGTTTAAAAAGTCAATTTCTTTATAGTAAAAAACAGAGTTTAAGAAAGAATTTGAATTACTTTGTTTAAGGTCAAACAAATACTCTTTCAAGTCAAAATAATTTAATCTTTCTTTTCATTTTTTGCCAGGCTGAGTAGAAATGAAAGTAAAATGAATTATCACAAGAAAATATTTCAGTCCACAGACAATAACAAAAATGATATGAGGTAATTAGGCATTTCTAGTATTTTTATTGCTGTTAATGCAGGGTAGATGTTGGAAGTAAACAAGTAGCAAATGGAAAATGTGAGTAGGTTGCATGAGAAAAAAAGAGCTTTAAACTAGAATTTAAAGAAAGATAAGGTAGCAGATGTTTGAATTTCAATATGATACTTCTACATTTGATGAGCAGTCCAAGGGGCAGTGTGGAGATCCAGAATAAATTGACAGCTGGACAGAAAACTTTGAGAGTGCTGGGAAAGGTCAGTGTCCTAATGGGTTAACGGATCAAAAATCTGGAGTTGAGAACAGCTGGGGTGTGAGCACAAAAACAAGAAGCCACTCCTTGCTGGAGAGGTGCACTGGAGGCTCCAGCTGAGCCATCCTGATTTGGACAACTTTTCCCAAATTTAGGGTTGGGCTCTTCTCAAAACCAGCGAGTGACAGGACAAGAGGAAGAACAAACCTCAGGTTGTGCCATGAGGTTTAGATTGGACATTGGGGAAAATTTCTTCACCCAAAGGCTTGTCCAGCCCTGGCACAGCTGCCCAAGGCAGTTTGGAGTCCCCATCCCTGGAGGGATTTAACAGCTGTGTGGATGTGGCACTTGGGGACATGGGTCAGTGGTGGCCTTGGCAGTGTTGGGTTAATGTTGGACTCGATCTTAGAGGGTTTTTCCAACATTAATGATTCTACGTGAGAAGTACCAATACAAAATGTCATGGATATAAACCTGCCTCATTTGTTTCCCTCATTTTCTCTTACAGATTTCCTGTCAAAAGCCCCAGTGGCATTAAGCCACTCTGAGTGGTACATGAGGCACAAGGTCTCAGCTCACTTTTCAAAGTAGTTCTTATTTTCCAGAGGGGAGAAAAAGTTTTAAACCCCTATTTCTAGGATTGTTTCTGTGCTTCCTGAAATCTGCAGTGTGATCTGTTGGTTATTTCCCATTGCCACCAGGGTCACACCTATGTGGAAAAAAGCCTCGTTAAAGAGGCTGTTTTACCTCCTGCATTTCAGATATTCAGAGTTTGACCTCGTTTTGCTGCTGTGTGGACCAAGATTATAGTGTTCAAAAGCCATGCTCACCCCTGGATAATTTGCTTGTCTTTATTGCAGTAAATTTGTATATTGATCTTTATTACAGTATCATCTAACAGGGTGTTTAGCATCCACACTCTGTCACGCAGGGCTCTGCACAGCTATGAGGGAAGAATGCAGAGTAGGTATTATACCACACAGGAAACAATATATTTCTATCTTACACATGTAATTTAGGTTTATATGTAATAAAGAATTATATGTGCCTGAAGAAGGAACTTTCCTGATATCCAATTGACTGTAACACTTAGAAAATATTTCTCCTGGTGGGTGGGGTGGTTTTTTCCCAATTGTCCTTTTATGATTTCTTTTTCCTCTCTTACATTAATTTTGTTGGCAAATTTCTCAGAATTTCACTGAGATTAATTTTTTGCCTGTTACACATCTCTACTTATTTATTTTTTTTTTTAAATAATCTCACACTTGTTAGCATTTGGAAGGATATCATAATAGCAGAGCAGCCATGCTGTTTTCATTGGCCATTTCAAAGAAGAAAAATAGGCTATGACATAATAAATACACATAGAAGAAAATTTAAATCCTATTTCTCAAAAGAACATCTAAAAGTGAGCCTATATATATAGGCTTAAGTCATCTAAATGACTTGATGCATATTTTTATTTTAGTGTCTGCAGGAAGATGGATCCCAGCCCATTAAAACTAAAATTTCCAGAAAGACAGGCACTCTGATGTATCATCTGTCAAGGTAAAGGGACTAAGAACCTCTAGCTGACTGATATGATGGATTTTCACTTTCCTACTTACTTCAAGAAGGAAGAAAGTGTGGAGCTGAACAGCTGGTAACATTTGCTAAAAGATTATGGTGCTGAGATTCTGATTTAAATTTGACTTTTTGGTCGTAAACACATGAACAACACATGAAATGTTCTTATTTCTTAACATATTTTCACTTGAAAAGAGTGATTCAACTGCTTCCTCTGTAAAACTTATATAGGATTAAAGAGCAAAGAGGTCTCCAGCTGAAAAAAAGACATGTATTTCCTGAAAAAGGAAGTCATGCAAGAGGCTCAAAGCTTTCTTTAGGGTAGCTGCTACCACCTTCTGTAAGACTGTTGAAACACATGTAAATGAGAAGTTTAAAAGTATATATATAGAAATATTTGGCAATATAATGAGACTCTTCCCTATATTGTCCCCTCTAGGCTTAGAGATACAAAAGACTTTCCTGGTGTACAGTTGCAGAATAACCATGTGAAAATATCTCTGGCTACTCCACCATATGATGCAAACTTGGAAATATTTTAGCAATGATGTGAAACAAGCCCACAAGCTGTCACAAATACTGTCAGCACCTCTTGTACATGCAAATAAAGAGAGTAGTCCATGTTATTTGCAGCCTTTGCCCAATAAGGATGTAAACTTTGTGAGTTATTTTGGCAAATTTTAGAGGAAAATATTGGCTCACTAAAGCCAGACCAGGACGCCCAAACCCCTTCAATTAAAAGCAAATAAATCAATAAATTAAGTCATAGTGTTTTCCAAGATTTGTCAACAGATGTTGTCTATCAAAAAAGCCATCCAGAAGAGAAAAGCTGAAACAGCATGTGAAACTCTGATAAAAGTAAATTATAGAATCATTTCGTGGAAAAGACATCTAAGATCATAGAGGAAGACTATTTTAGTGGTTTTCTGAGAGGAGTATGTAAACAAAATGTGAACATGATCCATCAGAACTCTGTAAAACCTAAATAAAATCTGGATTACAAATGGGGTAAGTGATCAGACTGCACCCCTACACCATTTATCAACAAGAGCTTTTGCTGATAAAAAATAATATCAAAAAAAGACTGATTTCACAGAACTTTCTGAACCCTTTGGTGAGATGGCCTGATTTAAGCCACAGAAACTTCAATAAAACCAGGGAAATCATACAAATAGGAGCAGAAAATATGTCAGATATTTCAGATATGAAACCACGCCTTGCAAAGTAGTGAGTCCAAAAGAATGTTTGGATTTCTAGAGGTCTGGAAACCCTTTTTTTGCAGCCAAAGACTGAACAATATTGATTTGTTTAGCTTATCTGAGGGAAGATTATGATTAAGTCACCTTCTAATCTATAAGTAGGAACATGGAGAGAAGACTTCTGATAATGGAAAGCTCTTTAATCTGGCTGACAGAAGCATGGCAAAAGGCAATGGACAAAATCACTTCAATAATTTTGGAAATGAAACATACATTTTGAAACTATGGGGGTTCCGTGTAACAAATTACTGAAGCAACTTATTGATTCCCCATCATTTCGAGTCTTGGGGTTTTTTCTGGAAGAGTCTAATGTTGTCAAAAGTTACAGCCTTGATGCAAGAAGTGCTCTGTGAAAGTGCATGAACTGCACCAGGTTCAAATTAAGTGAACACACTGGTGTCTTCTGAATTTATAACCTGTAAATTTTCAATATTAGGCCATAGTTATGCATGCCTGTAGCTTCTGAGATAAGTTGTATTGTCCTTTGAAGAAAAATAAAGTTGACAGTTGATAATTCTATTATTAATCTACTATTTTCTTTTCATTTAATGACATCTCTCAGTCTAGCTGGCTGGTTTGTGCCTGCTGGAAAGGAGAGTTGGTGTTATTTAACACTTCCAAAACATATGGCTCTGGGCTTCATTTTGTACACTACAGCTCACAGATTCCAAGAATTAATATCTTGTGTCCATCATTCTCCCACACACATCACTTGTTTTTTTTTTTGGTTGTCCCTGATTTTTTTTAAGAAATCCAGAAAACTTCCTAGAGAGCAGCAGCACCTAAATACTATTATAATCTTAATTTCTGTGGTATGTTGACTTGTTTCTGCATCTATTGCTGCAGCTGAAGTTTTGCATGTGGTTTTAAAAGTTTCAAGTGGGACCAATCTCTGTGGGAATATTACAGAATATTGCTAAAATATATATATTGACAGATTAGTTTATTGAGCAAGAGGCAAGAATTTGACAGCATTTTCTAATACCTGTAAATTATAGTTGTTTTGTTTAGTAAAAAAGAAATTAAGCTAGGCTGATTTCACACAGCAAAGGTAATATAAATACAAAGCTATAAAGGGGGTATGTGAAAAGTGTCATAAACTGTGCTCATCGAGCACTGGGAGACATGGGCAAAGGTTTTGTAGCAGAAATGTTCAGGGAGGGCACATCAGTCCTAGTAAATAGAATTGGTGGGAAGTGATTTTTGACAAATAATGCAGGAACTGGCAGTAATTTTAACGAACAGTTCTGCTGGCTGGGAGTGACTCACTCCAGCACAGTAAAGACTTTGTTGTTAAAAGTACTTACACTCACATTAGGAGCCTGAAATCATCCCAGACATAATGGCCCACTTTGAAAGAGCAGGAAACATTAAACAGATTGTCCAATCCAGAGAAAATAATCATAGGAAAATTTATTGAAAGGCAGCTCACCAAATAGCATATCCTGCAGTTCAATCCAGTGAGTTTTGCTCTCCTCATACCAAGACTCCAGCCTGTGATTTCAACTCAACAGCATGACTCTGTGAAATAGGTCTTTCCAAGACCATAAAACTAGAAGAGATTTTGGGGTAAGGACTTTGTAAAGATAGAAGCAACAATAAAACCCTTGTTCTGTAAAGAGGAGGGAAACCAGTGCAGCAGCAGCAGCATGATTCATCCTCCTTAACTTCAGCCATCCAAAAGGTAGGTGCGGAATCAAAGTTAGTCATTCTTTTTTTGTCACTTGTGGAGGAAGATGTATCCTGCCTGCTTCAGAGAACTACTTTGGGAACTGCTATTTAGAAAGACTTCCCTCTCTCCATTGCCATGGAGGATACCCAGGGGAACAGCCAGCAGAAAGCAATATCTTCCAACCAAAATCTAGACAGGATTGCTCTGTCTCTAGGTTGCCAAGAGAAGCTGGAATTGTCCAGGGCCAGGTTGGATGGGGCTTGCAGCACCCTGGGACAGTGGGTGGTGTCCCTGCCTATGGCAGGGGTTTGGAATGAGATGATCTTTAAGGTCCCTCCCAACCCAAACCATCCTGTGATTCTCAGAAGTCCCTTCATAAGGCCCACTCTGCTGAAACCAAGGCTCTGTATTTCATTCTCTCCAAGGTGTATGCACAAAGGAGTGTTGGTTTCAGTGCATACACAAGGTTCAGTAAAATAACTAAATAGAAGAGAAATCAGGAGATAAGCAGAGGCAAAGTAAAATTAACCACAAGACCTCAAGAATCGTACTTGGCATCTTCAGCCCATAGCAAAAAAAAAACCCCAAATGCCCCTCATTCCTAATCTCAGTGAACTGAAGCAAGGTAAAAAAATGTGTTCAAATGAGATGATTTAACCAATGTACTGTCCCAGTTGCTGAGGGTTCAGGAGTAAAAACGTCAAAATTAACAATGAAAGTATAAAAAAGAAATGAAAGATAAGTTGAGATTGGCATTGAATTAGATTATCATGGGAAAGGAACAGGAGAACTGTGGCATTACTGAGACATCCCTGGGGGTGGTTAAAAACCACATATGTGCCACTTGGGGACGTGGTTTAGTGGTGGCCTGGGCAGTGCTGGGGAAATTGTTGGACTTGATGATCTTAAGGGCTTTTTCAACCTAAATGATTCTGTGATTTCCCTTTTTAACAGCTCTCTGCTTCAGAATGATTTACTGCAGGGTTTATATTGATTTAGAATTATTAGACAGTTATTGTAATTTATGTTGATAAAGCAATAAAGGAGTACTGAAAATATTTATTAAATATGAGAAACTTTGTAGCATTTAGACATTAATCAAAGTTGATCATCTACAATATATGTGCTAATAAACCATTAGTGAATATTTAACCTGCAAACACAATGAAAAAAGCTGATAGATTACCTCCTTCACGAACAGAGGGACTTCGTGAGAATTTAGAATTATTTGAATTGTGACACAGCACAGGATTTAGGAGTGGGAAGCAATTTTACTGTGAGATTTTCTTTTTTAGTTGCTGAGTTCCTGATAAAAAGAGTGATGGAACTAATTTTGTTTCTTGTTGATTTAAACATTAGCAATCCTGGGGTTTGCAAAAACGTTAAAGATAGTTGTAAGGGTGAGTCAGATACTCTATTGTATAATGGAATCATTGGCCTCCTTTGATTTTAGTGCAGAAAGCATAATAAAAAAAGAAAACCCCCAAGTAACTCAGGCTTCTCAGCACTTTGTTGCAGAAGTCAGAGAAAAAAGTATTAGGGGTCAGTTCAGCATTTGCCTAAGAGACCTGATTAATTGGAGATTAAATGACTGTTTGTTGAGCAAATGGTGCAGAAGACTGGGCATGCTTCCCTGACCAGCTGAGCCAGGCTTTGCTAGGCACATCTCCAGGCTAGGGGACACTTCTCATGCTTGCCCTGTCCTTGGAAAGGTGGAGGGAGGCTGGAAGGGACACTGCCTGCAAAGGAGTTAATCCATTAACGCCTCCTGGTTGATTAATTTTCTGCTTCAACTCATTTAAATTCTCATTCTGCTGATTGTTTCCTTTCAGGGAGGGCATTTGTGGAAAGGTTATCAGCTTCTTGGAAGGACATAGCAAAGCCTCCAAGCACAAACCTAGCCCACTTTTCCAAATAAACAGCTGCAGACTAATCCTGGCTTTGTTGATGGGAATGGAAGTATTCAGAGAATTGCAGAATGGTTGGGGTTGGAAGGAACCTCTAAGATCATTTGGTCCAACCACTCCACTCAAGCAGGTTTTGAATATCTCCAAAGAAAAAGACTCCACAACCTCTCCAGGCAGTCTGCTCCAGTGCTATTACTCTCAGGAAAAACGATTTTCCTCATATTTAGGTGGAACTTCCCATGCTTCAGTTTGTGCCCACTGCCCATGGTCCTGTTGCTGAGCACCACAGAAGAGAGTCTGGCCCCTTCCTCTTGACACCCACCATTAAGGTATTTGTATGCATTGATAAATCCCCTCTCAATTGTCTCTTCTTGTGGCTGAACAGCCCCAGCTCCCTCAGCCTTTCACTGTAAGGGACATGCTCCAGTCCCCTCTTCATCACTGTAGCCTCCACTGGATGCTCTCAGGGAGGTCCATTCCCCTGTCATGGGGAGCCCAGAACTGCACACCAGATGTGCCTCACCAGGGATGAGCAGAGGGGCAGGATCCCCTCCCTTAACATCCTGGAAATTCTCTAATAAATCCCAGGACCCTGTTGGCCTTATTGGCCCAAAGACACACTGCTTGTCATGAATGCTTCTTGTCCACCACAACTCCCAGGTCCTTCTCCACAGAGCTACTCTCCAGCAGGTCACCCCAGTCTGAGCTGATGCCTGGGGTTGTTCCCCCATGGGTGCAGGACCCTGCATTCAGAACTTCACTAAAATTCAGGATTTTTTTTTTTGTCCTAAAAAAGGAATCAAGTACTAATTACTTTTCAGATAACATTCCACTGGTAAAATAAATGAAAAATTACCATATGTTTGTTGGACATTATCTTAGTTCTTGAAATATCACAGAATTCTAGAATGGTTTGGCTTGGAAGGGACCTTGAAGGTCATCTACTTCCAATCCCCCTGCCATGGGCAGGGACACTTTCCACTATCCCAGATTGCTCCAAGCCACATCCAACCTGGCCTTGGGCACTTCCAGGGATCCAGGGGCAGCCACAGCATCTCTGGGCACCCTGTGCCAGGGCCTCACCACCCTCACAGGGAGGAATTTCTGGTGCTCAGGGTTATTCTTCCCCAGGTGCAGGACCCTGCATTTGCCTTTCTTGAGATTCACTGGGTTTCTCTTTATCCAGCTCTCCAACCTGTCCAAGGTCCTGATGAACGGCCCCTGGACATGAACAATGTCCAGGTGGATCAGCCACTCCTCCCAGTTCTGTATCATCAGCAAACATGTTCAGGGAACACTGTCCCTTCATCCAGGTCACTGCTGAATAATAAGAACAGGACTAAATCCAGCACTGGTCCCTGGGACACACCACTGCCTGCAGGCCTCCAACTGGACTCTGTGCCACTTGTCACAACCCTCTGGGCTCCAGGAAGGTGGTCAGCAAATGCCAAAAGTTGGCCTTAAGCAAAATGTTTCAGCTCTGAGCAATGTGCAGTAAAAATTGGTTGCTTGTCAATTAGGACAAGGGAAAGGAGAAAATGGGCCATAACACACCGTGTTCAGTATGGGTGGGACATGCAATGACAATCCAATTGCAGTAGAAAACTGCTTTTAGCAGGAGAGCATAATATGAGGTGTGAAACACGAAGCTTTGTAGATAGGGAGTCTCACTACACAGAAGTTGGTTATAATTACCAGAGGAAATGATAACATTATGGCAAAGACCAAGGACATGTATAATGCATTATGAGAAAGATTAGTCTGAACTGCAAGGGCTTCCCTTAATCTATCTTAATTAAAGGTCATTCAAAACTTCCCCCAACACCTTACTTAGATTAGCTGCAAAAGTACACCAAGCGCTAAAAATTTCCTCTCTAAAGTTTTGATCCTTGAGCCATTATTATTTCCCTCAATTTAGCTTGTGTGCTATTTACAAATCAGAATTTAATGCCTATGGAAATGGATTTATTGGAGGTAGTTATTCCATTACATGGGATGATGATTTTGTTGTTCCCCACCACTCCACCAGTTTACACCACCAGACTATTCTGCTTACTCACAGAAATGAGTCTTCACAAGGATTTTTATTTCCCAATCACAATATTGACACAAAATACTTTCCATTCTTCCTAGGTATTCATGGCACACACTGTAACAATCCATCTGTTACCAACACCCTGCTCTGCAGAATGTTTAAACTGTGTGAATTAGGAGTAAGAATGGGTAGGATTTCTTTAACTATACCTGTGATTTGCTTAGCACAGTGGGTATGGGAGGAAGCAGAAAATAGCTTGGCTGATGTGTAGGTTTTTAATTTTTACTATTATCAGCTGTGCTGCCCCAGGAGTACATGTAATAATAATATAGCCAAGCATAGCTGCTAGCAGAGCTCTGATTTTAAAATACTAAAATAGAGATGGTTCTTCTATAGTTTCTCTGAGGACCCTTCTTGTAGGTGTAATCAGTGACTGAGGTATAACCTGTATTTATTGCATCCTGTCAGCAGCACTGATGTTTCCCAGGACTTTTCTCCCGCCACATTTGTATCCACGATTCATCTGACTGTGTCACTTGGATGTTCAGAGATTTCCTTCTGTTGTTCAATGTAAAGATGATGTCAATACCCAGTAAAAGTGATGAAATCATCTTTTACTTCATACTATTTAATAAATCAATTTATACACCAGTGAAAAGCTGAAAAAAATTATTATTTTTATCCACAAGTCCCACATATCCAGAGCTTCCATTTGTGTCCTAGATACACTGGAGGGTGGTAGTGAGAAAAAAACCCTGTAGGTATATCCAGTGATTTTCTCCTTGGCAGCGTTCAAAAAGGAAACAAAAGAAGTTAATTCAGTACGTGCTTCAATGTGGTAAATTTTAGACAGAAATTCTGCTTGCTCCCAACATTTTTACGAGTTCCAGGTGGAAGTTCTGTGGTGTAAATGATTCTGCAGTATCTGGAGACAGCACAACCCATCAAAAGTGCAGGAATCATCCCGATCCTTCCTGTCTGCTGCCAGTAGAATACACAGCCAGCAATTCCCAAAGTCTCCCTCCGGCATTTCTCTGTTGGATTCACATAACATGTCAAAGAAATGATTTTTCTCTTTGATTACTGCAGTAAAATAAAAAGCACTGAAAAAGCAACATCTGAGAAACTTACCTTGCAGTTACATGAAAAATCCAGCTCCCTGTAAAGAAGTGTAATGAGGAGGGAGTCACGGTCGTTACTCCCTGTTACAGCACTTTAGAGTAACAATGCCATTTGGAGACCCTTGCAGCAGGAAAGTCAGAAAAAGCAAGTCAGCAATCAACTCCACAGGCCAATAGACTAAGATATATCAACTCCAACTTTAGTGCATTTGGACTCTGCAGAAGTTCCCCACGTTGGCTGAAATGCAAAGGCTGGAGTACAGCAATATTTTTCTGTCCTGTTGGCTTTTTCTACCTCTTTCCACCTGGCAGTGACACTAAGTAGTTAAAGCAGGAAATGGAATTCTGGCTCTAAAGGCTAAAATGGAGTTATTGTCCCAAGTAATAGTGGAGAGAAATATATATATATATGTACAGCTTTAAGGTACAGGTGCTTAAGTTTTACTAAACCAATTTAGAATTAGGCAACTAAGCACCTTTCAAAAGCTTACAGATCCCTTTCAAGTTCTGGTCCTGCCTTTCCCCCCCACTTCTTTTAGATTTCTGAGACAACAAGAAACATCTGTGGGCTTTTTTAGTGCTTTATTTTCAGCCCTGCCAATTACGTGCTGTTCTAATTAGAGTCAATGAGAGGTGTGGGCTTCTGCTTCGCCTGTTAAAACATCATCAAATGAAACAGAGCATTTTATTCCAGCCTTCTTACTTGATTCAGCACATCACAGGTGTAGTAGTGAAGTTGTGAACATATTTTTTGAAGCCCTGAGAAGGAGAGAAGATGGAGCTGGTTTTGTGCATTAAGAGCTGCAATCATTTGATTACTCTGGTTTTACAACAGGTCTAAGTGGAACAAGTACAAACTGACCAGAGAGCACAATGACCTCCCAAACGGTGCAGGCTTGGCTATGCAAGGCTGTAGCTACAAAAAAAATGTTCTTTAAGAGCTCAAGATAACCTCAACTCAAAAACTTTGTATTTAGCATATTTTCAATACAGCAGGAGGACATTTGAGTTCAAGATCTCAGGATCCCCTGTTCAACACTTACTATTTCCCTTTCCACCCCCTCTATCCATTCCTGCTACTAGACTTGGCTGGCTTCACACCACACTAAATTGGCATTTTTTTCTCTGTGCATTAGAGAACAAATTCAAAAAACAGCCATGTGTATCACGGATAGAAAGGCAGGGAGGGGATTTAAATCAGCTGGGAAATTCCGAGGTTGGAAATGCTTGTTTATAACAAAGGGAAACTAATGGGTCTTACTGAGTAGCACAATGTTCAACTCTGCTTTCTCACCACTATTCCCCATCAAACAGGGCTGCAGTTACATATTTGTCTGGGGAAGGATAATGAAGAAACTGTGAGTAGAAAACAAAGGGCTTGTTACCAGTCAAAGATTAGCCCACGTTGTAGCCCAGACATTCCCCTGCAAGCAATGTAGGCAGCAGAGCATAAAACTACATTTTACTGTTCAAGGTGCATTCAAATACAGTGGTGATAGCAGAAAAATACACAACTTTTAACAAGACAGTAAAATAACTTGGATTTCTTATTTGGCCAGGAGATTAATTTCTTCACAACTTGGCAGATATTCAGGAAGAAAGCAGATTTCTGCTTAGAGCTGTTTGTCCCATCAAAGCCCAATGGGTTGACTTGTGTCAAAAAATTGGGATGGCAATCCTAATTTAGATACCAGAGATTTGGAGATTGATGATTAACTTGAGAAAATCCAGTGTCTTAGCTTTCAAACAGCAGTGAAATTACATCAGGAGGAAGATCAGACTGGTGTTCTACCCTGCAAAGGGCCATAAATGTCAGTCACGTGTCACACATGATGTTGGAGTTTTTCACAGTGTATCAGTAGAAGAGAGTAAGTGGTAAAATATAATTCAGGATATAAGAGAATTGATTCTGTATGGCTTTGGGATGTTTTCTAATTAATTATTCAGAGGAAAAAAAAAAAACCCAAAAAACAATTGCTGGTTCCCAATGGAAATAGAGAACAAAGTTATTTAATGAGCTGCCATAAACCACAAACAGTTCAGTTGGCATTATGCAGATAAGCTCAGAGAACTTTTTCAAGATTATAGTTTAAAAAGGGGACATATTTCAGAAGTTCTAACAACATTACCTCATCGTCCAGCTGTTTATATTGTACTTGCAGCTTCTTTGAAAAGATGCCAAAATAAAGTAAATTTGAATATTATCTGCAGAGAACTTCTCTATGGAATAATCATCAGACTGCTTTTCATTATACCACAATTATATCATCAGCATCT
Source organism: Urocynchramus pylzowi (assembly GCA_013397555.1). NCBI lineage: Eukaryota > Metazoa > Chordata > Aves > Passeriformes > Fringillidae > Urocynchramus > Urocynchramus pylzowi. Next base: position 501,983 of record VZRH01003821.1, on the reverse strand, counting down.
AATGATCAGAATGCAGAGCAGCTGATTATTTTCATAATGCAATTACTTCATTACATCTTAGAAAACTCAGCTGCATGCAAACAGTTCTCTCCAAATAACCCATTTGTCTGATTAATCATCTGATGGGAACTCCTCTCTCTCGCCCCCTTTTAAACATTCACCTGTTTTCCCTGTGCTTCCTGTCTAACTTGGTCATTACAGCATTAATCACTCAGGAGGAAAGAGGAAGATGGGCTCTTTCTCAAAATATACAGAGATATCCAGATTTTCCAAGCGAGGCAAACACAGTTGTTCCCAGGGATTTGCCCTTGCCACTTTTTGTGTGTCCAAACCTCGAGGTATGCATATAAATCAGATATTTGTGCAGGGGTTTATTAGCTGACAAATGCAGATGGCTAACACGATGCTCCCTGGTACACACACCCAGGCACTTTAAGTGCCTGGTGGGTGTTTTTTAGGCAGGCATTTCCAAATAGCTGACTTTAACCCTCTGCTCCTCACTGTCAAGAGGAATCTCTAAGGCTTTTGCTAATAACTGCTGTCTTTCATGTGTATTTTAAAACAACTTTAATCCTAGTGGAGCAAACCAGATGAAAAAAATATAAAAGGCTGCAGTGTTTGATTGTTCAGCAGGATCGTTTATACAGAGATGCTGGAATAAAAATAATTAGCACTTCTAGGGACTTCCAGCTGAAGATCTGAAACCTTGTTTGTGGAAAAAAAATTAGTTAGGTTTACATTTAGTCCATGACTTTTGCAAAACTCAGTGACTCAAAGAAGAAATGTGAGGGCCAATGTACTGCTTATTTTTGTTGGGGTTTTTTTGTGGTGCTTTGCTCAAGTTCACAAATCCCAAACAAGAAGGCCACGGAGGATCACACCTCCAAACTCCTAATTCTTCTCTCCGACAGATAACCATGGTACCTTAAAGGATCAATCAGATGCTCAGAAAGGGAGAACTTATAAAAGAAAATATTTTAGGCAAATCTACTGAGGCCTAGACATAAGAAGAATGATATTTAATTGAAAGAGAAACTGAATTAAATGCCCATATGAGAAACAGACTTATGAGATTGTAAAAGAAAAATTATTGTAGCAATTATGATGGTAATAACAATGCTATTAGAGATAGGATTCCTATTGTAAAGGCTTCTGTCATTTTGGGCAAGTAATTTATTCATTTTCATTTCTGTAGACTGGTATGCTGATAATCAGCTTTACTCCGAAGGGTTTTTCTTCAATTTGGAAGGGGAAGAAATTCATAAAATTGCAGCTTCTTATGCTTGAAATCTAATTACAGCTGTAGAATCCCCTCTGTCTAACGTTTTATTTCATAGTGGTCCAATTCACATGTATCACAGCTGGGTTTCTCCACAACTGTTACACCTCTGCAATTTAATTTTGTTAGGTAGGTGATGAACAGCAAGTTTAGGCTTGATTTTTAAACAGAACTTTCCACTGACTGCATTTTTACAGTTCCTATTTAAGAAAGTTAAAAACCTTCCCAGTGAAAAATACAGAACCATGCAATTCCAGAGTGGTTTGGGTGGAAAGACACCTCAAAGACCATCATGTTCCAACCCCTGCCATTGACAGAGACACATTCCACGGACCAGTCTGCCTTCCAAACTTTGTCCAAGCTGGCCTTGGACACTTCCAGGGTTGGGGCAGCCACAGCTTCTCTGGGAAACCTGTTCCAAGGCCTCACCACCCTCATAGGGAAGAATTTCTTCCCAAAATCCCATCTGTCCCTGCTCTCTGGCAGTGTGAAGCCATTCCCTGTGTCCTGTCTCTCCATCTCTTGTGCCCAGTCCCTCTCCAGCTCTCCTGGAGCCCCTTCAGGCCCTGGAAGGGGCTCTGAGCTCTCCCTGCAGCCTTCTCCAGGTGAACACCCCCAGCTCTCCCAGCCTGGCCCCAGAGCAGAGGGACTCCAGCCCTTGGAGCATCTCTGTGGCCTCCTCTGTACCCTCTCTAAGAGGTCCAGGACATTCTTGTGCTGAAGAACCCAGAGCTGGTATCACCCTGACCAAGGTAGAGCTCCTTGTCTTGGATATGAAGATCTCCTGGGCCCACTTTCCCAGCTTGTCCAGGTCCCCCTGGATGTCTGTGTTCTTCTCTTGCACCAACTGCACCCCTCAGCCTTGTGTCACCAAGGGTGCCCCCAATTCCACTCTGTGCCACTGATAAAGAGCCCTGGTCCCAAGGCAGAGCTCTGAGGGACACCCCTCATTCCTGGTCTCCACCTGGGCATGGATCTGGTATCTTGTGAAGGCTGACCTAGAACAGAGGTTAGTCAGAGTTAAAGAATAAAGCAGGGATTTATTAAAAGGCCTCAATGGATCCACCTTGGGCAGCACAAGTGCCCAGCCAGGGATACACCCAAGATGAACCAAAATGGTCACAAAATGGATGACCAGCCACGGGGTCTCTCACTTTTATAAGTTCTGCTCCATTTGCATGTTGGAGTTCATTGTCCAATTCCAGCTTTACCCCATAAAGTCCCATCCTTCTTGTTTTTCTCTCTTCAGCCCACGTTGTTGATGCTCTTGGGCCTGAGATTTGGATCCTTTGTCCTTGGTCCCAGCTAGAGAAGGAATTGTTTTGTCTCCCTACTCTGTGCAGAGAGCTCACCATCCCCTAATACAAAATAGAAGTGTGTATTAGGAAGAAATACACACTAAAGCAGCACAGAATCTGAAAAATATAAAAGCTAAAACCTGAGGTATCAGATCCACTGACCACAGCTCTCTGGATGAGTCCATTGAGCCACTTCTTTATCCACTGAGTTCTCCATAAGTCAAATTTGGGTTCTCTCCAGTTTGGCCAGAAGGATGTCATGTGGGGCCATCTCTAAGGCCTTTCAGAAATCTGGTTGGATGAGGGTCTTTCCACCTTTCTTGGGCATATTTCTGTCCTTTATTCTGAGAAGTATGGACCCCACTTACAAGACACAATTTGTTTTAAACCAATGTCCACCTCCTCCTGAATACTTGTGAACAAAAGGCTTGTCAATAACTAGCACAGATTTTCCCTGAAGCTCCCAAAATCCCCTTCAAGACATCAGATGTTGTTCTGCCTATGGGGAGATATCACATCAGGAGCATAAACCCAAAAATAAATAGCACATCTTATCTGCAGTGGGGATTCCAATCCAATGCATTAAACTTGTTGAACTGGCTCTTTATGCAGTGCAGGTATAAATTGGAAGAACTTCTGTAAAAGGCTTTACCTAAAGCTGGTGTAATTGGGGAAAAGGGCAAAAGAAAAGAAAAAAACTGAAAGCCAAATAGAACTGAGCTGGAGCTTCTCCCTGTGCTGTAGGAGGGTCTGCACATCCTTGCTGGGTGGTTTTTACTGGGTTTTAGGATGCAGGAAAGCATTTGGAGGCACTGAAGTGAAAGCTGGGCATGCTTTCATGACTCAGGCTGTGGAAACTGCTCTCCTTCTGTCCTCAGTGCCGGGGTTCAGGCACCTATCAGGAGCTTCACATGTGGAAAACACATCCTGCTGGATAAGCAGGACATGAGCATCTCCCTAAACCTGGAGCCAGGACATGAGCATCTCCCTAAACCTGGAGCCAGGCTGCCTCTGAGAAAGCAGCAGGCAAGATTCTGGCTTCTCCCTCCATCTGCCAGCAAGCAGGTTTGGTAAATACACAAAGAAATTCTTCTGGGTTCTCCTTCTTGGGATTCTCCTTCTCAACTGCTCTTATTCCCACCAGCTCTGGGAGGCTGTTAGTTGAATGCCTTCCCAATTTCTTTGGCACTTTAAGCCAAGCCATTTTCACTTAGTCATATTTTACACTGTTTTTTAAACACATTGTCACCAAAACATTGGCTGAATCTGTAACAAACCCCCTAAATTTGTGGCAAATAAAGCATTTAAGCAACCATCTTGGAAACTTCTAAGTAAAAACCATCTAGTTATAAACCCTTTGAAGAACTTTAGGGGTACAAAAAAATCTTTTGGATCTTCTCAAAAAAAGCTTGGGAAGCAATTTACTGCAATGTGATATCTTCACATCCTATATGGCATCAAAATAGAGAAATAAAAAACCCCATCTGTGCCCCTCATCAGGTGCATGTTGTTTATTGTGCATGTCACACTGGTAGAGTACAAGGGAGATATTACCCTGTGCACATCTTTCTTTTCACTCAGCTGGACTTTTGCCACTGGTTTCAAAGAGAACATGTTATCTCATAATTAGAGAAAGCCCAGGAAAAACAGAAAAATAGGTCATAATGTTCAAAACAACTGTGATTCAATGCTTCTGGCCAGTTATTTTCCTACACTGTGATTAATTTAAGTTAATTTAATTTAGCTTGTTTTAATAATTGCATAACTTTTATCTGGATGCCCATGCCAGATGGCTGAACCAGCCTGAAAACAGGAAGATGCTGTAATTGTGGCAGCCTAATAACATTTATTTACTACAAGCCTCAATGTCTGTGACACTCATCAGAGCTCTGCAATATTGTTCTTTGCACTAAATTGTTTCAGTGCACTTCACTTTTAGCCACACAATCTTTTGTCTCTCCCAAATCCTCTAAGAAAATTTTGGTTTTTAATGCACTTTTTCCCTTTTGTGCTTCTTGTGAGAACTCAAAGTGCCCCAGTTCTGGGTTCTGCCTCTTTGCCTCTGCAAATCATCAGGTTAAACTGTGTCAGCCTCCTGGACTGGTCATGGCCTGGAAGATTCCTGTGCCTCAATAATTATCTCATAACATTTGGACATTTAATATATCTTCAGGTTGTTAATTCCTTGATCCAAAATTGAGAAAATATTCTGCCTCCAATTTGTTTCAAAAAAAATCTTTCATTTTTAAAGCTGGAAAATGAGTAACTTACTGCTTTCAAACAAGCAGCATTTCCTTTGGTTTGTTTCTGTTTATTTAATTTCCTGTTTGCTCACAGTTAGGAAGCAAAAGTAATTTTTAATCTCAGATTTAACATTAGCAATTTCCAATATTCCTTCTCTCTAACCTGTAAGTGTGAGTCTCATTTGACCTCATGCACCCCAAAATTCCTGCCAAAACTCTTGTATGACTTTTTCAGTGACTGGGCAACGAGGCAAATAAGGTGGAAATACCTCTGAATTAGATAATTTGAAGGGAAACATCTGAATTTTGGAGACATTTTGGTACATTTAGGTTAGTTTTTTTTTCTTTACTACTTCTTTACAATTGCCACACTGAAGATCACCTGTTCTGGCAGCTGATCCACCTATCAAGTCATGTAGAAAAATATGGATTGTCTTGAAAAATCCATTTCTGCTGCTGGTTTGCTGCTCTAATGGAGAGATTTTTATAAATACACATCCTTGAGTATGTTGATGCAAAACTTTTATTTTCCATCAATATGAATTTATTTGGGGCATTTACTGCTGCCATGCCATGCTGTGTTGTGCTACCAAAAATCCAAATAATTTTGTCAGACAGCAACAGGTCCTGTAGAAGCATCTCTTTTTCTCACTTTTCACAGAAATAATGTGCCATTTTTAAGAAGCTTTTTAGGTAATGGGGACAGTTTTTATTGCTGAACTGAACCAAATATTTTCCTTAGGAGAACTAAAAATCAATTGACTTGAGGAGAGATTTCATTAACATGGACCAAACCCTATTTTCAGTGAAATCAAATCAGTGGGAAATTTGCTATGCATGACCAGGGACCCACATTCTAATTACAATTAATCAGTCATCCCGTGTATTTGGCTGCTCTTTTCCTGTTCTGAAATAATTTGCAAATCACACTGAATTTCTTGCATGCTTATTCCTTGTCTGGAATTGTTCAATACTAATTTAAGTGAACCCATTTCAGCTCATGACGTGTTCATGCACCATTTGTTTAGATTTTAGGTGTATTTTTTCTTTTTTCTGAATGAGACATGGTATTCTTCTTCCCTGAATAGATGTCTGAAATATCAAAGTGGAGATGATTCAAAAAGAAATGATCATAATTTTTTTGGAACTCTCATTTTGTTTATTGATCAAATAATATGTGTTCAGGTTTTCATTTTCCTTCCCCATTATCTATTAAAAGCCATGGGGAAAAGAAAGATGGGTAAAAATAAAGAAGACAGTACTCAAAAATACTGGTGTGATTTTTGTTCTGTTTGAAAAACCAATGACTGCAAAATGCTGGGCAGAGAGAAAAATAAAATTTCTTGAGAAATGGTGGTTCTCTTAAGAAAAAAAAAATCAGGGATGTCTCATAGGAATATGCTGAATAATAGATGAAAAATAACAATAGTATAATATTGTGCATGTAAGAATATAGCTGCAGAACTGAACATTGGGCAAATACGTGATTCTACAGAGTTCAGTAAAAAACAAGAACTGAACAACCATTCTGAGTCTAAATGAATATTTCTGAATGCCAATTTTACAGCAGTCAGATAGGTCCTGACTCACTTTCTTGGGAATGGATAAATTAGGACATAAACTCATTGCTGGAAAAATTTCCCTTGATATGAATGGACTTTGGGTCAAGAAAGGAAATAATGAGTTGGAAAATGAAAAGAAGCAATAGAGTGGGAAGGATCTGTCAGGGCAAGTATGATGGCAAGAGTTGGACCCTTTTTGTTTAGGCACAAAACTCAAATTTCTCCCCACAGCTGGAACAGGTGCCAGTACCAGGGACTGGCATCTGTGGAGGCTTCCCAGGGAATGAAGCACAGACCTTTGGGGTTTACATTCTAACAGGGGCAAATTCTCTCCCCACCTACAGTTTCCTGTAGCATCTTTTTTGATCCATCACCTCCATTCCTGGCAGTTCACAGTTTTTTAAGTCATTCAGGAAAATTTACAAATGAACTTTCCCAACGTGCTATATCAGACACTCCATTTAATTTGTCTTTATGGTGTCCCAAGATGATTAATTATCTTCTGGAAGTGCTCTGTGTATCTCAAACTTCTGTTTTACTGAATTTTTTAGTGTTACCTCTTTGTTGCATGAGAGCAACACCTGCTTCTAATTTTATGCAGATGATATACAATTATATCTTTAGAGGGATTCAAATGACAATGTTTCCATGACTTTTAGTGCTGCCTTTGTGACATAAAGCTGTGGTTTAGTACAGATTTTAACAAAGCTAAAATCAATTAATCATATACCTTGAATTACATCAGCTTAGGCATTGTAAAAGAAAAAAAAATTGAGAGCTGGGGCCTCTTCATTCTAAATTGGGCCAGTATCAGGAAAAGATTGCATGAATATTTTAATTTTAAGTGCTTTTAAATCACTATGGTATTTTCTTTTCAACAATTCACATTCTCACAGACAACTGTAGCAGCAGAATTTTGAAAATCAACTTAGAAATGTATAACAACCTCATTAGAAGCTTAATTTTTCAACTTACAGTCATCTAAAAAGTGATTTTAGGCATGTAACATGATGTCTTTGAGCATCACTGGCTCTTTGAATCAAGAATCATTACAATCAAAAGTTGGCTAATGAGCCATAGAAAATATTAAGCTATGGATACAAATAGTGTTTTCTGAAGAGGTTTTAACATGGAAAATTTAAGAAACAGGAACAGGTAGAATTCAAAAAATGCAATTATTTCTTATATTTTTTTAAACTTTATTTTTTTATTATCATTTGAGTAGATACCTAAGTATTTTCTGCATGTTGGTGGCACAGGACTATGTACAATCCTTGTCATGTATGTGTAGAACTGTGCCCAAATGCCTGTGTGTGGAGAAATATTTGCTCACTGAATACAGTATTACCACTGCTTCTTCCAGAGCAGAAATTCACCAATCCTCAAAATACTCCCTAATTCTGCCCTCCTGCCAGGTGTGTCCATGCCCACCCTGCCAGATCCAGGGGCAGGTTGTCAGAGTGCTCTGTCACACCAGGAAATGTTGCATTTCCATTGCCCATCTCCACCTCGGGAAGGAGAGATTAATGCATGCTCCAAGCCAATCTTGGATTTGCATAAACTGTTTTGGAGTGATGTGATTAAAGATGGCAATCCAGGCAAAACTGCAGAGAAGTTTTTGTCATTTAATAGCTCTGCAGTGTCCTTAGTAATAATAAAAGAAATTGTGTTATTAAGAGCATGTGTGGATTGGTAAAAGGCATCCATTCCTGATACAGAAAAAAAAATTTACTGACAAACCTGCTGAACTGTTTTTTTGCATTCTTTATTTCCTATTAGGTAACACAGAAAAATAATCATCTTTCCTGGCTACTCTGGGCATGAGAGAGGGATTCCTCTGCTACATTCAAATCAAACACAAATATCCATAGAATGTTGGTTTGGGGTTGGAAGGGATCCCTAAGATCATCCAGTCCCACTCCCAGGGACACTTTCCAGTATCCCAGGTTACCCCAAGCCCCATCCAGCCTGGCCTTGGACACTTCCAGGGATCCAGGGGCAGCTTTTCTGGGCACCCTGTGCCAGGGCCTCACCACCCTCACAGGGAAGAATTTCTTTCTCTACAAGATCTCACAGTCTACACAGACTCTACAGGGTAGATCCAAGGGTTCTAGTTCAGTACTCAACCAGAAGGTGACTGATGAAATCAGGTGCCTATGGAGCACTGAACACTAATTCTGTACTGTGTGTTACATCACTGCTTATGATTTATTCTATTTAGCCAAGAAGGACATGGACAGACACAGACTTTAGGAAGACCTGGCTCAAATGAAGAGGAAAATGGTTATTTCATTATCCAGTGGCCTCATCATTTCATGCCTGTTGGTAAAGATGCAGCAAACCTCTGCACTGAGTGATTACTAAATGATACTTTCCACATCTGCCCTTCCATTACACCCTCTATCCACTTATCACGGAGTGTAACTGAGGCTTTGCAGCTATTTATTATAATTTTCAGTGGAGCACAGTTGACCCTGTGTTTGTAGACAACTTCTTTTGACCCATCCACTTTAAAGAAAAAAACACCTCCAATCAGTTTATAACGGTGGAACAGAGGGAGGAATATAATGATATTGATGAAATGGATATAAGACTACTGAGGCTGCATTTTAATTCAGTCCTGGTGTTGTTTGCATCTAATAAAATTCCTCTCAGGGAATTTTTTTAAGCTGACCTCTTCAAAGTAAATCACAGCATGATTCACTGTACAGTCAGTTTTCATAATCACAGTGTGTGAGATAAAGCAGAGCTGCAGTCAGGCATGCAGCTACAGGACAATTGCAAACCATCATCCCGCTAGGAACAAGCAGAGAAATTCAATTAAAGCTCCACTTTTGATGAAGAATCGGCGAGGATTCATGGTACTTGCTCAGAAGAGAAAATGGCACTCAGGATTTCAGCACTCAGGTCCTGGCACTGCCACCAACCCTCTAAAGGTGGATTCCCTAATGGAAAGACCATTTTTCCATGGATCCTCTGCAGCTGGGGCTTTCTGGGTAGCTCTGTGGCCACTGCTTCATTGCTAAGTGTCTTGGTTTGAAAAGGCAGGTGTCTGCTAAGGAAGGCAGGAGCCCTCCCTTGAAATGGAAAATGTAAAACCCTTCCCTCTGAATTATTACAATTTTGAAATTAAGGGACTCTCAGAAAAAGACATGGGAATAGGAATAACAGTTCTCTACTAGAGAAATTAAAAATACAAATGTAATAAAATACATATGTAAAAATACAAATGTAATAATAATACAAACAAAAACAAACCACTGCCAGAGTCAGAACATGCCCTGGCACGCTGTGGGTCAGGGTGGTGGCAGCAGGGCCATCCCAGGGTGGCTGCAGCCCTCCTGCAGTGCCAGCTGTGGCTCTGCTGGAGCAGGGATCCTGGACAAGGCTGGAGTTTTCCTCTGAAGCTCCAGGGCTGCTGGAGATGGGCCTGGGCTCCCTCTGGGAATGCAGGGGAGAAGAAAGCTGCTCCTCTGGGAATGCAGGGGGCAAAGGCTGCTGTGGTGTTCCCAAGGTCAGATTGTATCCAGGTAGGAATGCTTGGCTCCTCCCCTGGGCGGGGCATCTCCCAGTGGGATGATGGAATTTTATCAGCCCTGCAGGGATACTCAGTGGCCATGGACAGCAGAGATCTCCTGGAGAGAGGATTGGTTGTGGAAGAGATAAAGAAAAAACTGCCCAATGAACAGAAGAGAAGTGCCCCACCTCTGACAGACAGGAATAAAATACACACCCCCATTTCCAACCTAAAACACTAATTAATGTAAGAACAATTCTAGGGGTGAAACATTTGGCCCATCATGTGTGTGCTTTAAGTGTTTTCATGGTGGAGTAACAACAGTCCTTCAAAAACACGGTGCAGCAGCTTCTCCAAAGCCAGTCCATGATGGGAACCAACATGTGCTAAGCTGACACAGCTCACTCCAAATTTAATGATTTTCCAAACTGCTCATGCAGCCTGACCTGAGAGAATAAGCTGATACCTTCCACAGATTATGAAGCTTCCCATCCTGTGGCAAGACTTCAGAAATGTACAAAGTCTGCTTTTGGATTCCACAAGGTCTGGGTGAACTCCACACTGGTGATCTGGGAGGAAGACACGAGTTTAAATGCTGAGTTTTACACCGTGAGATGATTTGCAATAAAACTACTTCAAAGAAGAAACAGCTTTAAAATCCTTCTTAACTTAAGCTCTTCTTCCTTCTCCCCAGCCTTAATGCAGTTTTATTTACTTTTAAGATAGGGATTCACTTATAGGATAGTACTGAATGGTTGTCTCAGCCAGGCTCTTTTGAAGCTATATTTGCCCACTGCATGTGGCCTGTTATGAGGTTTAAGACATCTTTTATAGGGAGAGAAATCAACAGCAGTTGCTGATATTTTCAGCCGTATGGTCCTAATTTCCTCAGATTCAGGGATCAAAATGCAGAGGGAGAAAATGCTGAAATAGTACAGCAATTTATAAATTTTATAACAGCAAATATGAGACAGAAAACAGACCCTTACCCATGTGTGCTTTGGGTGCAGGCAAGGCAAACAGAATATGAATGCTATATTTTTCTAGTAAAAATGAATAGACAAAAAGAAAGAAGAAGACACAGATGTTCCTCATCCTATTCAGACCCTCCTGAGGTATCACTGCCCTCCTGGATGGGAGTGGCTGAATTCTGTTCCTTGCATCACTGTCTCCTCACTGGGTAACTTGAATTGACTACAGCTGGGGCTGCTGAGATGTACCAGTTTGCTCCCCATTAAAAGCAGATTTTTTTCCACTGAGACACCGTGGGAAATACACATACAGGCCTGTGGGAGTGGAGTCAAACTCCAGAAAAAGAAATGAAAACAACCTTGTAGTTATTTATGGGGAAGATCCTGGTGAGTCTGGAGTCATGGATTGGACTGAATCGCTTTTTTTTTTTTTTTTGGTTCACATCTCTGCTTAAGTTCCTGCTGCCTCATGTCTAGTTTTCTACATCTGTGACAGGCAGTAAAGATGTTGGATTCGTCCTTTTTGCTGTTCAATGTGTGGAGAAAATGCTGGCAGACCAGGATGTTTCCCTGAAACATTCCTGCAGAGGCCCAATTTAACCATCCTCATATTCTATCAATTTCCCTCTCACACTGATTCCCTCTTGCCATGAAGACAGTCACTGTAAAATTATAACAGTGCCCAGGCTGCCCCAGAACCAACAGGTGGAAAAAATAAGTTTATTCCTCTAAGGTGAGGTTTTATCTTAAAATAATTCATGTGGGAAAGAAAAATCACGAGGACTATCAGGAGCCAGTGTAACTTCCAAAACTCTGAGATGACAATCTGTAGTACAACACACTAATAGGGATCCTGAAATATTTCAGATTATCTGCCATATGCTCCTTGTCAAAGTGGTTGTGCACCACTAAGCTTTCATTAAAAGCAAAATTCCTTTTATTGTGAGTTTTTAACAGTTTTGCTTTGAATTTAGAAATCTTTAAATGCAATCAGCACAGAAGCCTTCTTTTTACCCAGTTTTTTTTATTACCAATCCCTTCTTTGTATTCCTCTTTATTGTAGTGATGATGTATCTCAAAAGAACAGCATGGTTGGCAGCCACTAGCTGTGACTGTGTTCAGAGCAGGACTGGTTAGCAGGAAGAAATTCTTTCAGTGTGGAAAATAAATAAATTCCCACATGCATTTCAGTGCCTGCCAGAAATCATCTTTCTATTTACAAATGAATGACTTGAATTATCTTTTTACATATACAGATGAACCAGGTCTCTGAAGGTAATCAAAAGACCACTGCAACATTTTAGATGCTGATCTCTGAAGCAGAATAGCAAGAAGTCCAGAATTGTGTTTAGTGGAAAATTCAGGTTTCAAAATGTATTTTCCAGGCTGATGTAGAACAGAAATGAAGTTTTCTAAATGCATTTTTTGGTGACAGATATGAAACAACTCTTTGCCTTCCTTAGAAAACACAGAGAGTCTGGTGTCTGGAGCTCTACTGTGTGGTGTGGGGAGACTGGATTCAAATTCCTCCTCCTTCTCTGTTGAAATGACATAGAAAGAAGTAATCCTAGGCATTCACCTTCCCAGAGTCTCCTGGATTTTTCTGTCATTACTCTTTAGTGGGTGTTTTACTGGGGGAAAGTAAGAAAAATTGCATTTGATGGGAGTATTTTTTCACTAAGTAATTGTACTCCTTGGGTGAAGTTTTCATTTGGACAAATGATCTCAGGTGCTGTGCACATCTGTGAGTGAAGGTGCCCCTTTTCCCAACCACTTTGTGCACAGCCTCTGCTCCCTGCTAAGCCCAGGTGTCACTTTGGGCTTGAGCTGGCACAGTGGCACCTCCCTCTTCAGCCTGAGGCAGTGGCAGGGCTGACCCCTCTCACACTCCCCAGCCAGGCTCCCAAACCCCCACCCCCCTGAGCTTCTAGAAAATGCATCCCCAAACCTGAGAAATCCTCATGAAAATTTCAATACCCACCACATAACTGCTATCATCTGCAAATCCCCCAGCCAGCTCCCTTCTGACAAGGTTTGATATGGTGTAATGCAAAATGCATATTTATCCTTGTTTTTGTAACATTTTGTTATTGCCTCCCATCATCAGGCCATACCCTGGAACTGATGAGATTGCAGCTGGTTGGGGCATGCATCACCTAAATTTTATAGAGTGCCTTCTACTCTTGATATTCAATTGTCTCAACCCACCAAAGATGTGCTGTTTCACAGCTTGGGGCTCTAAGTCACAGGAGATAAAGTGCATATTGGAAGAGTAAATTGAGTTTTTTACTTTAAATGGAAGGAAAGTCATAGTTGGGGTAGAGAAGAAATAATAAATCTATTTTCTGGAACAAATAGCAGTTCTCATGGTTTCCAGCAATAAAAGCAGGAGGAAAAGCCTAAAGACATGAACATTTAAACAAACAAGTTGAAGATCTTAAAGAAATGACAGTGGGAGCTCTGAAAACTGCTGCCAACTTTCAAAAAAAAAAAAAAATCCCTCTTTTATTTGTTTGGGTTGCTTTTGTACAGGAAGGAGGTGGGGAGAGAGAAAGCATTTTAAACAAGGGTTTCCTAACCACATGGGTTGAGGTAGGAAACTATGTTTTTATACTGGTTGCATGAAGAGAAACTGTTATTTTAAAAAATTATAAAGGGGAAGCTGTTAAAAAAATAACAGGGGGTAGAGAGGAATAATAAAATAACAGCAGATCCTCTGAACTGTGAGGCTTTGGGGAAGAATAAACAACCAAATCCCTGTCCCTGGTAGATGTTTCCCTACTGGATTGGGTTTGCATGGCCAGGTTTTGGTGGTGAGGGGGATACAGGGATGGCTTCTGTGGGAATCTGCTGCCATGTCCATGGAGCCAATTCCAGAAGGAGCAGCCCTGTAGCCCCCAGGTCAGTGCAGAAGTTGAATTTGCTTTCCCTGTGATGGAATTTGGTGGGGGATCTCCCTCTGTGCTAATCCCAACCCACAAACCCTTTGTTAGATTTTCTCTCCCCTGTCCAGCTGTGCAGGGCAGTGGCAGAGTGGCTTTGGTGGGTGCCTGGTGTCCAGCCAGGGTCAACCACCACATCTGCCATGAGAAAAGTTCAGGTAGAGGATGTTGCCCAAATCCCTTCTTGGGGCCTTCTGTACTCACTGGTGTCCAGGGACCCAACTACAGCAACAGGAATGTTTACATTTCCCTTGGGGCTGCAGGAGCTTTGCTGCACAACTGCTTTATAGCCCAGTTTATCTCCTTCCTCCCTCCTCCTGTGAGAGCCAGAAACCCACCTGCAGCTTCTGTCTTGTATGTGTCATAGAATTGTTTGGGTAGGAAGGAGTTTAAAGCCCATTTTTTCCAGCTTTTGCCATGGGCAGGGACACCTTCCACTATCCCAGGTTGCTCCAAGCCAAGGATGATCCAACCTGGCCTTGGAAAATCCCAGGGATGGGGCAGATCATCTCCCTTCCTCACTTAAAAGCTTGAGGAAGGGAAGTCTAACCATATTGCAGCTTCCTACTTTGCCTCTTTTTTCTTTCTTTGTTTAATTTATGACCCTTTGGCAAATTAATGCCAAACCTTCATCAAGCAGAGGTTCAGCAGAGAGATCTCTGCAGAGACAGGGCCTGCAGCAAAACTGAAAGCAAGGCATAAATATGTTACTTATTTTTCAAATCTAATGTATTCTCTTAAAATCTCTGCACTTTATTTGGAAGCTGAGCAACATGGACCAGATTCCAGTGTAATATTTCATTAACTCTGTTGGAGTGACACCACTCCGTTGGTGTGCTCCAATAAGTGTTATTTAATACTTAGCCACAGACTCCACTGAGATGTGGAGTCAGATGCCAGCATTCTTGCTAGAAAAAACAATATTCATGTTAGGAATTCACATCACCATTTAATTATTAATTGTGCCTTAATTGGCTGTCATAAATTCATTTGCCCTTTGATCTACAACAATGATTCTTTGGGGTTGTTGTGACTGCCTGCAAGCATGAGTAATGACTTTGACTTCAATACAAAGATGTTAGAATGGTGTTGCTGCTACAGCTGAGGTGACTGAAAGAAACTGAGTTGTGGAGGTAGTTGGAAGGTGGAGAAGTCACAGATTTCCAGCATTTCAAAGCATGAATATTTCAGACCAGAAAAAAATTAGACCAGCCTGACAGAATAGTGACTTCACAAACAACTATTCTTGCGAATGAAAATTAATAGAAAAGAATCAATTTGGCCTTTCAGTACCTAAACAGGGTCCAAGAGAGTTGGAGAAGGACTTGGGACAAGGGATGGAGGGGTGGGACAAGGGGGAATGGCTTCCAATTAACAGAGGGCAGAGTTAGGTGGGATATTAGGAAAAAATTCTTTCCCTGTGAGGGTGGGGTGGCCCTGGCACAGGTTGTCCAGAGAAGCTGTGGTGGCCCCTGGATCCCTGGAAGTGTCCAAGGCCAGGCTGAACAGGGCTTGGAGCAAACTGGGCTAGTGGAAGATGTCCCTGCCCAAGGCAGGGAGTTGGAATGAGATGAGCTTTGTGGCCTCTTACAATTCAAGCCATTTTATAATTCCTTAAAATGATAAGATTCTATGATAAAGGAAATAAACAAATAAAAAGCAGATCAAAATTAAAGAGCTAAAAGGTGCTGCCTGTAAACCAGATGGGTCCCGTTACCTGACAGCTCAGATAAACTGGGAGGCTGCTCTCGGGCTGAGCCATAAATCTGAGCTGGCTTAGTGCACAGTGATACCAGCACACAACACAAATCTGCCAGGCAGTGCTTTATAAAAGCTGCCTGTTTGCTGAGTGCATGGCCACAGCACCCTGGAGTTGGGGAGGAATCTCCAACAGAGGGGAGTGCTGGCAGAGGTGCCTGTGCTCGCAGCCCAGGACCCGGCGCGGGCGTCTGGCAACGCGTTCACCCTCCCAGCAAAGTCTCACATCCCTCCCTGCCACTCCTGCACGTCAGAAGACACAAACTCCTCCACAAAACACCCTGGAACAAGCACAGGCACTTGCACAAAATGCCAAAAGTCACGAAACGACACGGAGGTGCGTGAAAAGGAGTATTTTTAGCTCTAGTGGATAGCTCTACATATATAATCTGCAGAAGGATGTTTTTTCCTCTGAGTTCTCTGGTAAGTTTTGCACTGGAAAATGCATGTTATGAAGAGAACGTGTCCCAGGCCAGTACAGGAACCAGCTGCTGACTTCTGCACGAGCAAGTTGGTGGCAGATTTGATCCAGGTCAGCAGTTAGAGCAAGAACATCCAACTGCATTACGTAACTTGGCAAACTCCTTCCTTTTCCAGGCTCCTGCATATTCAATATACCTCACTCCCTGCAACTTGGAAGCACAGCCTTTGAGGGAAGAGTCAGCTCTAGGTTTGGATTTCCTACATCCTGCTCTGAAATAACCTCTCCCCCTATCCCCATGTTCCACACATTCAGTTTTAAGATTTTTTTTTGTGCACTACGGGCTTTTGGCTCGCATGGATCCAGCTAGGCTGAGGGCAGGATGATACCTGGCTCCCTTTACAAGGAGGAAACTTCTCTCATGCTTGCTGCTGCAAACATTGCTCTCCATCTCCAAGGAAACAGGCAGGGAGAATCACTTTCATTGCCCAGCTGCTTCCAGAGATTCCCAGGAATGCTGGGGGTCCCTCTCTCTAAGGCAATGAACTGGGATTTTTGCATTTTTTCACTGCTGTTGCTCCCAAGCTGTTGTGTGACCTTGGGGTGAGTAATTTCCCCTTCACTTTTGGGCATTTTGAATTTGTAACTCATTAAGAAGAACTGCTTTCTGCCTTTTTTTTTTCTTTCTTTGTTTGTTTGTTTTGTTGCAGGTTTTCTTCTTGTTGTAGGTTTTTTTTAATCACTATTTTTCTTATATTACTTTAAAAAAAAAATTCAAACCCCTATGATTTTATGGCATTCTGGACATCTTCTCTACTACTCCTTGCAATGTGAAGAATAGAAAATAATAAACTCTTTAATGCCTGTCATGGGCATCTTCAAAAATCATCCCTGATGTCCTAAGTGAATGACTAAATCTAAGTGTCAGAGGAATCAAAGAAAGAATGAAACTTCATCCTGCTATGGGATTTCTCCTTCTTGCAACAAACAGTAGTGGAAAAGTTCTCAATTTTGTTCTGCATCTGTGTGTGTTGGAGGTGAGAAAGGATGGTCTAAAATTTCATCTTTAATCACAGAATCACAAAATGGCTTCGGTGGAATGGACCTTAAATATAATTTTATGTGCCTGCCATGGGCAGGGACATCTTCTACCTTTAACCAAAAGGATCAGCCTGACACAGGAAGGATTCAGAGTTATTTTCCTCCCAAGACATCTCACCCTGTGTGTTTGGCAGCTTCTGGCTCCAGCCAAACCACCCACCTGCCTGGCCCCCTGCCATGCACTCAAATAAACTGCACTCACCACTTTCACACCTCCAAGTGTCGAGAGGCTCCTCTCTTGGCAGTGGCAGAGTGAGGAATTTATGCCTGAGCACTGCTGAGTGACAGGGAGACAGAAGAAAAACCTCTGCAGAAGCACAAATAAAGCAGCAGCAAGGAATCCCTGCCTGATGCTAATCTATTATTCCAGTCCCACGAGGAAGGCAGATGTCAGACAGCCCAAATCTATTTCTGGCTCACAGTCTCACCTTCTAAAACCTTGATTCTCCATGCAAAAGGTGGAGATGATCCTCAGATCCAGAGGATGCAAAGAGAATTAAAAGTGCTTGAAAGGAGCTTGCCAGAGTTCCAAATATTTGCAGTAATGAAAAGATACCTACAATGTTGATGACATTTTGGGTGGATACTGAATTAATCATCTGTTAGGACACCTCTTCTGATTCAGCCCTTTCTCCTCTGTAGAATCACAGGATCATTTAGGTGGAAAAACCCTCTAGGATCATCCAGTTCAACCATTCCCCCAGCACTGCTAAGGCCACCCCTAACTCCTGTCCCCAAGTGCCACATCCACATGGCTTTTAAATCCCTCCATGCATGGGAACTCCACCACTCCCTTGGGCACTCTGTGCCAGGGGTTAAAAACTCTTTCTGTAAAGAAATGTTCCCCAGTACACAATCTAAATCTAAACCTCTCCTGGTTCACTTCTACTCAAGGCTGCATTGCATGTGTAGGAATCCATTCTCACATTTCCCTGCTATCTGTGACTGCCTCAGGTTTTGGGCACGTGTTGTCTTTACTGGGTTATGAATATCTTCAGGATTTACTGATTTCAATCAGTTTGTTGGCATTGAGAACCTTTGGAAACTGGCAGACTTGTCAGCATTTCATGGCATCCAGAGACAGGAGGTTTTTTCTAGATTTTTACAGATTTAATGATTCAGTCAAGGAAACATAAAAGTGTTTTTATTATAAGGCAAGAAAAAGAATCCAGAGTCCAAGTCCCCTGATTTAAACTCAGAATTGTAGAATCAGAGAATGGCCAGGCTTGACAGGGAATAGTGGGGGTTTGTTAAGGCTTTCCAGGGAAATGGCACGTTTTTTATTTTATTTAATGAAGAGACAGCATATTTACATTACCAGTAGTAATACTTTTCAAATGAAAATGAAGCCATGAATGAACATACTTCTCTCCCTGAAATTCCCTTCATTCAAGGCAAGCTTTACATAACCTAACATTTCTATACCACTGATATCAGACTTTATTCTTTAGTAATTACTGGAAGTGCACACAGCCACTCAGCATTAGTGCTGTTTCATCTCTCTGAAGGATTGAGATCTCCATGTCTGGGATAAGCTGAATTCTTTGCCTTTGATTCATTGAAACTCCAAGCATTTTGCACTCAGAGCAAGCACAATAATTTTTAAAAAGTGCTTTTTTCTCACCAAAGCTTTGGAGCCAGTGGTGAGGACAGCCCCAGGAATGGGCAGTCTGGAGCACTCACCATGGCAGCAGCTCACATTAGCATCCTGTGGTCAATCCCTTGTGCTTCATTATCCTCTCCTTGGTTTATCCTCACATCACCTCCTCACGGGAGGCTCTGGGCTGCAGCTCGCCCACCGGCAGCTGAAAGCTGTTCATCTCCCCCAAACCCTCCATGCTTTAACCTTGCAGTGTTTGGAGAGCTGGGGGATGGGCAGTCATCATGAAAAATGGGGTTTTGTGTGGTTGTACAAACGAACCTGAGCTGACACCGATTTATTCGTGTTTTATGTCGTGTCAAGCTCCCTTTGGGTGCAATATGTAATTTTTGCTGCTTTTCTTCAGGCCCTCATTTCCATGTCTCCATATGTGATGGGGCTGATTGTAGGGGGTTGATTTCCAGGCTAAAGCACAGTGAGGGAGAGGGAGAGGGGCTGAGTGACACCTGGATGTGCTCCCTTGGTCCCCTTGAGCCTCGGGGGCAGCCCTGGGAGCCCAGCGCTGCCTCTGCCAGCTGCAGATTTTCCAGCCTTAAACAGATTTGTAGCAATCAGCAGTTCCCAGTTTCCAGAGGGACACAGCTACATGTTTCTGGATCGCTGCTGGTTTTTCTCATCTGAAAGCTCTTCTCCACAGAACAAAAAAATAAAATAAAATAAAATAAAAAAATAAAGAAAAGCCAGGGCAAAACCTCACACATTTCAAGAACTTCCTTTTTTCTCAGTTTCCCCTGAGCCTGTCCAACATTCATCAGCCTGTTATCACTTCTGCCCAGCATGATGAGCCCTCTCTGAAAAAATAAGACCAAAACCAGATGAAATAAAGCATAGGGAAAAAAAAGAAAAACAGCATAAAAACCCAAACTGACTCTCCCTCCTAAAAAATGATGTTACAAAATGTTAAGAGAAGCTTAGATATCCCAAAAGCTTTAAACTAGACTGGGTTTGTATCCTTTTATATTTCCTTGTGGATATAACAACTTTGTTGAAAAACGGTTGGTTTAAAACAAACCCACAAACTCTTCTGAGGGAAAAAAAAATACACTTTGAAATTATTGACTTTTGCAATGAGGCCTATATTTTTAATGCAAATATTTTTAGTGCAAATACAAGGCTATTTTATTACATCAAAATTCATGGCACTGCAAACACATGAGGAGGTGAGAAGTCAAAAAAAAGGGTGTATTTATTCCACATAGCAAAATGGAAACCATTTCAATTTTCAGGAGAATAGTTTTCCTGTGGTTTCACCTGTTACACTTAGATATGTCAAATGATTGTAACATATATGTTCTGACACATCTGAGAAATTACAAAGAATTAATCAGAAGTCTGAGCTGCCAGGTTATGTAATGCAGGAAGGAAAGGAATTGAGGTCAGACAAAATTTGATGCTTGTACGATATTAAGATTATCCAAATAAAAACAACACTTCTGATTTGCTAATTTTCGACAGTCCTGGGGTATACAAGGTAAAAGAACAAGTGTATTCAAGAAGAAATAATAAACCCCCTATGGCAGCTGTCAGAATGCAAAAGGCAAAATAAAATGCCTTTTTTACAGGTATCTAAAGCCACAAGCATCAGCTGGAGCTTGATGTGACTTGTAGATAAAAGAAAATCTGTGAGTCTTAAATATGCACAGGAGGAGGAAAATCACAGACACACCATAGGCATGGCATTGAAGCCCTCTCCACTCCAGGCATTCCAGCTAATTGCTCACTGTGGCAAAGCCCACATCCAATATTCAGTGGCTGGCACAGGAGCTGAGATGCTGCTGCTGCTGATTCCTGATGTAGATGATGGAGAGATGGTCCTTAAAGAGGATAGAAGCTCAGAATCTGTGTGAAATTAAGGAACACAGCTCATAAATTATGATTCATACAATGCATGCAGTTATTAACTGCCTAAAAGCATCTCAAAAATGCTTCTCCTGCTACAGATCCACCTGTCCAGGAACAAGAATTTTAACATCTGGCTTTGATTTAACCTGGAATAGAGTGAAGGGATGTGAAGGAGTCCCAAATAACAAACACCTTCACAGGACACCCAAGGATAGACACAACTGTGATCTCCGCCTTAAAATGCAGTGACTTAGGGAATGGTACATTCATCCTTGAGGTGTGAGTGCTGCTCTGAAATCCATCCTCAGCCTGAGAGCCTTCATCTCTTCCAAGAGAACATGAAAATATTCAGCCCCTGCTACACAGGGATCATTTATGGGGTCATGAAGGAATAGTTTAGGTGAGGTATTTGCCATTGGGCTGTTTTGAAGCTGCTACTCTTTCCAGCCAAAGAACAAATCAGGGGACCAAGAAACCACATAATATAAAAAAAAAACAGGTTACTGCCAATTTTTGCTGACAGATAAGAGAAAAAGGTAATTCTGCATTCTCTCCATCTTACCTGGACAGCTTAAGCACATTCTATGACTGTTAAATTACAGGAAATGTCCCAGGAAGCAGCTGAAAACCAGAGATCTCCCTGTGCTGAAGCACCAGGCTACAGAGAGACATATTTATGCCATTTTTCTCTCCTGTACACATGCATCAAATAGCAGCATTAAGAAGCAAAGTACAAAGTACCCAGAATAGCCCAAAGTGGAAAAAGATCAAATTTCTCTTCTGCAAGGTGAAATAAGTGGGCTGAAACCCTTTCAGAATGAAAAAGGAGGGGAGCTGAGCCTCCTGCTTTCATGCTGAGCTCTCCAGCCACCACCAAATGACATGAAAGCTGCTGAGTGTCACTTTGAAAAGACAGCAGTGAACTCCAATCACAGTTTTCAAAGAGAAGGAAGCAATTTCAGAGACTCCTTTTATGCAAGGAGGGGTTAAATGTTTGTACACTCTCCATGCAAGGGCTGGGTGTGCTGGATGGATTGTTCTGACTTTTTATGAGTAGTCCTGAGGCCCTGAGGCTGAACTGGCCAGAAGAGCCAGAACATGGCAGTGAGATTACCAACAGAATGGGGTTTAGAGAGAACCAAACTCCCATTTAAAATGGGTAAAACAGGCTCCAGAACAACCTCCACAGAGTGGAATAACCCCCAGACGTTTTTCAATGGGCATGGCTATTTTTTTTATCTCATGTTTTACCTCCTCTTCTGTGTAGAGTGTGGAGCACAATCTCTTTGCCCATTTGCCATGCTCAAGTGATTGGTAGATTCTGCTGTCCATTTGTTTAACATTTCCTCTGCTGAGGGAACCTCACATTGCATTAGACACTGTTCTGTGTCAGGTTCACCAGGGCAGTGCTGGCATATTATTATATCAGATTGCAATGTAACACCAATCTGTTTTGGTTTAATCATGTTCTATCTTTCAAGGGGCAAAGGTTCCCATTTTCTCATTTTTTTCCAAATATAGGAGGCTCAAAAAATATCAGTTTAACACTGCCCTGAAAATACAAGTCAACATAATGCCTTGTTTCAGAAATAGAAGGTAAGAAATCAGATTTTTGCCACAGAAAAATGGTTCCAAGAAGTACACAGAATAAACAATGACCATATACATGTATTCTTAAAGTGGTTCCTTTGATTCGAGCAACATTAATTGCAGCATTGTGCAGCAAAGTTGGACAAACTGGGGAGAAATATTTTGGACATTCCCACAAATGGAAGGCTTGTTTGTTGCTGAAATCTCTGTGTTTTGTTCAAGAACGTTCAGGTGGATGCACTGATATTTATCACAATGTGGGCACAAAACAAAAGTTGCCCAGGGATGCTGTGAGCGTGCCAGAACAGTCTCAATGGGACTGCTCTCACAAACATTTTGGAAAGCTCTCTTTTCAAAAAAATCACTTTGCTAGTGGATTGTGTCATGTTGTGGCCGTGCCTCACCCTTGCATGTGATTTGATTTAGTGGGTCAGTGAAAACCATTTGGGGACACGTGGGAGTTGTCCCCTGTCTGCATCACGGGGTGGTCAGAGGGAAATATCTTGGTGCTTTGAGAAGGATTCCACAGGATTGCTCATTTGTGCTCCTCATGCTGCAGGCTGGGTACATTTAAAGCCTGGAGGGTGGTTCAGTTTGCAAATAATGGCTGAGTCACCAGTTAGATGGAAATAGAGGGGGGGGGAAAGGATTTTTTTATTTTAGAAAGATGTCATATGAGGATGGTGACACATCCTACACAGATAGACCATGGATAGAATCACAGAATCATAGCTTGCCTTGGGTTGGAAGGGACCTTAAAGATCATCTAGTTCCAGCTAATAATAATCATCAGCTCTGTTCTCTTCAAGAAAATGGGTCTAGAAGTAGAAAAATCTGCCAACTAAAGATAGCTTGGTATTAGAGCAGGGAAGAAGATGCTACTTCATCACTATATCCTTTAAGGACATGGTTAAATCAGTCACTTTCAGAGACAGTTAAAACACTCAAATTGTCCTCAAATTGTCCTCAAAACAAATTTGTCCTCTACCTCTGTGACTGGATCCTACAATGAGAACCATATAGGGGTTTCCATATAGGGGATCCTACTGGATCCTACAGTGGATCCTACAATGAGAACCATATAAGGGTTTCCATATAGGGATCCTACTGGATCCTACAATGGATCCTACAATGAAAATTATATAGGGGTTTCTATATAGGGATCCTACTGGATCCTACAATGGATCCTACAATGAGAACTATATAGGGGCTTCCATATAGAGATTGGATCCTACAATGAGAACCATATAGGGGTTTCCAGACAAGATTTCAGGAGATGCAGGTGGATTCAGATGGAGTGGGAGCACAGCTTTCAAGCTGAACCAAGACAGGCAGTGAAGGATAATTCCCTTTTGATTAGGCAGCTCTGGTGCCAGCTCTGGATGCCTCCTGGAGCAGGGAATGCTTCCCTAACCCCTTCATGGCTGTGTGGCAGCTCAGTGGATGTCACATCTCAAGAGCAAGAACTGAGGCATGTACTAATGGATGCCCAAGTTTGTCATCTTGAAATTAAAGCCAAAAGTGTGAAGGTTGTTTTCAAAAGCAATGGGATTTATCTTGGACCCTTGATCAGGAAGGAAGATAAAAAGGGGTTATATGGAGGAGTTTAAGGAACATGTTTACTCTTAACTATAACCTACATAATCTTACTATATATATATTTATTTTTGTTATATTTTTTGGCAACACAACAAGGTAACAGGACTAAGTTATAGTGATTAATGAATAAAAGTAAATAATTTTCTCCACCCACACACATCACAGCTGTATAGGACAATACATAAGGATGTCATTCAAAATTTGTTTCCTTTATTTAAGTACTTACAGTAGCAATCAGGGTTTCCAAGAGTTTAGGAAAAAAAAAGCGATTACAATCAAGAAATCTCCAGCCTTGGAGATTTGCAGCCTCCCTTATTTCCTTCTTTCTTTCTTCCCTCTCCCTTCTGTGTGGCAAAAGGCAATGGGAAATGAGTCCTACTAAGCCAGCATTGAGGGATGTTATGTGCATAATTAATGGCAATTTTCTGGTTTGTCACATTAATAAACCAGAGGGCAGAGAAGCATCTCCAGGACATCAGAGACCAGGAGGAGAAAGGGTGCAAAGGTTAAAATATAGTCCATGTGGGTTTTTGGCTCATATATTGTCAAAATAGGAGGAGGAGAGCAGTTTTGCAGCCATATAATTTTGAAACTGTCCTTACAGAGCAAACCCCTGACTTCCTGTGTCCTGGTGTTCTTTAATTCATTATTTATACCCTCTTAAGGAGACTCACTGTCTGCAGGGATGAGGCAAGCCCTGCTTGGAGTGCAGGTTTTGCTGGTGACTTCTTCACTCATACTTGAGCCCAAAGATATCACAAAGGATGGATGGATGGATAGATGGAAGTTAGACAAAGGAAATATTCAAAATTTCAGCGCAAAAACCAGAAAAACTATTTTAAAAATTATTTTTAGATACCACCAGCTGCCAAATGGTGTTTTTTACACCATATACTGACAAGTGAACAGCAAACCCAGGCCCACAGGGAAAGCTGTGCCTTACTAAGCCTCTTGGAAAGTAATGTTTGCCTGTCATGCAATTAAGTTTATTTGAATTAATCAGCTTCTTGAACTGTCTGGGCAAATGTTCACCCTTGAGGTAGTTGATTTGTAGCAGTTTTCAGTGATGCATAATAAAATTACCCTAAAAATCGAACTCGAGGCCTGGGTAAACAACCACCTGTAGGTGATTTCCCACGAGTTATGGAAATTCCTCTCAACAGCAGTCACTGCCCTTAAAATCACCCTGGTTGGAAGAGACCTCAGGAGATTCTAAGCCAAATTTTCTGCTCAGAGCAAGGACAGCCCAGAGGGCTCAAGGCTTTACCCCCTCAGCTTTTCAAGGATGATATTCACCCATAGCCAGGCTCTGGGTCCGTTGCATGCACAAAATAAAATGTGTTCATATAAATTACTTTCAGTTTACTTGGTTTACCTTGTATTTGCAATAAGAGCATGCAAAAGACCAGTGAGTGCAGTTTAGCTGATAAATGGCTCTGCTTTAACCACAGCAGTGTCAGTGCTTGCAATATTTCCACAGGGACCTACCTGTACAAACAATATTTAAATGAGGAGGCTGCTGACCCAGATTATAGCCTCTAGATGCTACTGGAAAAAGAGGAAATGAACACCACAATAATTGAAGTAAATAATTGAGCATCCTACGGGCTAGAATGAGGTTCTTACAGTGTTCTTATCCTCTGCAAATTAATTTTGTCCTATTTTAAGTATGATAGCAGAGTAGCTTTAATTTTTATCACCACATAAATAGTGTAAAATAGGTTTTATTGGTGCCACAGTCCCTTTTTGCAGGGAGATGGTCTTGTAACCATTGAATGCACCAAAAGAAAACTCTACTGCTTAGCTACATGGAGTAGCTTCCATGAGGACATGGAGGGATTAAGTTTCTGCAAGCAGAGCTGCCAGCAGTGTATTTCTGTAGTGTGCACATTTTCAAGGCAAGATAGGTCTCTCTGAAGAAAGAAAACAAAGTATTACCCAGGGGTGTTTGGGACATTTCTAAGAAATTGCCTTTTCTTTGATGAAATGCAGTTTCATCAAAACATTTTTTTTTTATTATTTTTCTTGAAGCAAACTAGATATCAATTTTCTCAGAAAAGGCGTTTGGGTGCAGACAGAATTTCTTGTAGAATTGAAAAGAGATGGGGATAAGGGACATAGAGCCACCATCCCCCATTTCAAAGAGCTATTACCTCAGTGAGAAAGGGACACAAGGCACTGAATCTTGTATTCCTAACACAAACAGCTAAATTTGAGTGGTCTAGGTGCCATGAGGAAGCAACATGTGACACCACTTGCTTCCCCTGCTCTACAGTTTTTGTTGATACCAGTTTGCAAAGGGAGCTCAAGAGGCACCTGAGCTCAAACCATGTCCCCTTGAGAAAGTGGCTAAACCACTCAGGGGCTGAGATCCTGAAATGTTTTGGAAATTTCTTGGATTTTTTTTGTCAGAACGTGCTAGAATGTTAGAACTCTTCCTTCCTTCCTTCCTTCCTTCCTTCCTTCCTTCCTTCCTTCCTTCCTTCCTTCTTTCCTTTTCTCTCACTTTTTTCCACAATTAATGTTCTTTTGGAGTTTTTCTCCATACACAGACATATTATTTTTTAAATCCCACATATTTTTGCCAAGACAGAAGAGCTGCTTCCTGCCCTGCTCTGATATTAACTGTGTGGTTCCTCAGGTTTGATCCCATTGTTGCTTCCTGCTCATAAATCTTGTTTAGTCAATAGCATTTGCCTGCCTGAAGGAATGCATGATCAACTGCATAGAGAAGCATAAAATAGATTTTTATGTTTCACATCCTTAAAATGTTTTTTTGTTGGGAAATAATTCCCAGAGCTGTTTTGGGCTAATATTTCTTTTCCTTCACTGAACTATTTTCTTACACTTTTGGCTTGCTGAAGGGTATGAACTGGAGTCTCATTTATCAACTCTTTTGGTCTAAAGTTTACTTTTCCTTGTATTTTCTGAGTTTGCCATACTTTAACATTTATTTCAACATTTTATTTTAACACTTTGGCTCAATGCTTTCTCTCTCAAGAAGTTTGAATCCTTGATTCAGGTTAAGCAGTCCAGCACACATTGAAGAAATCTGGCAATATTCCAGAAATCCTTAGAGTATTGCAATATCAGATGGAATATTGCAGGCAAACTGGAGAACCCACAGTGTAAAACCCTCAGAAGTATTTAATGACTATGAAATAGATTCAATAACCTGGCCAGAGGGAATGTTTCCTCCAAACATCCTTTTCTCACTTGGTTGGTTATGTCACTTCTTAGGGTACCTATCTATCTCTAAGTTAGAATGTTGACAATTATTTTGAAAGTGTTTAAGCCCTTGAGCTGAGAGTTTGTAGGAATTTGTTGCACATGTTAATTATTAAAAAAAAAAAAATTCTCAAAGTTTGACTTCTATCAGTTCCTCTTTTGGACAGTGGCCAACACCATAACTTTTGCAGCAGAAGAGGAGAAAATGAGATTTTCTATTTATCTATATTCTGTGATTTATTTCAATGTTGCCCTCACAGTTTTTTTTTTGGTTTTTTTCCTGAATCCTTTCTCTTCACAATAAATTAATTCACATTAGATGACAATGCTCAAGATGTCTGCACACCTCTGACTTAGGCCATGGCTTTGTAATATTCTCAGCCTTGAAACCTTTACCCTCTCTGAATACATCTTGGCATTTTGTTTGCTTCTTGATCCCTGCTGTGCACTGAGCAGATGTTTCCATGGAGTGGTCTTCAGTGACAGCAAGATCTTTTTCTTGAATAATTGCAGTTAATTTATAACTCACTTATGCATATGAGCAGCTGAATTGTCCTTTCCAGCATGTGTCTCCTCAAATTTGTCTGCAATTTTGTCTGTGAATTTCATCTGTCATGAATGTTGTGCAGAGAGTTCAGTCTGGCCATCTAGAATTCTCCAAAGCCTTATTTAGTCTTGGCCAATCTAAATTATGTCACATAAACCACATTTTTTCCTGGAACAAAAAAAGAAAAAAAAAAAAAAAAGCTGCTGAAGGTCTTGTTCCAGATTATTTACAATATTTGTTGATATTTGTCTCAGCTACTGCCTGGACTTTGCAAGATATTTTTCATGTCAAAAAGAAAGTAGAAGCCATCCTCCAAGAGTTCAGTTTTGAGGCAAGGGATCCACAATATAACTGAAATATTCAGGGTGATCATTAACTACACCTTGCAAAAATAAAATAGTTTTTTAAAGCATAACCATATAATTTTTTATGACTTTTGGGAAAAAACCCCCAACTGTTCATAGGTACACTTCAGGTTACTCAGTGTCCCTGTAGGAACATTACAGGGTTTCATTCTTTTGTGGATTCCTTTGACAATTATCCATGAAATGTGACTATCAAGTCTCACCCTTTTTTATCTTTTTACCAGTTTTTTAACTCCAGGCAGAACCTTACCCCATGACAGATGACTTTCTTAAGCATCTTTTTGTAAGGAATGCTGTTAAAAGCTTTTTAATAAATAATGTTAACTGCTTCTCCTCTCACCAGTACTTTAACAACATCCTCAGGCTCAGACCCAGCAGTCAATCCGTATTTAGCAGAACATTTTGTCACGAGATAAAAATTAAACACATGTCCCAGAGTTTGGTGGAGGAGAGCTGGATTTAACCATGTTTCCAGCTTTGCTGAACAGGTGACTTGCAGAGCAGATTAAGCTGAGCAGGGACTTGGACATCCAAAGTATTTGTTATAATGTTATCTTAATCTCTCAGCCTTCTGCCTTCATCTTTTTTTTTTTTTTCATCCCAGCCACCTGCTGTGTGTGTAATCCACGGATTGGAATTCTCCTGGGATGCTGACCACTCTGCTTTGCTACCTGTGTGCCTGACCTTTTGTACAAGGAAACTCCCACCCTCACTTGGTTTCCTAAAGAAATGTTGAAGATGTGTGTAGTAAAGTAGTAGTAGCCTTTCTAGTAGTTTGGAATGTCAGAGAACTTACCTGAGTGCTGAGTGCTGTTTGTGACATCTATGTAACATGGCAGGCTGAGAGAGATGGGGCTGCTCAGCCTGGAGAAGAGAATATTCCAGGCAGACCTTCCAGGACCTTGCAGTACCCAAAAATGTTCCAAGGGATCTGGAGAGGGACTGGGGACAAGGGATGGAGTGACAGACAGGACACAGGGAATGGCTTTCCACTGCCTGAGGAGAGGGAGAGATGGAATATTTTGAAGGAATTGTTCCCTGTCAGGGTGGTGAAGCCCTGGCACCGGGTGCCAAGAGAAGCTGTGGCTGCCCCTGGATCCCTGGAAGTGCCCAAGGCCAGGTTGGATGGGGCTTGGAGCACCCTGGGCTAGTGGAAGGTGTCCCTGCCCATGGCAGGAGCTGTAGTAGATGTTCTCTGATGTCTCTTCCACCCTGAGATTCTGTGAATATCCTCATGGAACTGAGATCACCACATTCCAGTCTCGTACAGCCCTGCTGGAGAAGTAACCATCCATTTTGTCTGAAAGCAAGATGGAAAGTGCTCATTTTTCTGTAGCTAACTCCCAGCGGGAGAAGGTTTCAATGTGTCACTTGTGCCTGCAAGTCTGACATTCATGGCAGCCCACAGAGCACCCAAACAGCTTTTAGCTGCAGTTCTGTTTTCTTCCTTCTTTGCTCAATTGATGCCAGACCAATATTCTGCAAAGTATTTCAGTATCTGGCAGCACAGAAGATTGATGTAGATCAGGCTTCTCAGTTTCCCCCATCATCAACTTGGCAATGACAGCCAAAGAGAAGAGCCTTTTACAGCACTGAAGGAAGAATAAATCTATACAAATTTAATTAACCTCTGCAGAGCTTATTGAATCCTAACCAAGTTTAGTCACAGTTCTGTAAGTTTGGAAGTGCTTGGCATATTTTTGACTCTTGTACAATAGTTTGAGCTGGCTACGTATACTAACCAAATTTGTAAAATGAAATTAATAGTTGCTCTTATTGGGGTTTACTGGTGTAGGAATTGCCATTTACATATACAAGCAAAAAACCATTTCTGCTATAAATATAGCTTTTATTTATTTTTCTGGAATGCAGATAACTAAAAAAGAGGAAAGCCAAAATCAACAATGATGATACGAATGAATGGATGGAAACAAAATAGCAACACACTTTATTTTTTTTTCTGACTGGGCTTAACATGGCTGGTGCTCTTTGGGTCCCTAAGATGTCAATGTGAGTTATGTCAGCTCATGCTGAAAGAGTGGATTGAAAATGAGTTGTCTGGATTAATCCACCCCACCTCCTCTGTTTCAAGAGGATTGAGTTAAAGACTTTATTCCAGCACTAAGGACCCCTCAGTGCTACCTTTGTTATTTATTGTTGTTCAAGGCTGTCACTCCTCCACCCCAGGGTCACTGACCAAGGCTCCACTGCACAAAGCAGGGTGGGCAGGAGGTGTTTTGGCATTGAAAGATTGTCTCTGAGAGTTGAAGGAGGGAATTGTGTCGGAGGGAAGTCTGAGGAGGGAATGAAATTCCGTGCTGGAATAGGCAGCAAGGCTTTTCTGAGCTGCTGAGGGAAGCCAGGAGGCAGCTCCTTGCAGTAAGGACACACAGATAAGCACAAATAGCCAAAACCTTCTTTTTCACACACATTCTGTCCCCCTTGCCCAAGCTCTAAGTTAAATACAACTACTTCTGCTGTGTTGGTGACTCTAATGAAATGGAAATGAGATCTTGCACCTGCTTTTCTTCCTCTGCAGTTAAATCCTTGTCCAGGTGTTTTTGTCCTTTCCTAGAAGCCCACAGGAAGACTCTTGGCCTGTCTGACTTAATTTCTTAGAGTCAGACAGCAAAATAGAATGCTTTAAAGAAGTCTCATGAGGAAGGCAGGTGTGACAAAGAGCCAGAGCTTTAAACAGGATCTCAGGTGGATGCTTAGTCTGGTCTCCTCCCTTGGTGCCAGCCCAGATTCTGGCTGTATGCCAAGGAGAGGGATTTCCATGGAAATGGAAATGTGGTTTTCCAGGAACCACAGAGGGGATCCATCAGTCATTGCCCATCCAGTGTTTCATCCCAAGGGGAAAAAAAAGGTTCTTTTCCACTAAAAATGTGGATAACACAGCTGTCACCTCCCTCCTCAGGAGTTTAAGGGAACAAAGTATTTATACTTTTGAAGGCAGTCTGAGTGGACAAACCCTTGAATCAAAATCCAGCCCTGAGGGTCTCATACCCAGTTTCTGGGTCTGCCCCTCACCTTCCTCATCTGCCTCTCCACTCTCATTGTGGATCTCCCTTTCAAACAATGTATTTGTCCCTTTATCATTTTGCTTTTCTGCAGACATTTTACTCTTACTGGTTCTTTGAGTAAGATTTAAAGAGTAAAATAAGAATATATTAGAGCTGTAGGGTTTTCTTTTTCCAATTTTCACCATTAAAAATACTACATCTTCTATCTTTTTAAACAAATTCTCCTTTTTTTTACCTTCCAGTTCCTGAAGGAAACCTACAAGAAAGCTGGAGGAAGACTTTCTATGAGAGCATGGAGTGACAGAACAACAAGGAATGACTGCAGACTGGAAAAGTAGATTTAGCTGGGATGTTGGGAAAAAATTCTCCCCTGTGAGGGTGGGAGACCATGGCACAGGGTGCCCAGAGAAGCTGTGGCTGCCCCTGGATCCCTGGAAGTGCCCAAGGTCAGGCTGGACAGGGCTTGGAGCACCCTGGGACATGTCCCTGCCCATGGCAGGGGGTGGAACAAGATGATCTTTAAGGTCCTTTCCAACCAAAACCATTCCATGGTTCTGT
Organism: Urocynchramus pylzowi; assembly: GCA_013397555.1. NCBI lineage: Eukaryota > Metazoa > Chordata > Aves > Passeriformes > Fringillidae > Urocynchramus > Urocynchramus pylzowi. Next base: position 470,476 of record VZRH01003821.1, on the reverse strand, counting down.
GTTTCCATTCTTTCTACAAAGATTCATTGTAACTTTACTGTTTTTAAAAATCTAATATAAAGCATATTATTTTGCCATTCATGAACTCACTTGTTTTCTCCAAGATGTGGGATGTAAGCTCAGAATATCTAAAAGCCCTTGTAAATCTCCAGAGTAAATAGCATGGTCAAAAAGTTCATTTCTTTGCCAGGCTGTGACTTTCTTCCATAAAGTGAAAGGTCAAATGTGCAGCAGATTTACTGAGGCCAGGACAATATCCTCATAAATTTTGCTTCCCTTGTGTAAAGAGCCAGATACTTGCTTAATTTTTCTATTTTTCACACCTCCATAAAAATATATGTGTACTAAAAGACAGGCAGACTTTATGTCCCCTAATTAATAATATCCTTAAAATTAGAAACAAAAGCAACCCCACAATCCTTTGAAAGGGAAGCATTTCACTGCACATGTTTGTCTTGCTGCAGAGACAGGAGAAGAAGAAATGTGATAAATAATGATGATATGATGCTCTGTGTGGAAAGTGTTCAGATGTTGTGGAGATGATCTTGATATTTACATAAAAGACTCCAAAGCAGAAGAAAAGTGATCTTGGACTAGTCCCAAAATTTCAAGTCTAATTGTGAAGCACAGATAACACTTTCTCCCCTTCTAACTTTAAAATACTGATTTCTGGAGCTGCTGTTCACATCACACAGAGTTCCTCTTCTCTGTCTGATCAGAAATGGAAGACTTTCAGTGATGAAATATCTTCTTTCAGATCATCAGCTGGCAGAAGCCATCCATTGTCCATTACACACCTCTTTGCCCCAGCTGAGCTCCTGACCACAGATGTTTTCCTGGCAGTGAGTAGGAAATGAGCATTCAAGTGAAGCAATAAGAGCTCTCTATTAATTATTCATGAGTAGAACAAAAAGAAGAAGAAGAAGAAGAAAAGAAGAGAAAAAGAAAAAGAAAAAGAAAAAGAAAAAGAAAAAGAAAAAGAAAAAGAAAAAGAAAAAGAAAAAGAAAAAGAAAAAGAAAAAAAGAAAAAGAGAAAAAGAAAAAGAAAAAAAAAAGAAAAAGAAAAAAAAAAAAGGAAAAGAGAAAAAGAAAAAAGCTACATTGTCCCGTTCACAGAATGTCTTAACTTTTGGGTACCTCTATGGCACAGGGAGGCAGGAGTGTCTACACTTGCAGTGCTGCTTTACTCCTGATTAGGGGAAACAGATTCAGCATGGCTCAGAGCCTTTGGTGACTAATTTTTTCATTCCATATGTGCACTCATGTGCTTCACTCACCCTTAGTCGAGCTGGAAAGGGTGTGGAGAGAGGAGAAATCCAAGCTAATGTTTGAAAACCCTTTAATGTAGAATAAGCTAAACCTGTGTTTTCTGTAATTGGAGGACAACACAGGTTATGTGTCATAGTTTAGGACAGGGAGGCAAATGCTGGGCCTGTAATGGAGCTGGAGATCTTTGTTTTGCAATGACAAAATTCCTCTACTTGCTTATAAACTCTGTGTATTATTAGATACTTGATTTTCAGCTTGCATGGAAACACTACTGCTCATGCTGCATCCAAATGAAACAAGATCTCAGGCAAGAAAAATTCCTTGTTTAGGCCAAATGGAGAAAAAGCCTCAAAAACTTTACATGATTTTGTGTAAAATAATACAGTGGCTACTTGAAGCCAGTCAGAGATTTCAATAGTCAGAGGGAACTGAGAAAGAAAAACACCAAAGGTTAAAGTGCAGGTAAGAAGGGCATAGAAATGCAATTTATCACATGATTATGAGGTTTGTTACATGAATATCAACACCAGGTGGGTTTTTTGTATATATTCCTCATCTTTTCCAGCAAAACATCATCAGCCTTCACAGTAGCTCAGTGCACCAGGATATAGGATACTGGCACTTCCCAATATATCAAATATAGACACTCACATTTTGCAGTAATGGTCATTACTCTGGGCTATTGTGCAAATAGGTTTGAATGGATCTTTTAAAATTCCACTTTAAACACTGCCAGGAAATGAGGAATGTGTGATCTCCTTGCAGGAAGAGCTGGGGAAAGGAAAATGTATTATCCAAATGTGCATTTAGCTCAGAAGGGGCACTGAATACTCCCAAACCTTGTGAGCAATACCACAAGATTAACTCACTGCAGGCTGTCAAGGGCTTGTCAATGTATAATGTTTAATTATATATATCTTATGTTATAATTACACCTTGTTAGAAGCTTGGCTTGTTCCATTGTCAAGGCATGCTAATAATTGCCATTTCTAGATAAACCACAACCAAATACAAAATACCTATTAGGATGATTATCTTTGTAAGTAGAAAAGAATTAAGCTCAAATTAGGTTTGTTTCTTTTTTTTTTTTTAAGGCAGCTAATTATTTAATTTTCTTCTGCTTACTTTACTAGGGTTTTGCTGAGGATAAACATATTTTCTATCCTGGCTCTTCGCCAGTGAAAGGAAGAAGATGGAGGGTAAAGGAGGAGAGAACCTTGGCCATTGATTTGTAGCCTTCATTGCATAAAGGATAATAATTATCTATCCCATTGTTCTGCATTCCTTAGGTAGGAAAAATGATAATTCCTAAGAAGCAGGATTGCCATACCTGGTGACACAGATCCAGTACAACCACTGCTGTAGGCTGGCTCTCATGAATAACTACAAGATTCCTGTCCAAGCCTAATTTAATTTAATTTTCCATATGTTGGAACTTTTCCCAATTTCCTTTTGTCAATCAAAATGCCAGAACTTGGGATAGGTTAGCAACATAGGTTGCTTTCTAGTGCTTTTCAGTCACTTTTTAAAGAAGAAAGGCACTTTTACTCTTAGATCCTTTATTCTGAAATGTAGTGTTTAGTTTCCATTCCACACATAAGTGATGGAGAGAGGCTGATCCTTAGCTCGGGTGCTCTGCCCTCCTGCTCTGTGACCTCTGGAAACAGTCTTAGTAGAAAATGAACATAAAATTTCCATTTACAAAGTGGAATATTATTATTATTCAGTACTCTTTTTTTTTTTTTTTTTAATAGTATGGGGGCCCTTCAGATGTGTTAGGTCTTATGTAAAGCACAGAGATTTATCAGGTCCTCAGTGGAAGTTATTTAAACATTAAATTTTTCTTGGGTTTTTGCTTCATAGGAATTGCACTGTTTGGCACCAGACGTAGACCTGATCCTTTTTCTGGCTGGAATTCTCATCAGAAAGTCCCTCACACCTGTTCAAATGCTTCTGAGGGCCTAAAATAGAAGCACTGAGGTCACATCTGTTCTGCACGCCAAGAGGAATGGGTGGGAACTTCAAGGCAATGGGAATGAAAAGGAATTTGTCAGTATTGTGGTGGCTATCAGTGGGAACTCTGCCTGTCAGCAGGGCAGCACAATCAAAAAAAAACCCCTCAAAACCCCCCTCACCATATGTGGGTTTATCTAAGCCATGTCCTTACAGAGGAGTCACAAATGAAGAAGTGGAAATTAGCAACGGCAACGTTTTGGCTCCATCACTGGAGTTTTTGGAATGATTTGCTGCATAATTTTTAAAAGGTAGCAATGTCCAGCTCCTCCACTTGTCTGGAGCTTTTCCAGTGGTAGGATGGTGCCTGGAAACCAGCAATGCTGAGAGACTGGGAGCCAGCAGCTCAACACTCTGATGGGGACAAGGAGAACTTGCAGCAAAGCCTGAGGTGGGGTCATTGCATGGCTCTTGTGTGGGGTTTAAATATATGGAATATAAATGGGAACTAGGCCACAGCAGGCATAAGGTGGGACAGAAGAAGAAGGAATGGTGCCTGAGGTTTATTTTAATTGGATCCTCCCTGTTTGCTTGCTTAGCAGAATTTTGGGCATGAAGAAATAAGCTCAGTCTCTGTAGAAATGTTGGAAGACCCAAGTGAGTGGGGGTGGTAGAAGAGGGAGGGATCTCAGACTTGGTCAAACCCATCCCTGTTGTATTTCTCCCTTCCTTTGCACTCTGTAAAAGCACACTCAGGTTTTCCTCAGGGAAAATTCCCAAAATTTAGGCCCCAAATTCATAGAAATGAAGATGTAACTATGATTTGCAGAGAGTCTTGTCCTTTAACAATCAGATTTGATGATCTTAAAGGTCTTTTCCAACCTTAATCCATGGATAAATGATGCTGCAGCCCCATTACAACAGGGCAGCTCTTGTGTCTCAGGTCTTGGATGCCTTTGCTGTCCTCCCCGAGTTCCTGCAACATCAAATCCTTGTTTACCATGAAGCAAAATATCAGGAAGTGGTAGAGCAGGACAAACCCTCAGGAGGCTGGAGAGCTGCAGGATAAATTTGGGGGCAGCATGGGCCTGCTTTGCCAACAAACAGCCACTTTTTACGAGACAGTCCTATTAAATAATGATGACTCACTCTCCAGACAGTAATTTATTTATATGCCTTCTTTAATGTTTTGCAAATCACTGCTTTAAAAAAATGTCCAGCTGGAAGACAGGGAGGCTTGGGAGACAGGGAATCAGCTTGATGGAGAATCAGATTAAATAAAAATGACATGGAATTTGACAGCGAGGACATGTGGTTGGAAATAAAAAACAAAACCATCCCCCAAGCAGAAATGCAGCCTCATTGCTGGGGCTGGTTGCTGTAGCTTGAGATTCCAGGATTTTACTGGATCCAGCAAGACAAAAACATTGAGGAAGATAGGAGGAGGAAATGAGACGTTGGCTGATATTTAGTGACAGCATTTCTTCCAGTCTGAAACATTGATGAGCTTACATTTTTTCAAGCCAGAAGGGATCACTTTGATATCATAGTCTGAATTAAAATACATAAAAAGAAATGCTATACCTTGTAAGAACAGACCAGTAGAACCAGTAAGAGACAGAAGATACTTTTAAATTATGATTAATATTGGAGAAATGGGTATGGTTCACACACAGAAAATTAACATATCAACCACAGGGAGGTTTCAGTGCAGGTTGTAGCAGGTGTGACAGCCTGGGTTTGGTATCTGGACTGGCAGGAAGGTAAGGACAAGTGGAACAGACAAGGCTAAAAATTCTTGTTTGATTTCTAATTCTGCCACCAAGGACATCCACATCCCATGTCTGTGTGTCTTGAGTCCCCCAGAAGTGTGTGAAGGGTAATGCCCTCCTCATAAGGTCCATTCAGTGTCATGGGTACCAATGCCTTAAATTTTAGCTTTCCTATTTTTCAGATTCTATGCTGCCTTGTTGTGGAGCTCTGAGCTTCATATTAAGTGTTAGCAAGTTCTCCTCACAGGGTTATTAGACAAAACAATCCTTTTCCAGCTTGAGAACCAAGAACAACCATTACAAGCATCAGGCCCAAAAAGCATAAACAACTGTGAATGGAAGAGAGCAGACAGGGAGGATGGGACTTCATCACCTGAAGCTGTAACTGGACAATTAACCCTAAGATGCAAATGGAGCAGAACTTATAAAAGTGAGAGACCCCGTGACCAGTTGTCCATTTTGTGACCATTTTGGGTCCATCTTGGGTGCAGCCCCGGCTGGGCTCTTGTGCTGCCCAAGGTGCATCCATTGAGGCCTTCTAGTAAATACCTACTTTATTCTTTTCACTCTGTCTAGTATCTCTTTCAGATCAGCCACTCAAGGCATAAGTACAAACTGCTTTGTAGAGGGCCAAAGTGGGCACTACCAAGGGTCTGACTCTGTTTTAAAGATGATGGAACTGAGTTTTAAACATATTAATGGTACATTTTAAAACCCCCTGCTTAACTGCAATTAATATCTAAGCATTTTAGGTGATGCTCTCTTCCACTGTCCCAGGCAGCTCCTCCATTCCCTTCATGCCTGTGACTTCCTGGACAGTTCTGCAGTAGCTGTGCAGCCTGGAACAGCTCAGCTCCTCTTGGCATTTTGCTTTGAGATGATTATTAACTGTAATAGAACCTGGGCTTTTTGACAGTACTTCCATATCTGAGCACCTGCCTTAATCTGTGCCTGGGTGCACAGCCTGCATTCTGAGCTACTCTCCCCATCTGGAGCTGGTGCTTAAAGCCCACACAGGAATTTTACTGTTTGCTGGACAGCAGGAACTTGGCCAACTCACTTAGAATCATAGACTCACTTAGACTGGAAAATACTTTTAAGAACATAGAGTCCAATTTTCACCCAGCACTGCCACACCCACCACTAGCCCATGTCCCCAAGTGCCAATGGCTTTTAAATACCTCCAAGGATAGGAACTCCACCACCACCCTGGGCAGCCTGTGCTGGGGATGGACAACCCTTTCTGTGAAGAAATTTTCCCTAATGTCCAATCTAAACCTCCCCTGGCACAACTTGAGGCTGTGTCCTCTTGTCCTGTTGCTTGTTACTTGGGAGAAGAGACTCCTTGTTATGATCTCATCTCAGGGAGTTGCAGGGAGCCATGAGGTGCTCCCTGAGCTCCTTTTCTTCAGGCTGAGCCCCTTTCCCAGCTCCCTCAGCTGCTCCTCACTCTCTTTAGAGGATAAATTACAGCTGTTCTGACAACCTGGCCAAACACCAGGACTGTCTGTTGCCCCTCTTTAGATGCTTCACTGCAGATTTAAACAGAGCCAAGGCCCTGCCTGAGGGTGGGTGCAGCCAGCCCCAGACTGCCCTGCCCAAGCTCTCAGCTGGCTGGACATGAGCAAGCCCCTGCCAGGAAACCACAGAGCTCCAGGCCATGCATGGTTGTTCTCCTGCAGGAGCACTAATGCACTAATGTGGTTATGCAACTTCTGGTGGGGAGCAGTGAGAGGAGCTCAGGTCCTGGTGTGTGTTGACACCACCACAGTTTTTCCTCCAATGTTCACACACTGATGTTTCCTTTAGTCTGGGGCTTCCAGAAAGCTCCTGAGATGCTTCAGTCTGAGAAATCTGAACCCCTGTGTTTTATCCCACTCCCAGCCACTGACATTGAAATCCCCCTTGCCTTGGTTCACATTCTCTGCATGTTCATTTATTTAGGGGTATCCTGAGCTCCTCTGAAGATTCAGAGGTCCTTTCATGGGAAGCCAAATGCAAATGGAAAGAATGACTCATTTTTAACAGAATTCTCCTAATTCCAGGATATTAAAGGAGCACAGACTGCTGTAATTTCCACAAATTAATATTTTCCATGTTCTTTCAGTAGTCAGGAGGACAGGGTAACACATCAGTTAAAAACTTTTTTTTTTTGATAAATCCAGAGGCACAAAATCAATTGATGCTCTGGATCTGGGCCACAACCTGCTTCCAGGTGACCACCTTGTCCATGGGTAAGTGGTTGTCCTGATGGAAATCATTGCTTATCTTTGCCTTTGCAAAACTTGCCACCTTATCTCAGGAAGCTGTGTGCTTTTAAGTGCAAAATGAATGCACCTCTGGAATTAGCTAATGCTCTCCCCTGGCTATAGAAGAGGCACAGGTACTTGGCTCTCACTAAACACCTGCCCTAAATATCTGTGAAGTGACTTTGAGCTTTAAATTTTGGCAGGCATTGGTGACTTCTGCTGCTGGACACAGATGTGACACAGGGCTCTGATGTGCCACTGAATTCAGTCTTTTTTTTATTACCATTAGCATTTGATTAAATAATGTTCCTTCCAAAAATAATTACCTCAAAATTAGGAGGAAATCAGTAACCAATGATCTTCCCACATCAGTCCTAGCTCCTGTGACTCTAAACCTGTGGTTATTTGTGCTGAGTTTTTGCTGTGATTTTCAGGGACAGAGAAGCATCATCTGTGGAAAATGCTGTGTATAACCTGTTTTACACATTGGCTAAGTCAGATCTCTGCCAGGTCTGTGTTTCTTCCATGCATTGATCTATCCCAGACCTCAGCATAACTCGATTAATGTTGCATTTCTTCTTAATGTTTCCATCAGCAATTCACATCAGTTGGCTGCAAAGTGTTCCATCAATAAATCCTCACCCAATTCCTGCTTTATTAAGTAGAGAAACATCTGGATTTGTGGCTCAGCTGTATGTTTCAGCCCCCACCTATGGAAGGCAGGGCAGTATGTGGAGGCACAGCACCATCAGGAAGGGCTGCATGCCCTGCAGCTGGGGGTGGGATTCCCCTGGGAGATCTGGGATAACGCTGGTGACAGCACCCTTGGAAAGTGCCTGGATGGAGATGGGGGTTTGTGGAGTGGCTGGCTCCTGCCAGCTGCCTTTTTGTGCAAATCCACACACCCAGGACGACGTGGGACCCAAAAACCCGTGACCTTTCAAGGTGCAATCCAGTCACTCTCATTACAACTATTGCGCCGGGTGCTGTTATCCTCAATTTGTCTGCTTTTCTGCCTGTTCCTATCCTTTTATTTTCTCCCTGCTGTTCTTCTCTGTGCCTGGATGGCAGTGGAGAGCATTCAGTTCCACTTAGTTGTGATTTCAGGGAAATTCTTCTTGACGTGCAGAAGCAGCGAGGTTGGGGATTTTGTTCCCTGTCCTTTTTCTGAAGTGCATGCATTTCCATGCATGCTGCTCTGTTGACTCTACACAGGCTTTGCTCCTCAAGAGACAGGAAGGAATATTGTTTTGGTCTCCAGACACTTTGCAATGTCACAAGCTCTTTGTGCAACACATTTAAAATTTAGCAGTGAGAAAAATGAGGATATGTGTAGGATGGACTGTGCAACACAGCAAAGAATTCTGGTGATTTTCCATCTTAAATATGAGCTTCAGTATAACTTAATTATTATTTTCCTATTCTCTTCCCTTAGCTCCAGGTTTCCTATCAACATCACAGCACCATTCAATTCCTGCTTGCTGAGACAGCTTTCATTTTGGGTCAGAGTCAGGAATTCAGTGGATTTTCTCCTGTGTAAGACCACAGTGAAGAGGGAATTGCAGTTCTTCAGCCTTGGCTCTTTTTCCTAGGCTCTCTTCTAGATTTTTTTCTCAAGAAACTTACACTTGAGGAGTCTGATAGATATCTGCTAATATGTTATTGGTATATGTCTTAAAATTTAAACAAAACATGCAGATTAAAAAATAGCTCATTGATAAATTAAATTATCTCTTCCATTGGAACGAGCTGTTATTAAAAAGTAGAAATTATACTGTGGAACCTGATGTGGTGGAAAATGGTCAAAGAAAGACCTGAGTTATAAAAATCACATTGCATCAGCACAGACTGCTGCTGTTGAGAAGGTATTCTTGACCTGATATTGAAAATTGCTGCAACATTCAGTAGAAATTTATCTTCCCTTCTCCCCCTCCAAGCAAATTAAAGTATTATTTTCATCTACATCCATGGAACTGGTTGCTTTTTTATTTACTGTGATAGATATTTTTTCACTGCTGTTGGCCCTGTTTAAACACAGCCTAATAAAACCCTGAATAGCTGTAAATTCTTTAATTTATAAGGTTACTTACTCGCTTTCAGTCCCTGCCTTCATCTTCAGCTTCCTTATTATCTACCTGGAGTCTTCTGTGTGCAAAACTTGATTTAAAAATATGCAGTTCCAGGCAGCAGGATTATGACACTTTTATCCCTCATTCTACCAGTCTAGCCCTCATCTTGAGCACAGTGACATCTCCAGCATTTAGAAAGGGTCTTTTCCTGAGAGTTGNATTTAACTGTGAGGACAGGAAGGACACAGAACTCTATGGAAAAACAGAAAAGAAGCTGATTTCCAAGATTTCACAAACCATTTCATCTTGTTAGAAAAAAATATATTATTTATTTTTATAAAATAATATAAATTGGTTTGACTGGGAAATAAGACAGGAGTCTCAGCAGGTTTATGTTGCTGTGATAATCTGAAGCTATTCAGCATTGTGGGATGTGTCTCCCATAGCCAACCAATAAGTTTTTGGCAAATCACAGAATCCTTAAGGTTGGAAAAGACCCTTAAGATCATCAAGTCTAACCTTTGACCAAGTACCACCCCTCCCACTAAACCATATTTTGAAGTACCACACCTATTTATTTTTTAACCACCCCCAGGGATGGTGAATCCACCACTGCTCTGGGCAGCCTGTGCCAGTGCTTGACTACTCTTTTAGTGAAGAAATTTTTTCTAATATCCAACCTGAACCTCCCCTGGCAGAACTTGAGAACATTTGACCTTGCCCTATGAAATGGCTCATTAGGTGACATCCTATTAGGAAAAATTACATTCTGTTCCCTGTTTGACCTGCACTGACTCTTATATCACGAATCAAGGTAGAATCTCTCTTTCCTCACTCACATCTCATTTTAATTTCTTTCTTCTAGCAAACAAGAATGTAATATTTTCTGTTTAATATCTTTGTTGAACAGGGCTGGCTAGAAGTGTGTGCACAGCTCCAGATGAGAAAACAGCTGCTTTGGAAGGCACAATTAACATTTCCTGATGGCTCCTTGAAGCATTCAGCCTGAAGCCTCCAGAATTACATTTGTCTTTTTGATGGCCTTGCCATGTCAGTGCCTCAAAGCCATCCCCTGACTGACCAACACATCCTGTCATGTTTTCCTCTCAGCTGTTTGCACTGGAAGACTTGAAGCTTTACTAGATTAATAGTTCCTAATCTCCAAATGTGTGACCTTATCACTTCCAAGTGTTAAATCTCATCCCATTTCTGTTATTCCAGTTCCCATTCAATTATTTCAGTAGACTGAATGCCTCTGTGTCAGTGATGCCTCTTGTCATCAGTTTAATTAATATACTCTGTTTTGCCAAGTTTATTAGTGAAAGCATTATCAAGACCATTGTCAGCACCCAATACTTGTAATTATCTTCAGAAAATCACTTTTCTTCTTCAGCCCAGCCCACTGACATCCTCTTACTGCCTCTCATCCTCTTACTTACCTTGCAGCTACAGTTCCTCCCTTGTTCTTCCACTGAACTTTCTCTGGAACAACTTATTAAAAATTTCACTTATATTTTAATGAGCTAATCTAACATCTGAACCAGCAGTTTCCAGGAGATGAGTGTCTGTGACAACAAAGAGCTCGTTTCCATATCAGTGACAAAGAAGAAAATGCTTTTCCCTTTATGATATCAAGATTCCTAACTGGTGACATGTGCCACACAGAGTTCTATACCCTTGGAAAGGCAGCTTTGAGTATGAGGCAGGATGACACATATCTTATCTCTGAGGATCTTCAAAAGGAACTTCTTCCATGAGAAAAAGAATCAGACTAGAGAGACAAGAAAAGGAGGAGAGCTCCAATTGCTGGCTATGAGAACAGGTTTCCAGACAGGCTGCATGGTCTCCAGCCTTTCTCAAGGATGGACAAAGCCCTGCTTTGACTTGGTCTGACCTCAGAGTTGATCTTGCTTTGAGCAGAGACTCCTGATAGTCCTTTCAACCTGAATTTTCCTAACAACCTATGATCCCACATATTATTTTACACCATCTTTCTAAAAAGGTTATCTGATCTCCAGAGTATCCACAGCACTGGCAGAGAGAAAGACAGTTCTCCAAAGGCAAAGCTTCCTCCACAGACACTCAGTTAAAATTGACCTCCACTGGGGTTTTTTTTGATAGATATGTTTCCTTATTTGCAGGACTGAGAATGTGATAAAAAGGAAAGGTGTCTGAGTACCCACTGCTGTTTTTACAGGAGGTTTGTTCGTAGTTTTTTTATTTTTTTCTATTTTCCCTACTATAATTTGACATGAAAAGCTCCTTTCACTACTCTGCCTAGAATTGTTACGAAAAAGCTTTCTGCATGTACATGTTCAGAGAGCATAAAATAAAGTGGCCTGAATTGCTGGGAACAAACCTCAAGCTCCTCACAGACACCCAGAACAAACCACTGTGTGCCCATAACACACCACAGTGTCTGCACTCTTTCCCAGCCCATAAACTCTGACTGTGGAGGGAAAACATGGAAAAATATCACCATGGGATAGGGGGTTGCTGAGGCTGTGATTGCCTGGAGCTAAGGGCTGAAATTTCTTCATGAAACACTGAGACAACTTTTTTTTCTTTTGTCCTGAGGGCAATATTTCACTCTGCAGCTCCTCACAACAAAAGGCCAAGGAAATATTACGACAAGTCCCCCAGTGATTTTTTTTTTGCCACACAAACCCATATAGCCCCCATGGTTTTATTCCATTTCCTTTTAAACACCAGCTACTAATGAATAATGGGCAGGCTGAATGTGTTTCATATATGGAATAGAAAATAACTAGAAGAACAAAATGCTTAGGCTGTAAAGCCAAATAAGTAAAACTCAGGAAATGCCACAGTTTAAGCTGTTCATGCAACTTGACCTTGACTTTGTTGTGGCTGGGCTCTGGGTTGCAGTTATTGCATGTTATTTTCCAAAGGCACATGTTGCAATTAGGCTGTTTCATTCTGCTTCTTCCTGCCCCCACTAAGTGTCACATTTCCAAAAAAGCTCTGCTTATTTTCACTTGGAGTCCTCAAGCCTTCTTGTCCCTCTTGTCCTCAACTTCTGTCCTTCCCCAAAAATGAAATAAAATTAAATAAATCAGTCAGCCAACCAATGAAAGAAGGGATAAAGTAGCCCTTGCACATTTCTCTTTTTTTGCTGTGAAATTAGGAGAGCCAGGGGTGTTGCTTGTTTCAATGTGTCCCTTGTATGAGAAAGCTGTGTTTGGAATTAAGTGGAAGGTGGCAGTAGGAATCTTTGTATTGGTACACAGGTCCTCTGGAAAAAAAAAGCAGTGTTCTTCATTGGAAAAAAAATCCAGTGTTTTCCATTGGAAAAAAAGCAGTGTTCTTCATTGTATTACTGGGGTCTGGTGCTGCTGGGAGGGATTCAAAACTCCAGCAATGAGTGCTGCTCTGGAGGCTGTGGTAAAAAAACTCCTGAGGTTGCAAAGGGTTTCTGACACGGGAGAGACAGGAATGGAACAAGCCACTGAGTCACAGCCCAGCTCCTTAATTGGAGGACCATTCTGCCAACTTTCCCACATTCCTTCCCTTCTTCATTCCTACACAGAATGATAGAAACATAAAGCCATTGAGTGGTTTGGATTGGATGGAACCTGAAAGAAAATCCACTTCCAACCCCAGCCACAGCAGCAACAGCTTCCACTATCCCAGGTTGCTCAGAGCTCTGTCCAACCTGGCCTTGGACACTTCCAGGAACGGAGAATCCACAAACATCAAACACTGGGATTACCCCAGGGATGGGTATGATACAAATGCACTGATAAATCATCTTACCCTTCTCATGAGACTGTTTATAAACCTCTTGTGAAACTACCTCTCACAGATTTTTGAAAACAACATTTCTCTCTCCATTAGTTTTCTTTCTTGGCCTTGTAAACACATATGGAGGGAATTAATTTTACACAGTTATTGTCTGTCAGTTACTACTTTATGTGTGATGAGGTTTATTTGGAAAATTAGGGTGCTGCTCCTTCAAGCATTAAGCAGATGTTCACTGCTCACAGTGAAGGCAGCCCCCTGAAATCCATTAAATTATTTGTGTGTGGGAGGCTAAACAAACCTGCCTGCATTCACAGGAGCAGGGACCTCTTAGCTAAAAATAATGCATGTTTTGGATAAAAGTCCAAGATTTCCACTTAAGACAGCTGGTCCAGAACTTGTCATAGAGATACTGTTTGCTCTTTTTTTTTTTTTTTTTCCCAGTGATCTCCTACTAACCCTATAATGGAAAAAAGGCAGCAGATAGACCTAGACACAGAAATAGCAATGGTAATTTGCCTGTTTGTGTTCATACAACCCCAGCATATGGTGGCTCACCCTTCACAATGTTCTCCTCCCCCAATCTGATTAAAATTGACTGAGAAGAGAGCTATGAATATTTTTTTTTCTTGTTGGCATCACAAATTAAAAGGTGACAGATCTATCATATCATAGCAGCAAACCTTTGCCTGATGCCTGAGTCACACATTTCTCCAGGCTGACAGAACTGTTATTATTCTTACTTTTTTGGACACATGTGACCACATTGTAGAGCACATTGATGCTCCAATATGTTTAGGAATTTGTACTACCTGCACTTTGTTTATGTAATTTTGGAGCTATTTTCATGCTGAGTTCCTTAGGATGGAGTGTAGAACCATTTAAACTGTTCATACTAATGACTACCAGTAATTTTCAGACACTTGAATGCATGAATATTTGCTTTTTTCAATTAATTTTTTGAAATAAGCAAAGAAAGAAAGTTTTTTGTTTAGTTTGTTTGTTTGGTTGGTTGGTTGTTGTTTGGTTGTTTGTTTTTGGTTTTTTTTTTTTTTCAAATATGATCACAATCACAGAGTAGTTTGGGCTGGGAGGGATCTTCAATACCATCTAGTCCCAACTCCCCTGCTATGGGCAGGGACCCCTTTCACTAGAAATTTCAAAATTTGTATAACATTTATTATAGCTTTTTTTTTCCTTTTTTTCTGATGGAAACAGGGTGTAACTGGAGCAGATCCCAAATGATGTCCCATGAGAAGACTCAGACTGTGTCACTTAAGTGCTTTGTGCCTCAGTTTCCTCATTTGCAGAGAATACTAATGGCAGGGGTTTGGAGACATCCAAACAAAGGCCAAATTTGTATTTATGCTGGAGAGGAGACTCATTTAACCCCAGCTGTGACTCAAGATCCTTTGGAGATGGGTGAGGAGAGCACAGAGCCTTCCCTCCCTGCTCAAGAAAGGCACAGCACCCTGAACCAAATGCACTCCTCCTGCACTGCCAGTTCTGGTTTTGATTTTACCCAGAGCATTTCTAATTTCCTTGATTAGTGCAACTGAAATCCAGCTGGGAGCCCCTTCCCCTCCCTTCATGCCATGGCAGGACTGAAATCTCTGCTGGTCAGGTTTTTCCAGCCTAATGGTCCCTGTTGAAATCACCTCTGGACTTCTGGCAGTGACAAGAGCTTTGTAAATCCTTTGTCCCAGGGATCCAAACAGAACAAATATAAACCTTTATAACAAAAGTCTTCACATCTCTGCAAAATTCAGCTCCTTCCACAACAAGCTGCATATTCTAATTCTTCATGAACATCGAGTTTCTGGCCCTGGACTGCAATTGCAGATGCAGAAACGATTGCAACAACAAAGAAAACCCGAAAATAAAACCAGAAAAAAAGGAAAAAGAAAGACCATTGTCTCTTCCATGCAGCCTTATTAGACATTTACCCATGCTAAATGATTACAGAGTAAGTCAGTCCTCTTAAATCAAGCAGAATTTTTCTCAGGTATTCACTTGTAGGAGACTACAGTATAAACTGATGGCATAATTTGACTGGGCCTGAATTCTGTTTAATGCCTTTGAAATGAAGGAGGTAGTGAAATAAGGATTTGGGGAGGGAAAAATAAGAAAACAATAGGAAAAACTGATTAATATTGTCATGACAAAATAGCTTCCTTCAGGGGACAACAAACTGGGTTGATGTACTGTGCACACCAGAAGCTGAAAAGATTTGTGGAGCTTGGGAATTCAATTGCTGCTTTTCCTGGAGTAATTTTCATATCCTTCTTCTCCCCCACACCAACTCAGGAAACCAAGTTCATCCAGGGGTTTGAGGTGCTGCCTGCTGAAGTAATTTGTGCTGTAATATTTGTAAAATCCAGGTTGAGCAGGGCTTGGAAAAAACTGGGATACTGGAAGGTGTCCCTGCCCATGGCAGGTGGTGAACTGGATGCTCTTTAAGGTCCCTTCCAACCCAAACCATTCTGTCATTCTATGATTAAATTTTTGATGTAGAGAGGAGAATCTTGCCTGGACTGCCAAGAACATCTCTGCACATTTCCATTCATTTTAATCTGTTTCTTCACAGTCAGTCGACCAAAAATCAGGGGCTTGAGTCTGTACAACAGACAAAAAAAGTAACACTCAATTAGGCAAAGCACTGCAAATGAGGTAGCAAGGATCAAGGGTGAGGCTCAGGCAGTAGATGGAGACATCTGAACTCCTTGAGTTCTCCTGGAGAACTTCAGAGGCACCTGAACTCAGAGGCCTCAGTCTGTAACCTGACACAGCATCAGACAAAGCAAATTGAATTGAGGCGTTAAGGATGGAAGATCTTGAGATTCTTTGTCTTCTTAGTTTGTTGTCTCTTTGCTGAGGGGTTCAGGCAATATCAGACCAGACTTCTTCTTCTGCAATGACAAAACTCATAGAAGTGAAAAATTAAATATTTTCCTGTTTCTGCTTTTTTTTTATTATTTTTTTTATTATTGCTCTTTTTGGTTTTCCCTCTAAAAGAAGAGTAAAGCTTTCAAAGGAAAAAAACTTCCTCCAGACCAGGACACTGTAGCACTGTAGAAGCTGATATATATCCTTAAGTAGATTGATGAACCCTTGGGTCAAATTTTAAAACTTCCCTGTAGGTGGTGACCATTTCCAGAGCCTCCACCTTGCAGTCTCATCCTTTTACAACCAGCTCTTCCCCCTCAAACCTTCAAACCTTTACTCATTAAAGATAAAAATGAAAAGGCAAAATCAAAGTGAGTTATTGTGAAATGACTGATGTGATTAGTGTTATTGTAAAGAAGAGGTGGTGGAGCTGCAGTTTTGATCTCTCCCTACTTTGGGAGCCATAGACATATTGAACAACAGACTTTAAGATCTCATGCTCTTGGGCAATAGGTTTTGCCTTTTGAAGTGCTTCTCCTTTTTTTTTTTTTTTTCCCTCTTTCCCCTTCTCTCTTTTTTTTCCCCCTTTTGTTTGGCAGGAAAGCCAGAGAAAACCAGCCTAGGTTTTTTCAGAGTCTCTAACTGATCTTGAGGAGGGATGGTCCCCACAGTTTGCAATGTGGCCACCAGGATCAGGACTGTGTGTTTTGAGCTGTTGGTTTTGTGTTGAGCATGTTGATAGCTCTTCCCCAAGTCCCAAGGTGCTTTATGGATAGAAGAGGGCAAGCCCTGTTTCACAGCTGGGATGTTTGAGGTGCAGGGAGGTTAAGAAACCTCTTAATTTAGGGCAGTAAGTAATGGAGCTAGAATGAATATTCACCACATATCCAGGCTCCCATGCACTTATTTTGGAAAAGAAGTAAAAAAATATAAAATGCACGAGAAAACAATAGAATCATAAAATATCCCAGCCACCACCACCATCTCCATCTGCCAACCCTGCTCAGTGCAGAATAAAACCACTTTTTTTCTTATTGCTCCCTGGAGTGCTGTTTGTCATCAGCCTTGCTGAACTTTTCTCCTGTTTTTCTCAGTGTTAATCACAATGGTGGTGGCTCTAAACTGTATTTGAGGGGTTAAAATCTGTGCTTTGCCAGGAAGTCTGTGCTCACAGCATTTGGTTGAGCTCCGTGAAATTCTCACAAAGAAAGTTGATCAATGCAAGTGGTTATTAACTAATTAGTAAAGACTTCAGTTGTTAATCTAGAGATCTGCCTGAATCGAGGTCAGTCACAGCATCGTGTCCTGTTCTTGTGGGGAGAGGAAATGAGAGGAGCTCCTCTGACTTGAGGTGGTTACAGGGCAGGGAGTTCACCTCTGAGTTAGCTCTTGAGCATCCCTTTAGAGCCAACTCAGAGAGAAAGAAATGTTCCTACGACAAATCATTAATCTCACCACCCTTAGACACCTGAAATCCACACTGTGATCGTCTGTATTGTAAATTCCTGTTAGAGCCATTTAAATTAAGAATTTAACTCACATGTGGACACTGGCACTACCTAAAGTCAAAATTTAGAAGGAGAGTGAATTCCAAATGAAATTATTTTATCTGGACAACTGGATGTGGCAATCAGTGCTGTGGTTTAGTTGTTATGGTGATGTTTGGTCAAAGGTTGGAGTCGATGCTCTTGGAGGTCTTTTCCAACCATAAGGATTCTGTGATTCTCTGATTTATTTCTTGGTTTGGTAAAAATATTTTCTTTTCCCTGAGTTTATGTAATTTCTATACATATCTTTACATTTGGATGGAAAAACAATTACAAGAAATAAAGGCTGAGGAGAGAAAAGAGTTGGATGGAACACAAGAAGATCATCTAATCCAAGTCCTGGCCCTGCACAGGACAGTCCCAAAAATCCCACCCTGTGTCTGAGAGCATTATCCAAACACCTGCTGGGCTCTAACAGCCTTGGGGCCATGATCACTGTCCTGGGCTGTGAGATAAAGGACCTTGGTTTATTTCAAATTTCATTTTGGTGCAAAGGGTCCAAAGCATATGAAATGTCAACAAGGAAATCAATAAGGCAGCACTGCACAGGAGTGCAAATGATGATGATGGCAAAGTCCTGTAATTACTGACTCTCAAGGGAAAAAAAGACTGATGAACTTAGTCATTACCAATTATCTGCATGGCAGCTGGCAGGCCCTGTCCATAGTGACAAAAAGAAGGTCTCTACCTTGAAGGACTTTATTCAGCCTTGTACCAGAATCAGAACTGGCTGAAGAAACCCCCTTTTCCAGCACAGCACTGGAAGCTGTCCTTCCACACAGGCAGCTTTGTGGCCTTTTTGCTGTTTATTGATGTGAATGAGAGTCCTCTATTGAAGGCAAGAGCTTGGTGGTATATGTTTCCCTCTGCATGTTTTATTTTGCTAACGTGGTTTTCTCCTTGATTCCAACAAAGTGGAACAGATCAAACTCCTGGTTTTATAAGGACAAAGTCTCAGGCAGAATTTCAGCAGTGGGATACAAGTTAAGTACACCTTACAGAGCCTCTCTTTAGACTAAAAGTAAAAATAAGGCAGCAAAAGTACAGGTGTCCAGAGCTCTGTTTCTACCATCAACCTCCCTGTTTTATAGGATTTATAAATCAGCTTTGAAAAGTTTCTCCAGGCTAAATTTTGGCATAGAAGGTCACAGGCAAGACTTGGTTTACTAAAACTCATTAAAAATGGTTTGATGTTTTAAATTACACTGAAGCAAGAGAGGAAAAATTCTATTTCTGTGGTTTTCAGCATTTCCTCCCCCACTATCCCATCCAATTTGAATTAAAATGTGTCTGAATAACTATGCTATGGTACCACTTTCTTTTCTTGTGGTATTGCCATCAAGTCTTTCTGTGAGTAAAGCAGTCCCTTTCTAATCTCCAGAATGTGCAGCTCAGCTGCTGAACACAGTTGGAAAAGGTTTCCATTTCAGAAGTGGTTTTTGGCTTTGAAAACTTTGTAAAATCTGTGGCAACTTAATTAATCTAAAACCAGCTGAACACCCATCTATTTCTCTCTGCTGACCTCAGTGGACACTGGGAGAAGCAGTGTAAGAAACAAAAGTGACTGCTTTGGATGGTTTTCACTGCAGTTATGATATGGGTGGCTGGAAATGGGAAAGGCAGATGGAATCAAGCATTGCTAAACACAAAGGGTCCCAAGTGGAAAGAATCCACCATGAATATCCATTCCCAATGAAAGGCTCTACAGTGATTATTGCCACTCAGAGCAGGGATCTTGGAGACCTTGCAGCAATTAGGAAGTGCTTGGAGCTAGAAGGGGTCTTAGGGATCATTAAGATGGGAATGGAGATCCAAACCACCACCACAACCCTGTTTGAATCCTCACCTCTTGTGCCTCCTGAGACTTATGTTGTCTCAGAATGGATAATTCACCTCAAAAGGAGGGGGAAAAAACCACACAAAGGTGGAAAAGATGGCCAGAGGTGTGTAACAACTTCTGAAATAAGGAAAAATCCTATAAAATAGTTCCTTTAACTTAGCAACAACCAGGTTGGACATGATCAAATACACAGAAAACAATGAGAGACATTGAAAAAGTGAGCAGGGAATCATTACTCTTCCTTTCTTGAAATACAGAGAATAGGGGACATCCAATTCAATTATCAGACAAGCAGCTCAAAACAAACAAAGTGAAACAGTATTTCATATGGAGTGTAATTAAATTACCCCAGAAAGCTGTGTAAATTTAAATGATTGTGCTCAAAACCTGACAAGACTTTTTCAAGGAGTACATATAAGTTTGGAACCATTAACTGCAGTGGCAAGTCCTTATGCCACTGTCTGCCTGAAGGATTTACCAAGGAAAAGATTTCACTATAAATGTCTTCTTAGTTATCCTCTTTCCCTGTAGATCTGCCATGGGATAGTATCAGAGGTAAGGAATTAGCTTTGATGAATTTTCTATCTCACTCTACACAGTTGTTTATAGATTCTTTTCTCACTTTATTTTTGGGTTTATAAATTCCAGCCCTGGAAAAATGTGTTTGATTAATTAAGTTTTATAGCCTGTGGGAGGGGAAGTCTGTTCTGAAAAGCTTAAAAAAGCACATAAATCTACAAAAGAATGTCCAGCTGAGAGAGAGACTAAAGAGTTGGGGAGGGTCAATTTTCAGCAATAATTGTAGTTGGATGCATCCAGTTATTGATCCATTTCACCCCCATCCTGCATCTTTTCAGGGAGATTCTACCTCCACACCTAAATCTGCAACTGTCCTTGCTGCTGTATGGTTGGGATAATAAATGTGAGCAGCTGGTGCATTCCTGTCACAAAATAAAGCAACACATCCCTTTATGTTGGCTTTGGGAGCAGGCTGGAGCCCAGGGTCACACATTTCATAACCCATTATTGGTGCTGGACAACAGAAGCAGTTTATTCATCAGGTGTGACAAGGCGCTAAATTGCTTTTCAGGCATGAGCATTGTTAATGCTACAACTCCAGGATTCTTGTTATTATTGAGGAATTGTGGATTTCACTTAGGAAAAAGAAATGTAAGGATGAGATTCAACCTGCTGAACAGATGGAAATCATAATATCGCAGAATCACAGGATGGTTTGGGTTGGAAGGGACCTTCAAGACCATCCAGTTCCACCCCTTGCCATGGGCAGGGAAGCCTTCCACTGGACCAGGTTGCTCCAAGCCTCATCCAACCTGGCCTTGAACGCTTCCAGGAATGGGGCAGCCACAGCTTCTCCTTATCCCAAGTCCCTCTCCAGCTCTCCTGAGACCCTTTAGGCCCTGGAAGGGGCTCTGAGCTCTCCCTGGAGCCTTTTCTTCTCTAGGTGAGCACCCCCAACTCTGCCAGGCTGGCTCCAGAGGGGTTTCAGCCCTTGAAGCAGATCCGTGGCCTCCTCTGGTCCCACTCCAGCAGCTCCATATCATGGGATGCTTAGTCTGGGATTCCTCACAGACAATGCAATCATGAAATCAGTGAGTCTTTACAGATTCTACCTCGTGAGGCTGCTGGAGTAGTTTTCTCTCTAGGCAGTGACTAAGCCAGATCTCAGGTAGACCTCGAAATTCCAGAAAGCTGGAGATAGCAGAGATAAAAGCTACCTAAAAATTTACTTATCTCCAAAAAAAGGCTGCTAAAAATTAGCCAGGAAGACAAAATACAATTTAAATCACCAGGTAAAATAGCAAGACGTAGAACTAATCATAAATATTTTGATTTTTTTTTTAATTTTGAAGCCATTTAGCTTTGCCCAACACACCTGACTGCCTTTGGGAAGGCATATCACGAAAAAGAAAGTCCCTATAAAAAGAGAAGCTCAGAAGTGCTGGGAATGAATTGTTTGTGGCAGTTTGCCTGTTTTTCACACTGTGTTAACAAGAGGCTCTTGTTCCAGAGCACAGGTACCTTGAGAGTTTCTTTATTGGTTCAAAAGGTTTACTGAGACCAAGTTATGAGTTGTTCTTTGAGTCCCATCACAGGTTATTGCTTTTTCTTAGAACACCAAATTGTGTAACATAACGAAGTTTTTGAAATAATCTCTGCTTCCATCTAGGAAGGAACTGCTGTTCTCATAGTAACTGAAGAAAAACCTAAAGAAATAAGCTGGCAATTACATCAATTCTCAGACACACATAGAAGGAATATCAAATTTATCTGTTCTAGAAACTTCCTGCAGTAGGGGCCAAACTTTGGGCTGGTAATACCTTCAGAAAGTGTTTATCTTTCTAAACATTCCTCAGACATTCTTTTAAAATATATTTCAATAGGTAGGATCCATAACAACAATTTCTGAAGGCTTGGATTAAGTATGGACGCAAATAAGAGAACTTCCAAATCCCTGTTGTGATTCAGTAGGTTTGACTTTGTTAAAATGCCCCTGTACAATCTTGTAAAGGACCAAGGTAAATGCACTTTATCAATACAGGACTTTATCTGTGAGATGGTATCACCTGCTTAACTTAATGCATTAAAAGTAGCCAGGTTCATGAATTTAATCTTCAGAGATAGTGAGTTTTCCTTCTGAAAATCCTTTCTTTACATAAAATGAAGGGTAGTCTTAAAGAATATCAATTCCCTGTTAAGGTTTGAAGCTTCTTTTTCTGTTGGGATTTTTAAAAAATAATTTCCCCATAAGGAGAAATAGCCACCAAACCTCCTTTAAGATCCTCACTGACATGTACCATATTTTGAAACTGCTTACCATAATCAAGATCAGCATTTGAAAACAATCTTAAAAGATAAAAGGAGCTGTTTAACACACCTGAAATGCCTTGTTCTTCTGAGGAATTACATTTTACTTCAGAGGCTTCTTTCTTTTTCTGAGAAACAACCAGATAGTACGCATAGAAGTCAAACAACTTTTTTTCCCAACAGAAATTCTCATTACAAAATTGGTTTAGACCAGTTCTACAAAACATTCTCCTAAAAATGAACATTTGAACATGTTTCTTGATGTGGATTTGGCTTCTTATTTAAGAGTACAAACTTAAATTGCTTTCAAAAAAAAAAAAAAAAAATGAGCCCTTCAACACATCAGAATTGCAAACCATTTTGTGAGAGTTTTGGGTGGACATTGTCAGGCACTTTCCTGGTTGCATTTAGAGCAGAGTGAAGAGCTTTAACATGGTGTTGACAACACTGGCTTAAGCCTGTTTGCTTTTGTTCTAAATACTACTGGGCTTTTTTGCCCTAAACCATTGCAAAGTCAAAGTAATGAATGGGTAGACATGAACATTTTATGGCCTTTTGTTTTTGCAGAGAGAGAGAAAAGTATTATCTGTCTGTATTGTGTGTAATAGTTGCTGTGCACCCAAGCAATAATTATTAAAAGATGAAGCCAAATATCAATATGACCTGAAATGCTTCACTGCATCCTGAGGCAGCTCATGCTCTATAAACCACGTTCATGAAGACTGAAGATTGAAGAATCCAAGTGGTGCTTGTGTGAGTGTTCCCCAGGGAAAGTTCATTCCAGGCTGGAAGTGATGCCAGCACTGGGGATCAGACCCAGCCAGGGTGAAACTCCTCACCATGGAGGTGTTTGACACCTCAGAATTATCCAGGGGATGGCTCTGAGAAGAGTGGGACATAGAACAGGGAACTAAAACATCTTCACAGCCCCAAAATGACTGCACAGCACTCCACGAGATCATGGTTAAGCAGTGGGATGTGCAAACAGCAATTTCAGCTGTGACAAAGTTAATGCCTGACACAGGAATTAACAATTTTCATTCTTTACCTCATTGGTAGACAACTAAATGTCCTCCAGGTGGAATTGTGGATCCTGTAAAGTTAATGCACATCTATTGACTCTGTGCTGGCCAAGAGGCTTCTGGAAGCTCCCTGAGGACCACCCAGTGCCTGCAGATCTCGGGCTGGAAAAAAATCACAGGCAGTCACCCAAACCTGAATAAACCCAGGATGGAAATCAAAATAAAGCTTCCAAATTCAAGAAGTCCACAGCTCTGTGTCAGAGCCTTCCAAGAGAAGAAATGGCACAGATCCTACTTGGCTTCCAAGCTTCAATGATTTATGAATGAGATGGTAAAAGCCCTAAAAATTTAATTTTAGGACAACTTTATGTTTTCTAGTATGTCTCCTTGGGAAAAAAAAAAATTGGTCAGCATGGGAAGCCTTTTAAAATTTAGCTGGAATTTTTGATTATTTAACAGTCCTAGAAATTATTTTTCAAGCTGCTGATCATTTCTGTGGGGAAAATACTAGATAAAACCAGAGACCTTGTGCAAGGTCCCACATTTGGAGCTGCTTCAGAGTTAAGACTGGTGGATATATGGCAGCAAGTTGGAGCTCCTCTATTTCCATACTGAGCATATAGGCACGTGCAATAATTCTGATGATTTTAGAAAGTATTGGTCACTGATTTTGTTCATGATTTTTTTTTTTCATAGAGGTCTTCAGTATATCCAATACCACAACTGTCACTTCTAGGGTGTATTTACCAGTTTTATACCCTGAGATATTTGAATACAGTCCACAATAGGTCTCACTTAAATTACAAACTGCTGACTTGAACAAAATCAAGATATGTTGGAAGATTATGTGAAAGATTGAAAGCAACAGACCTAATGTTCATTGGGAAATCCCAACCTATTCTCTGAGATAGGGGGGCTGAACATGCTTTGATCTTAGTGTGACTTATATTTTGAGGTAAAACCTGATTGCCTGAAATAATTCTTAGTGTGACTTACCTAACCCATTCAATTGCACACATGAAGTGACTTGATAATGGCATGGCCATGGTAACACTCCCTGTCAAGGTCTAACTTCCTTTAGATCTACTAAGAAAAAAATGTGAATTTGTCCATAAAATCATAGGATCAAGGAATTACAGAATATCCTGAGTTGGAAGGGACCCATAGGGATCATTGAGCCCAACTCCTGTAGCTTTGCAATTTCTTTTCAACATATTAATTGCTGAAACAATTGTTGAAAGTCAATTTAGTTAAGCAAGCCCATTTTTAACATATGTAATGCATTATTTTCAGGCCATCCTTCTGCTGGCTTGAGCCCTGCTGCAGTTTTAAATTCAAACAGCCTGGAAGGAGGCTTTTTGCCTGAATCCTTTTTCTGTTGAAGGCAATGGCAGAAGTCCACTCACTTCAAGGGGAATAAGATCTGGCACCAGTGAAGATGTTTGGCTAAAGTGCTTTTGCCTGAACATCAGTTTCTTGGGATGTGATCCCTGTTTTGCAGACAGTTTGGATCTCCTATTAAGGATATGTGCCTTCTTAGGTACAATGTGCAAACTTTATGCTTCCATTATGTGCCTAAATTGTTGATGATGACAGCTAAGCCCAGCTCAGCCTCACAGAACTAACTTATCTTACTTTTTTACTGACTAAACTGGAGTTGAGGGACACAGAGATGCCACATAAGGCCTGAGCTCATTGAAAACCTATGCTACCTTTGAGGCAGATTGATGCAATGCAGTTTAGTGCCTCACTTTTAATTTTGAGCCAGAAAGGGCGATTTCCATTTTCTTTAAATATCATATATTCCTGTTTAGCCTTTAGCACATATTTCTGCTTCACCAGAGGCAGGTGATTCACACAAGTTGCTTTTCCTTCCCTTCTTCCACCTGTGGTAAACAGCAGGAAAAAAAAAAAAAAAGTCTTTCTTCAAAGATTCTCCCTTTATCCTCTTGGCATGAACACAAGCAGGAAGCAGGAAATTGCTTCCTTGCAAAATATCTGATAAACTGGCACTTAGAGCCTGACAGTGGAAAGACACAGCTTTTTATTTCCTCGGACTGAGGTGGAAATTAAAGTTATGTTAGCTGTCTCCTGGGGTATTGATCACAACCCTGCTGCCTTTGGAAGGCTGCTGATGTGCACTTTTTGCACAGATGACCTCAGTGAGAAGTGTCCTCAAGCAGAGCCTCCGTGCAGCCAGCAAGGATTGCTGGATTCCTGTGGAGGGAGCTGTGGCTTGTAGCCTGCTGGCTGGGATGATTAGAAAGGGGTGAGGAAGGCAGGTTGATTTTCCTTCTGCTTTTCCTCTCTGTTTCTTTACTGTAATAATTATCTTTGTCAAAATTTCTGGAGAAAAGTAGGAATTAAGTGACTGAAATGGTTTGCTGCTCTTTAGGTCCACAGTAATGCAGCCCATGGAGGTTTGTCCTCAGCCATGGAAGAGACAGGTTGAAATGCAGACAAAATACTTACCTGATTGTAGGATGTCACAGGAACACATGAAAAGAGTGGGACTGATGGAAGGGGTCTCCACAGGAGGGCTTGTCCCTCTTTCCCCAGACAAGGACAAATTATTTCTGTACCATTTCAGACAGATTTAACTCCTTCATTCTACAAAAGTATCCTGCAGTGGTATTTTCACTCTATCCCTCAATGCTGGTGTCCTACAGGCACTCTTGGTCTCAGCCTCCACTTCCTTCAGCTCCACAGCTCACTCAACAACTTGATCACTCTCACTCCTCCTTTCTGGATTCCCTCCAACTGGACCGTATTTTCTTTCAGCTGTGGTGTCCATAACTGGACACAGTGTTCACTGGAGCTGCAAGTCCAGTTTATGCCTCCCTAAGGGTTTTTGTCTCTGCAAGAGCCTTTCTCATCTCCAAGTCCTTCACTAATGCTGGCGTTCCAGCCAAGAGCCAAAGTGTTTGCTTAGTGAACAGCAGGATGCAAATGTTTAGCAAAGCTTTGCTCTGGATGAGGGGAAATCTGGTTTTTTTGTTTGTTTGTTTGTTTTTTTTTGTTTGTTTGTTTGTTTGTTTTTTGGTTTTTTTTTTTTTTTTTTGGTAAGTTTTGGGTCACTAGGACAACTAAATAGAGTGGTCACCTAAGCTGGCATCAATCAGATCTGAGTCCCCCATCCACTCAGGTGCAAACCTGGCTCCATCTCTGCCTGCTCCCTTCTGGGAGGCACAGGGATATATTCCCTGCCTTGGTGTGGGGAGCTGCAACATGTTGAGGTGTGAAACAAGGGGCTGCACTCAGAGATGGGCTCACCATGCTGGGTACTAGAATGTCAAATGTGTGCTGAATACTTTGGGAGCTGTCAGAGGGTTTGGTTTGGAACAGCTCCCTGCAGCTGGTCAACAGGTATAGGTTTATGAATGTTTCCCTATCCAGTTCTGCTTTTTTTTTT
>VZRH01003821.1:399161-434596 GCA_013397555.1 Urocynchramus pylzowi | reverse complement strand
AAGACCCTCCCCCTTTTTTTTTTTTTTTTTTTTTTTTTTTTTTTTTTTTTTTTTTTTTTTACTTTCCTTTATTGGAAATCTGCACAGAACTCTGCACTAAACACTTGGGCACTTTCACAGACCCCCACAGCCTTTACCAACCCTTTTGATGGACTCCTGGTTTCCTTATGCTTCCCAGTCAAAGAATCTGTGTGTAATGCAGAAATGTCATTGTTTAATCATCAAATATTGATGGCCAAAACTGCAGGAGAAACATATCCACTGCTTGTCTTAGGGATGGATGTCTGAAGTGTTTGGTAAGACCATTTAACACTGAAATATTTACTGTGTAAAAGGAAAGCCCTGCTAACAATTTTGTGATGGGAGAATTGGATGCTAACACATTGGTGTATATAGTAAAGAATTATAAATGCAGCCACAAAAAACAAAATCAGATACTGGCCTGGAGTCTGGGCCTGATGCAACCCTATTTGGGTTATTATTAAATCCCATCACCATGTCTATTAGGGCACAAAGAACTGCAGTTCAGGACTGAGCATGAGTGGGAGCAGAGCTCACCTGCCTGCTGTCTTTCACATAAATATAGATGATGAAATCAATTATACAAGAACCAGACTCCTTGCTGGCTCATTTCTCTCCTAGCAAGGAA
Organism: Urocynchramus pylzowi; assembly: GCA_013397555.1. Lineage (NCBI taxonomy): Eukaryota > Metazoa > Chordata > Aves > Passeriformes > Fringillidae > Urocynchramus > Urocynchramus pylzowi. The sequence continues at coordinate 433,947 of VZRH01003821.1, read as the reverse complement.
TCACAGAAGCTTCCAGAAGTTCTGTTCTTCCTAAACTCCTCAGAAGCTGGGACAACACATTATCTGAAGGAGACTGCAGATATCCAGCATGTCTGAAACCATGAATAATAAAATAAATAAAATAAAATAAATTCACTCACCTGGGATGTGCGATTACTTCTGCACTGACATACTGCTTGAAGCATCCTGCTGTCTTAATTACTGACCAATCCTTGCACTTATAAGGATATCACACATTTATTTTGCATGGTGAATATCACTATATATATTTTTTTCTCCCTGATTTGGGAGGAAAAATTTCCAACCAAGTGTAGTTTGCTTCTGGTTATCTGGTGTCATAATGGTGAGAAAAGGTACAAGAGGGAGGAAAAAAAAAGTGTTGGCTTCAGGTAAGATGAAGGCTGAGATTGGTGTGATCTGTTTGGCCATGAACTGGTTAAAAGACAAGAGTGCAGAGCCTCCTGGCAAGGCAGTGAAACAGATGGACATCTTTGCCCAAAGTAGGACTCCTCTCAAAGAGGGAAGTGCTGGAGAATCTGTGATGAAAGAGATATAAATGAATATTCCAGGAAACCATGAAGATTCGGGCTGTATCTTTAACTGGTGCAAAATGGAGTTCATGGAGCACTGAACTGGGGGTTGGACCTGTTGCACTTTTCTTATCTCTCCACTAAATGAAGTGGTGGAGGAAAAAAACAGTGTTGCTCCTACCCAGGTGTGTGAACAGCAAAGTATTTGCAGAGATAAGGGGGAGTCAGGGGGGAGCACAGAGAAGATATTCCATATGTGGAGGATATGCAGCAAGACAAACCAGGACACTACAGAATATTTTGCAAATGTATTCCCAGCCTTAAATAAAACATTTTCTGCTAAAAGACACATTTCAGGAAGATAATCCAAAGCCAGACTGGCTGCAAATTGGTGAGGTAATCACAGGGCAGCCTGTTAGAAATGTTGGGGACACCTTCACCCCTCCTTGGGCAAGGTAAGGCAGCTCTTTTTCACCCCTGGACTGGATGTGCAGCTGGCAGCCAGTTTTTGTGCTTCCACTGCATTCAAGGCATGCAGAAACATTCCCTCCCATGCCATACAGTCTTTTATTGCTCCTGGGCTGCTAAAGGATTATCCGTAATTCAGGTGATTTGCAGAGAATTCCAGTAACAGTCTCTCACTGAGCCCTGTGCAAGAGATAACGATGAAAATGTATTTCAGACTGGAAAAAAGCTTCCTATCTCTTACCCAGTCAAAAGTAATTCCACAGCAGCAAGGTACTGTACTCTGAGATGGATTTTAATCTGCCTTACACCAGTTGAAATTAGAGAAACTTCGGGTGGAATCAGTACAGTTGCGGTAACATAAATCAAATCCTTTTTCAGCTCTGCATGTAGGGAGAGATTTTTTTTTTTCTTCCAAATAAAGGAGGATTGAAAGGCAGAGTTCTCTTTCCCTACATATCTCTTCCTTGAATATACTGATGAATTTCAGGTAGAATGAGTTAAGACAGGGCTGTGCACAAAGGGGATCAAGTAATGTTGACAAGAAGTAGCTGGTGACAACAGCAGTTAATACCAAGGAGGCAGAGAGAGGATTTAGTGGTTATGGCACCATTACACAGACTACTGGAGATAAGGCAGAGTCAGCCAGCAAGGAGGCAGGAAGGAAGAGAGTCAGCAAAAGACAAAAGGAATGAAAGGAGCAGCTTAGTCATTAGGAGAGCAAAACCACTTAAGAGGTATTTGTGCCCTTCATCCATGTGCTTGGATGACGTGGTAGCACAAGAGGCTGTGCCACTGTTGGAACTCTGGATTCTGAGAATTTTAAACTTTCTGTGCTTAAAGGCACTGACCCACAAGAGAACACTGCAATTGACCTGAGGCTGTGGAGAGCGCTTCCAAAATTGATAGCACTGGGGTTGTGGGTGTGTAACTGGTTAGAAGTGTGGAAAACTTATCACAGGGTGGAAAACTTAGAGTTTGGGGTTTTAGAATATAGAAATAAATATGAAGCAAAATGGAGGTTTTAGGGCTGAGACAGGTTGTTCTTCTTTATCTTCTTCTTCCTTCTTCTTCTCCATGGGTTTGGGTGATGTTTTGTAATTGGACAGAAAATTCTGCAGTGCGGGCTTGGAGGGATCAGTTATTGGGTTAAAAGGGAAAATAATCTAGGTGTCAGTTCTTAATTGGATAGTTTAGTCTTAAAAGACCTTGTAACAAGAGATAGTTAGCCATTTTGTGCCTTGCTAATGAAAGGCTGCAGAACTGATGGTTGTGAGGCTGTTTCACTGATAAGAAATAATAAACACCTGAGTCTGAACATGAACGACCGTCTCAGCGCCTTCAATCCCGACCTCGAGAAACTGATTTGCCACGACAGGAGAATGGAGCCCTGTAGGTGGGAAGGGTATTTATTTACCATGTTTTTTGCAACCAAGCAGTTACATGGCCCCATCACCAGCATTTTGCCCAGCTTGTTTGGCACTCTCACCACACCAGTGGATCAACTGGTGAAGGATTTGTCTCCTGACACTGTGGTGGTGCACAGGGATCAGCCCTGTGACTCTGCCACTCACTTTCTACCCCTAATATCACCCAGAAACTTTGTGCTGTAATTTACTCCTCCAGCCTGTGTCAGGAGATTGCTTTTCATAAAGTCAGTGGCATTTTCAAAGAGCAAAGCAACAGATTTTTGCAGGATGAAGCTGCCACGTCCTGAGCAGGCACCCAGATGCCATCGCCAGCCAGGCAACAAGGTGTTAGGAGCATTGATGTACTGACATGGAGCAGGAAAAAAAAGAATTTCTAAGTGCTTTTGAACTGCTTGGAGCACTCCTTTAGCCAACAGATTCAAAGAATTGCAGACAACAAGCACAAAACTGTGCAGAATAGGGATGAAAGAAGCATGAATTCAATGCTTTCACCCAGCCAAGTGCATCAAGCTGCAGCTCTCTGACAACCCCCTGGTCCTGGCACTGAGGAACTGCAGACAAAAGGTCTCTGAAGCCCTGGCCCTGCTGACCAGCACACACTCAGAGAGGACAGGCTGCCAGCCCCAAGCATGTGTTCTGCCCAGAGGATTGATAATTTTCATCTCTCTTTTTAACCACCCAGAGGCCAAGACCCCCCTGGAGCTTGGTATTTATCTTCACTAAAAAGCAAAATTTTACTTTTTAGTAAGGAAAAGCAGGTGGAGGCTGCAAAGCTGTGGCTTTTATCTACAGAACATCTTTTTTCTTACTTACTTGTTTGCTTAAATGTGAGCATTTAGTGAGTACTATGAAAGAGGTGCTCATCCATGTGTACCCAGCTGTCTTTTGCACACAGAACAATTTGGAAGATTTTACCTTGAAAGAACAAATACTCACCTCTTTTAACTGAATAAAAGTATTCTTTACCTTCATTATTAATAACTGTTTTTCAGCATGGAGATTTCAAATGTACAGCACTGAGAATAACATTGAAAGAGGTTTAAAAGGGGGGACAACACCCCAGTTCAGCAGAGAGAGAGAAAAACAACCTTCACCTTGTTTTTGTCTCCCTGTTTTTAATGTGCACCAACTGCCCCAAAACCTGTTCTGGCAGCTGGGGACCAGCAAGCCAAATCTGGGCATGTGGATTTCCACCAAAAACCTTTGATCCTCAGCCACATCCCTTGTCCTGGTCAGGGTGTAGCCATCACTGTGGATATGTAGATTTTTAGGATTGTGACCACAGTGACCCTAAGGCTATTCCTACTGGCAACAAGCTGCAGAACAGCCCCAGCAGAGCTGAGGATGAGGCCCCTGGATGTGGTCATGTAATGGTTTATATTTGGCACAAGCATCCCCTCAGCTCAGAGCAAAGCTGTGCCAGAAGAGTGGTGGGAGCTGCACAGCATTTAAATGAGAGCCTGAAAAGAACTCAGAGCTGCTCAGATGGCAAAGACATCTGCATCAACATCCTCAGCCCAAGAATATAGAAGGCACAGATCTCCAAGTGCCAGGGCACAGTGTTAAGTTCACCAATGGCATGCAAAAATCAAGACAATACAGTCTTGGCTACTGATCTGTTGAATCTGTTACCAAAAGGAGCCCAAAAAAAAAAAAACTACCCGAGAAACCATTCAGCAGAGATGACTTCAATGAGACTCTCCCCATCTCCTGCAGCAAGTTCATTTCCCACAGGAAATAATTGACAGAGAATGACAGTTGCAACCCTTGTGTGTGTGTGAGAGAGAGACTGTCTCTGTATCTCAAAGCATATTTTTATGAGATTCTGGAAAGAAGCTGGTCTGGGATAATTGTTGCTGGAGACACTGAGAGGCACTGAAAGAACCAGCAGGCATTTTTGACTAAACCCAAGATATTCTTAAAATGTAAAACACAGTGTGAAGGGGGGGAAGAAAAAAGAGAAGAAAAGAAAAAAGAAACCCCACTAACCTCCCCCAAACCCAAACTCTGCAGTTGTGAAGCCAAAGGAGCCCTCTGAAGACAGACAGTAAAGTCGACTCCCTGCAACGGAGAGTTCTTGCAATCAGAGAACACACAAGTGAGAATTTCTTTCTTTCCTCATGACCTGGAAAAAAAGTCTTTGATATTCTGGAGGGAATTAGGAAAAAAAAAATTTGAAAGTGAGTGAACTTCACTAACAGCCTTCTCCCCTTCCCTGCCCCTTGGCAAAAGGATATTTTCTGACAGAATGCTCTCCTGTTTGAAAATGCTTTTTGCCTGCTATTAACTATTTTTCTGGAAGTTTTCTGTCTTCTTTCTGAAGGTTATCTGTCTGATTTATTCATATTTCTTAATGTCCAGAGTTTTACCTTATAGACAACAACAAAATTAATTGTGTGGCTGGGAAAGACACCTGGAAATGTGTGATGCTTGGGAGGGCCAACAGCGGCAGAGGATCTGTAGTAATATTTTAAAAATAACAAATCATTACTGCATTTTGCTCAATTTCTTCTGGTAGGTTATTACTTAGCTGGAAAATTTAGGAGTAAGTAACTAAGAGGAGTTCTCTTGCCCAGGACACACCTCAGCCCTCAGATATTTTTCTCTGCCTCCAGAAGCTACCAAAAAGGAGATATATCCATATCAACAAAACCCTTTGCCTTATCTTATGAAATGTAGGCAGATTTAAAATCTTTCCTCTGCAGCACTTAGCAAGTGAGCCTTATATGCCATGTGGGGAGCAGAGCAGTTCTTTTCCTATATGGATTCTCACACAGGAAATTTTCTTCTCTTTTTAATTGTTCTTCTCATATAGTTATGTTTGAGGTTCCCTTTTCATCCTCTGAGTGGGTAGAAGATATCCTGGCAGTGGGAAAGCCTCACTCCACAGCATGTGAGTGGTTCCTCAGCAATGCCCTCCTCACAGCAAATTTTTGGATAACACATGGAAACAATTCAAACTGGCATCAGCTGCTAAAGTGGCTACAGCTGCCCGTTAAAAAAGTAATTGCTTTTCATTGCCATTAAACAAAAATAAAAAAGGATTTTCATTTGATTTTTCATCTTTGCTCTACAGTTGAGACTCTTTTATGCACCTGTCAGTATCACAATGTTGCCTCAAGAATGAAATTTCCTCCAAGCATCTGTTTCAGCTGATTGAATATTCTCTTACTGTATAAGATGAGTCCATTGTCTGATGAATGCATGTGATTTAATTTTTGAACAACATGTCAGGGACTCCTAAGCTTGTGTATGCAAATTCTTTACCTCTGTGAAAGAGCCATCATCTTTGCATCTTGATGGATCATTTTCAAGAGATAAGGCAAATAATTAATTTATTATATATATATTTGGTTGAAAATATAAAAGGGTGATTTAACAGAGAGAACAATTAAGAAGATGTGAAAAGTTTGCAGAATTAGGAGCGCTGGCAGTGTAGATTGGGTTTCCTCACAAAGAGCCTTTGTCAGGGACACATTGATATTCTAGGTAAGTCCAGACACTTCTAGGGTTTTTTGTTATTGTTGTTGTTGCAGCTTTTTATTCATGGTTTACTTTAGATTATCTTTTTTTCTTTTTTTTTTCTTTTTTTTTTGGTTGTCTGAGGTTTTACAGTAGCTGCTCTGAGATGTACAAATTACAGAGCTAAACACAAAATGAAGTGGAAATGGGAAATTAGTTTACTGTGCAGTACACTCTGGCTGATGGATGACTACAGTTCACTTTCAGCTTGCTTTGGAAACAATTCTGCTTTAAAAGTAATCTTTGTGAGCTGACTTTCCTTTTCACTCTTTCAGAGAAGAAAAAAAAAAAACATAAAAAGGCTTGTTCTTAACTTGAATTGACTCGACATCATTACTTTGAGATAAAACCCAGGCTAAGACAAGGCAGTTTGGCACTTTAGCCCAGGTTGCCACTGTAAATTAGGGCCTTCCTGAGGAGACAGCCCCAGGCTGGTGTAAATCAGAAGCAGCCAGCTCAGGGGCTGGGAGAACACCTCTGATCCAGACAAACTCAGTGACTAGCAGAGCACAGGAGGTTGCTGTGGCTACAGAGGGAAAAAACCCAAACACCCCAACTTTTCCAGGAGTTTTCCACAAATCAACAGTGTCCATTAGTGTTGGTGGATTTGAACCTGCTTCAAGCTGGCATTTAAATATGAATGACTGGGCAGGAGACATGACATCAAATAGCCCCACCAGGCTCAGATGATTTTGGTTGCAGCCTGTTTGTCTGCTCACCCATCCTTTAGTGCCAGAAACTTTGGGTAATATGGTCCCAAAATGGCCAGAGCCAAAGCAGCTCCATCCTGGCTGAGCAATCCAAGGACCAATGCACTGCCTAGTGCTATGGAAAATGTTCTGTATTATGCAAAGCTGCTGCCTGCCCTGCCCTCAGTGAGCCTTTTCACAACTGGATAAGCAATTCTGTCTCTCAAGGCTGTTTGATAAAGCTTTAGACCCATCCTGCATGTCCATGAGGTGACATAGTTGCAGAGATATTAAAAAATACTCTGGCTGCAGTAAAAGCAGCTAATAACAGTTCCTTGGGGCTCTCCAAAACCGGATTTATTTTTTTTTAGATCGCCACAATTATCAGCATTCCAACTTCATGCATTGTGGAATAATGCAAAAATTTCCTTTTGAGATTTAAATACTGTGGGCAGGTTATGGACCTGTGTTTTATTAAAACAATAGGGATTTTTCTACATATGCTGATTCATTCAGTTTTCTTTCTGGTTTCATAGAAGGGAAAGTGCCAGAAACAATTACAGGCCAGTTGCTTGGAGGACTCAAGGCAGGTTGTGGTTGCTGTGGGGAGTGCAAAGGGCTCTTTAGCCACATGGTGAATAATCCTGTATGCAATTGGAATAATAGAAACAGACTGATTTGTGTTGAAGGGACCTTAAAGAACACCTCATTCCAAACCCCTGATGTGGACAGGGACACCTCCCCCTTGACCAGCTTGTTTGCTGAATGTCTATTTCCTCTATTTGATGCTTAAAACATTTTTTTAGGTGATTGCTTGACAAGCTTACCACTGATAACAACAGTGACAGCAGCACTAACTCCTACACCAAAAACTTCATACCTGGTCATGGATGTTTATCCAAATCCTTTGCCTTAACTACACCATCCAGCCTCCACCTCAAATCCCCACTGACTGAGGCTGAAAAGGATGCTCAGGTCCTTGCTGCCAATTTTTTTCTCCTAGAAATAGGTGCTGCCTCTCACTAATGCTGCTCTGGGAGGTTACAACAGAGCTCCTTGTAAATGTAACTGGGAAAATCAGGGAATGGCAGCAGATTGTTCCCACCAGGGGTAGTTTATCACTGGATTTGACAAGGAGACTGCTGGCAGGCAGTGTGTATCCACAGGGGAGGTGAGGTAATGCAAGCAGAAGCATTAAGTTTCCATGGGGTCACGTTTTCATAGCTGATGGCACAAAATGCAATTAGAGAGGGAGAAAAATTAGATTTAGTGACTTCTCATCTATAAACACAGGAGCTCGAGCTGCATTTCAAAGCAGTGCACAGTGAGATGCAAATGACTGAGTGGCTGCTTCATTTGAGAGACCTGCTCCTCAAGTCTTTGGCCAAGATAAGGAATCAAGGGCAGTTATCTTAGTGTGGAGAAGATTGAAGATTAGAGATCTCTTTTAAAATATTCATAGAACGCTTGAAGCATTCAATGGATATCAATGGACATCAGCAGTCCTTGGATAAGATTTCATTCTGAACTACAGACTCTGATGATTTTTTATTCTTATTGAGGATCAGGAAGGGAGGATGGTTCTTCCTTTGTAGGTGAGCCTATTTCTGTCTGAAATTAATGTTTTTCCTGCAAAGTTATTACATCATCCACTTCATTAAACACACAAGGACCCACACAACCTTTTTAATGTCCAGCACCTATGTGGCAACTGACTTTATTATTCAGTTTTAAAAGGAAATAAATTGTTTCATATTTATCTTGCTCTATGACTTTGAGGAGCTGGGATCTCCAAGTTGGTAATCTGCAAAATTTTGCTCTAAACTCTGTTTGAATTTCTAGGAGCTACATCAATGATTCTTTCTGACAATGATGAGAAAAATGTGTACTTTTGTCTAAAATCATGTTCAAGGAAAGAGCAATTTGGTTATAATGATGCAATACCTATTTTTAGATGGCTCTGTTTTCAAAAAAAGTTACCCTCATCATGTTTAAATAAAAACAAATGTTAAAACATAAATGTCGAAGCCTGTTAATGTTTCTTTCTTCTTTACTGGAACAGAGGAAGAATCTGCCAATCCTTTGTCAATCCTCTAGTTGGCTTCCACTGAGAAATGAGATGATATAAGGTGTTTCTAACAGGGTTTAAATTATGTCTCAAATAATAGTTGTGTGGTTGTGTTATCTGAAAGGGGAGGGAAAATAATTGCTTTAACCTCAAGTAGCAACCATTACCTTGGGGATGTCTAATGGGACTTTAACCACATAAGAGTTAAATGTTTGATTCCAGTGCATTGTCTTTAGGAGCAGGAAAATAAGGAATAGTTTTACAAAGCTATTCATCTTACCTCAAGATAGATAACCATACCAGGAGCCTGGATCGTACCTGTTTCCAGTGAAAGAGTTACTTAATGAAGCATGACTTAATTAGTTGGTATTTGATGTCTGGCTGTGGGATAAATCCTACCAAAGTGAACATTTTGAAAAGCCAGGCTGAAACCACATCACAAAGAATATTCACATAGACAGGAAGACATGTATAAATCAGACCACTTTTCCTCCTTCGCAGACATCATCACTCACAAATCATCTTTAATGTGTGTTATAAAAATAATTAATGGCCCAATTATAACTTATTTTTTCCCCACAGTACTTCAAGCACCTAATGTGTGTAGGCATGCTCAGAAAATCCCAGAAAGTGCCTGTTTGCATCTGGAGGAGCCTGGAGATCTTTGAAAATCTGCTTCTGAGGGGATTTGAAAATGCTGCCCTGTTTTTAGCCTTTTTTATATGAACTTTCCTGCTGTTATGTTCATTCCTTACAATAATGAAATGCAGTGTGGTAGAACGAGAGACAGATTCCCTCCAAATATATTTGGAAGCTGCACAGCAGCACTTAGAAATTGCTTTTTGACTGGAATGATTCAAGAACAGAGACTTGTTAACTCCAGTCATAGATGCACATATCTGGTTTGTTAAAGGCTGGTTTTGCCAAACAAATCAACATCTTGTAGTGTTGCAAGGAAGCTAAAGATTGGACTCCTTATTCAACAAGAGTAGGCTGCTGGTAAATCCCATAGCATTGCTTTTGTCTTTAAATAAACTATGGTGTGAATTCAACATAAAAGCAGACATCGAGCATGTTGTCTGATATTTTGGCTTGGGTTCTAATCAACAGTGTTTACTCAAGTGTAACGTGGTGATAAATACTCTGAATCAGAAGCTTGTTGTGATGTGCTGCAAAATCCTCAGTGTTAAATTGGCTTTTTCCCCTCCTGACTGAAACTCTTTCATTGTTTGAACAGAGACAACAGAAAACAATTTCTTCAAGGAACCTTGTAAGTCAAACTCTGCATGTATCAAAGCCTATTCAGTGAGCCTGAAGCTTCTATAACATAACTTGTAGAAAGTAAATTATTTAAAGAAGATACAAATTGAAAACCCTGAGTTTGATTTTGGCTTTTTTTTTTTTTTTACTTATGTCTCAAATAAACTCTTATCCTTATGATTTTCTTTATAGTTTTTCCTAATTTCATTTATGCAAGTGAGAATTAGGAATGCCAGCACAGTCACACAGAAGTGTGAAGAAAAGAAGCCTTTACATAAGACTTGGTTAAATTTTTTTTGATAGTTGCTGTGAATATCTAGAAGACTCATTTCAGCACTGCTGCATTTCATTGTTTGGGCCTCTGGGCAAACCAACCTTCCTTCCTGCCCATTGCCCTTCCCTCTTGCTTTCCTTCCTCCCCCTTCAGTACCTTTAAATCCTGCAAATGCATAAGAAACAAACACTTCTCCCAGGAAAGAAGCAGAAACACAAATCTTGCAGGACACATTTCCCCAAGCAGACTCAGGATCCCAAGGAAGGATGAGCCCCTGGTGAAAGCACCCAGGGAGGCTCTGGGGCCACTGCTCTGCTCTGCTCTGTGAGCAGCAAACCTCAAATTCAGAAGTGCTCCATTCTTCCTGTGACATTTACGACCAGATTTTCCAGCTTAGTTCACTGCCTTGTGCTCAATGTCCCGAGGAAAATCGAAGCCTTTGAAGCCATTTTCCTTGATGATTTTCACTCCAGTCCATATGTTAGAGATCCCTGGAGGCCCCAAGCCTGCCCAAAGGATGCATAAGGATGAAGACAAAACCTTGACAAGGGGAGTTTGGGCTTGTTTCCCAAATGGTCGTCGAGGTCTTTGGAAAACCTTGTCTTGAATCTCAATTCTCCATCATGCAGATGGAGAATTATCTTTTCCTCTACTTTTTGTACACCCTGTTTGCTTAAACTCCTTTAGAATGGTCTTTGGTGATGCACAATGGGACCTTAATCCTGGTAAAGTTCATGGATTCTTCAATAATTCAGATAGTGCAGAATCACCTCAGCTCCCACAAATGAGTATCGTGCATATAATGTATTGATTTTTTTCCCACTTAGTGAGCTTCCCCTTTCTTTTCTCCTTTTTCCTCGGATCTTTTTGATAGATAAAGGAGATACAGATTTATGAGGTCGGAGGCCTAACAGAGAAAGAGCAATTTAAGTGTGCAGCAGTAAAAAAAGAAATCTGAGCAAAAAAAATATCAATCTGCAAAGAAAGAAAATTCAAAAGATAAATAAGAAGCTGAAGAAAGACCATATTTAAAAGAAAATTCCCCTTTAAAGGAGATGAAAGCCAAATGATCTTTAACATCAAAAAGCACTACCCAAACAGAAGTCCAAGATGATTTTGTTCTAAAGTAGTAAAGGGGGGAAACAATTAGACTTAATGTGAAAGATGAAGAGAAAGATGGAGGGAATTTTAACTCAACAGAAAGCAGTGCTAGGAAACAAATGTAAAGCAAGTGGGAACTAACAGGAAAGGAAGAGCATTTCTAGGCTCAGAAGGCCACACAGCAGAATATAATTTTTGAGACACATCTCTAGTTCCTTGAAGCTTGACAGGAATACCTGGTATGGAAGTTTCAGCTGGTTTTTGACAGATCTGCTCTGTGATTTTAACTGGCAACTGTCTTTCCCATCAATGCTTTGTCCTCACTTTCCCCCTGCCATTCATTACCAAAATGATGAAACCTCATGGTCCATTCCTGACAAGGAAATCCAGACAGCAACATCTGTGCAGGAAATGCATTTTCACAGCAGAGCTCATTTTAGTGGTGACCCCACACAAGCAGCTGCTTGGCAATAGAGTAAAATCCATTTAAAAATGCCAGCTTGAAAGAGCAGCTGAAGGAAAGCTGGGCACACTCTCCTGAAATATAGGCCAGTGGTAGCTGGGTGTATTTATTATTTGAATTTAAAATGAGGGATCCTACTCAGTGACCTTCCCAGCTAAACCTGTGCATGCCAGAATGCATAGAAACCCAGAGGTAAAATAAATGCATTGCAGCCCCCCTCCCCACATAGAAAAATATGAGAATTATATAATTCAAAGCAATTTTCACGGCAATTTTCTATCTCTGCTGTCATTCACAGTAGGAGTAAATGTCCCAGCAGTGGGTAAATCATAATCCTTACCTACCTTTGGCAAAAAAACCCCAAAAAACTCCAATTTTCTTTTGTAAAATGTTTGCTAAAGACCTTGATTTATTATCATGTAGGCATGGAAAGTGAGGACCTTCCTATAACCTGTGAAGTGCAGAAAATGAATGTTAAAGAATGCATGATGGGTCCCAGTTAGGATAAAATATTAATAGTGTGAGTAGGACTGTGTGGATATTGCAAGCCTGCTGCTATCTCATAAGAGTACATTGTTTCCTAGCAGAGTTATAATACAAATTATTCTCCTGCATATTCCCAAATTCTCTGCCTCCCACACCCAAAGTGCCTGTGAAAATTCAGCATATATTGTTGTTATGACCTAAAAAAAAAAAAAAGAAGTTTTTTGTTTTTTTTTTTTTTTAGTCCCATGGTGGAAGTGAGCTCTCACAGGAATTCAAAATACAACTTTCAAAATTCCTTTCTTTTTTTTGGTCTACTGCATAAGGTGGTTGAAAATAAGTGTTGAAAACAGGGTGTTGTTTTGAATTTTTTAGAATTTCTAAGCATCCTGAAAAGCAGAACCTCTGGACATGTTAAGACATGGGTTTCTAGCAAATATGTCCCTGGAACTGTGTCTTCCAGGATGCTGTAAATGTTTGGAATTTGGGCAGATGTCTTGTCAGGTTCATAACCATCTCAAGTTTCATTTGACTCATACAAGTACTCCTCTCATGGTTATTTTTTAGCATATTATAACAATTTTAGATCTTTCAGGAAGAAATTCTTTCTTCCTGAGGGTGGGGAGGCCCTGGCACAGGGTGCCCAGAGAAGCTGTGGCTGCCCCTGGATCCCTGGAAGTGTCCAAGGCCAGGTTGGACAGGGCTTGGAGCAGCCTGGGCTAGTGGAAGGTGTCCCTGTCCATGGCAGGGGGTGGAACAAGATGAGCTGTCACCTGAAGATGCCCATGTCTCTGAACAGAAGGGTACAGGTGAGAAGACTTTTTCTAATCTTTTCAGTGAGATAAAAAGTTGGATAGGATCTTGGCTGTTCTGCAGGGTAAAGAACTGAAAGCTGTGATCTAACCCCCAGGTATGGGACTGTGTCTGAAAAGAATTTGTGAAAAGAAAAAGGTCTGAGCACTTGAAGTCAAAGCTTGTAGGTGTAGAAGAAGGGATTACAAGTGACCTTGCCCCTGATAAGTCACAGTTGTACTAATTACCAAAGAAGAACAGCCTTGCCCTTAATGGGTCATAGCTGTGAGTAATAAAGATAAGTGTGATGAAAGGGGTGGGTTGGCCAGTCAGGGAGAGCCTGGAGGAAAAGGACCTAGAGGAGGTGGAGGAGCCCTGAGGAAGAAGGAACAATCCAGAGAGATTCGAAGAAGAATGAAACAAGGAAGAGAGTTGCTCTGCAGATCTGCTGTGAGGTCAGTCTTGGTCTGATAAGTGTTGGAGCCTGCAGTCACAGTCGAGATAGGTAAAAAACTGTGGTCAGAGGCAGTAAGGAAGTACTTGCAGTCATATTCCAGCAGGAAATAGCCAGCAGTCAGAGTCTGGCAGAGAAGCCAACAGCAGGAGTTTGCTGTAGTCAGAGTCAGGATGGCTGAACTGTAAAGAAGAATAAACCAGGACCCTTTGAGAGTCTGTATCTTGTCTGATTTCTACCCCTAACGAGAGGTCTGCTGCAACACCTGAGACTAAGATAGGCTATCTGAAGGCAGCCAATGAAGAGAGAATAATCTACCTGTTATTGGGCTAAAGCACAAGGGAAAAGGAGAGCAAAGGCCACCTCCTACCTACAAACTGCAGAGGTAATGGACACTCCTTTACCTGGATCTGGTGGTTTATGGGCACAAGAGTAATTTGTGATATAGTCCACCTTGAACTGGGAATTGATGGTGACACCTTAGGTTTTAAGTTTTTCTGTTCTATTTTGTTGTGCAGCTTTTAGCTTTATATTAAGTGTTACTAGGATCTTTTCACAGGGTGGTGAAGACAAAACAATCCTGTTCTAGCTGGAGACTCAAGGACAATCTCTTCAAACTTCAGGCCCAATGCATAAACAACATGAGAAGAGGAGGGTGGGCAAAGCAGGTAAGGAGGATGAGACTTCATAATTTGAAGCTATTAACTGGATAGTTGACTCCTGTATGCAAATGGACTAAAATTTATAAAAATGTGAGATCTAGTGACCAAGCTCTCTTTTGCTTCCATCTTGGAGCCATCTGGGCAGAGCCACAACTGTGGCTCTGGTACTGCCAGGGTGTGGCTTTTGAAGGCACTGCAATAAATATCCACTTTATTCCTCTTAACTCCCTCTAGCCTCTGTTCCAGCTCCTTAAGGCATCAATGGGATAATGATCTGCCAACTTGATCATCTTCTTGAGAGCATCATAAGTGAAGATGAAGCTGATCAGAGAGGAAAATCCTTCTTCGGTGAAGTGGATAAAGTCCTTGACCAGGTAGCTGTCATCAGTGGCCACAAGAATGAGACACTGGAGGGCTAACCAGAGGCCAATCCAAAGGGGGAGCTCCAGGTAGTCAAAATCATTGTCCCTGCAACAAAAGCTCACAATTTTAATATTGACAACAATTGGTGTTTAAAGGCCATGAGCAAGGCTTAAATGTACAGCAAAGCTGGCTGATAAATAATGCCTTAAAACTGGACATTTACTTTCTTGCCCTGCTGTGGTAATCATATATCCTCTGAACAGGGAGAGACATAGCTCTCTCCCAGGATTTTCCTGGGAAGCTGTGAGAAAGCTCAGAGAAAAGAATGAGAAACAATTCTTTTCACTTGCTGCAGCTGTTGCTGTGCATATGTGGAATGTGTTATGAAGATTGTTTACCAAAGAGTGATTTCTTAATTGGACACTGGTGATGGTGTTTTGATTGATTGACCAACCTGGTCAAAGCTGTGTCAGACTGTGAGGGTGATGAGTTTTTCTTTAAAGTATAGTATAGTACAGTAGAATAAAGCAATTGATCAGCCTTCTGCAATCATGAAGTCAGTGCTCACTATTCCTTGTTCAGGGGCTCACAGCTACAATACCTTGCAGGTGCATTTGGGTTACATTTTCAAGTTCTGCTTCTCAGAGATTTTTCTCCTTTCCTCAATTCCACATTTACCATGCTTTGGTTTCACCTGCTGGTATCAAGTGTCTGCACCTCAGCAGTGTGATCCTACACAGGGCACTGTGGGACCCAGGATGAGACATGCTTTATCACTGTAAAATCATAATTACTGCAATCAGCACTGACATCTGTCAGTGCAGACCTTGCATCAGATTTTTTTTCAGAAGGTCATTTTCCTGCCATCACCTCACCTGAGTATTTCACACAGGACTGCCTTCTCCTTCACAAGGTATAGCAGGGAATGTTTCAGGCCTTGCCAGATGGCCACTACTTCAGGACTGGGCATATTTAGGTGATATTTTCTCAGTTATTTCCATGTTTCTGTTGGGTGTTTCCAACCACCCCTGTCAGAGAATTGCTTTCTCCTTCTTTGATAGTATTTGATTAATTTAAAACAAGAAACTAGACTCCAGTTTCACTACAAAGTCTGAGTGTATGTAATAATAAATCATAAGCATATTTTGGTTTGCATCTTCCATCTAAGGATGCAAAGAATTTCACAAGAAATCTTGTGTTTGAAGCGACACTCATGAAAGTGTTAACTTGAAAAGGCAGCTTTAAAAAAGAAACTGCTGGGGATTTGCCTATGATGAATGTAGGGCAAGATCAGCCATTGAGATTTCACAGTATTTCTCCCATGATCTATTAAATGTGGTTGTCATGTCCCATCTGACACGATCTCATTTCTGACTGACTTTGTTGGTGATAGTCAGGGCTTCTCACGTAATTGAAGACAGACTCAGCCCCTGGCACTGACTGTACCTTCTAGGAAAGCACCAGGCTTTGATTGAAGACCTGACATGAATCACAGTCTATCTCACCAGTGCAGAATTGTGTCAGATGAATGAACAAGAGTTTCATGTTAAGAAACTCAGATTATTAGGCTAAAATTTTTTTGTTAAGAAATAAAACAAAATATTTGCAAATGATCGGCTGAGGTGTGTGGCACAAAGCACTCCAAACACAGATCTTGTCCAAAGTGTCCCAAAACTTTTTGTACCTACTGGAAAACACCCAAATACCTGGATTTCAGTTTTATTTTCTCATGGTCAGGGACTCTCTGATTCCTATGGTGACAAGTAACAGCTTAGCTCACTTGTTATCCTTGTTATCCATGGGAACACTTTATAGCAAAAAGTGTGGCTTTGCTCATTAGCATCCCAGTCATAAGAGTCATCCTTATCCTCATTATCATCCTAATAAGGGTATTTGAACAGGTGTCTTCTCCAGAAGGACATGACAAATCTCCATCCCTTATAGATACAAAATTCATTAGACATTTCTTTTTCTTTCAGTAATCCATTTACCTTTTGTCACAGACCAGCAGTTTTTAATTCTTGGTTTCCTACAGCTCTTTATCTTCTTGCAGACTGGAGTGGAGTACATGCCTGTCTGATCCAGCAGAAGCTGCTCTCTAGTGAACTGGAAGAAATATGGCTAAATCAGAATTCAGCTGAAAAATAGGACTTCCTATAGCAACTGCAACACTGGTTTTTTGTGTTGTTGGGAAGACTAAGATGCTGTTATGTTTTGGTGCTGCATTGTTTTGTATAAGATGCACCAGACAACTTTCTTTGCTACCTCTGCTCAGACATGTCTCACATCTTCCTACAAGGTGCCAAATTAACTCACAATTAACAAAAATTGTGAATTTTCAATGACATGAGCTGCTCCAGGTGATGGCCCATTTTTGGCAGAAATCCTTCTTTTTTCTTGGCTCTATTATGAAGTTCCTGATATCGACACTTTAGCAAATGCCTGCAGTCAAATAGTCTGGGGGCTGTTGGGAAACCCTTTTTGCCTACTTTGGGCTATTTTAGCTGTTTATCTGAAGTGTGGTCCAAAAAAACAAAAGTCAGAGCCCAAGTTCCCATATGTACAGACCATGGCAGGGAATTAATTCAATCTCTAGGACTGATTTACTGATGATGAAGCACACCCAAAGCAGTTGAAGGACACAGCAGTGGGTGTAGGAGCTAATCTGAAGTACCTGATCTCACTGCCCAGCCCTGCTTCCTTCCAAGACACTGTTTCTCCCCAAAAAGCAGATTTCTAACAGAATTTGGGAGTGAAGTGAGAGAAGGGAGGGTTGCAGGGAAGGTGTTTTAAGATTTGGCTTTCCATCTCATCACCCCCACTCAGATCTGACTGGCAATAAATCAAACCACTTTCTCCAGTCAGGTTTTCTGTCCCTGTGCAGCTGAGGAGGGAAGTGACACAGTGGCTTTGGTGGGCACCTGACATCCAGCCAGGGTCAACCTGTCACAGACAAAACACTGGAAAAAGAAATCTTAGGCTAGAGATCCACTCTTTTCCTTCCCCCACAGTTTCAGAAGAGTCTCCTTGACTATCTTGTGTGTGATCATCCCCTTAACCCCAGGGTTTTGTTTTTTAATTTCCTTTTTCGAAATTTGTGATTTTACTTCGGAGTATGACAAACCACTGCCCCTGTGGAATTAGCCTCTTTCCAGTGTTACCAAGATGGAAGAAGTTACAGCTCAAGCACATAGTTTATGATAGAAAAAAAAAAAAAGTTGAACTTGCTAAGCCATGTGGGAGAAATGGGCTTTAATAAGGGCATAGATTCAAGTCTGCCAATTCCCTGCTTGAATTTCTCTCAGTGTCAGCAAAGCACATTTGTGTTGAACTTTCTCAATTGCCTCGAGTTCAGCCCAGGATTAGCTTTGCACTAATCTTCAAAATTGGGAATGACCTTAACATTTCCTGCAAGGTGAGCTCAGACACAAATACGGGAACCATTTGAATGTCATAAATTACCTCCACTCTCCTCTGTGTGTGTGTGTGCACATATAAGTAAATAAACAAGTCCTTATGTTTTGTCCTTTTAAAGAGCCTGTGGAAGCTTTCTGCAGTGCTAGGCAGACAAATTGACTGTTTAATTTCCTATAGATGCAATCACATTTTGCCTGCTTCTAAATCCCCCTCCTCCTTTTCAGCTTCCTCTCCCTCACTTCACATTGTCTCCAAGTGAACAACACATTTCTGTCCTCACATCCAATTATGTGTGTGATGAATTTTGAAGCAGGAGAATATAAAATATATGAACACTGAACAAAGAATTCAGTAAGGTTTTTCATGGCCTAAAGTAAACCAAGCAGTTTGTTACTGCATATCACATTCAAGCTTTGACCTTGCATGAGCAAATAAACTGCTTCCCAAAAGTGGGAATCTATTAGTGCTGATCAAAAAACCTCAATGCAAAGTTATGACCCTTATCCCAACCCTTTCAGATCTAGTGCTAGCATGCCTTCCATGCCTGGGCTCTGCAAAAATTTTATTATTAAATTATAAGCCAAACACATTCCTTTGCTAGCCATTCCTAGTTCTAGAGCAGTTCCCAAAGTGCAAGGAATTTATCTAATAAGTCAAATAACCTGACAATCAGCCTCAAATCCCCTTGTGTATATAAAAATATGCTTAATTTCTACTTCTGCCAAAAAGCATTTAATCATATGCTTAACTCTGGGTCCCATCAAAGGCAATTACTGTCAGGAGGAGACCATTTGGTATTTTTGTATGCAGCCCATCTACAGACTCAATATTGAGGTAAGTGCTTGCTTAACATTTTCAGGAGCACTCAAATACCAACAAATTCTGGATTCAAATATATTTGATGGACGCAGATTTGGTTTTCTCAGTTACAAGCCAGTTAGACAAAACAGTCCATGTGAACTTGTGTTAAAATAAGTTCAATGTATTTTAAGGTCTTCATAGATAACTGCAATCATTAATAAAATGTCAGCTTAGTCAAAGCAAGCACTAAGTCAGCTGTGGGCAACAACCTATAAGGACTACAATGGAAGAAGTGACTTTGAAGCTAAGCCTGTCTATATTCAATTAAATAATGTAGTTTTCAAACTGTTACAGCAGAATAACCTGTTCATCTCAAGTTTAATTACAAAGAAAATATTGCAACAGTTGTTTCTTACAGTGAAAAAAATTACAAACCACTGATAGTCCAAAGAGAACTACAAGAAAATTAGGAGTGAATCATGAGCTGATTTCATCTTGGCTGTGTGTTGAGGTCAATGATTTTCCAAGGAAAGTTTCTTACATGGAATTGCATATGCTTGATCCTACTGCCATACCCAGCACATTTACATGTTCAGAGATGGGCTGGGAAGGGGCCTGGAGTACAAGTCTGGTGAGAAGCAGCTCTGGGGGTTCTCAGCCTGGCTGAAGGGAGATATTATCAATTTCTTCAGCTCCCTGACAGAAGAGTGGAGCCAAGTGGGGGTCAGGCTCTGCTCCCAGGGAACAAAGGACAGGACGAGGGGAAATGGCCTCAAGTTGCACTAGAAAAGGTTTAGACTGGATGTTGGGAAAATTTCTTCACCCAAAGGGTTGTCCATCCGAGGCACAGGTTGTCCAAGGCAGTGGTGGTGTCCCCCTACCTGAAGGAATTTAAGAGCTGTGTGGATGTGGCACCTGGGGACACACCTGGGGTTAGTGGTGGCCTTGGCAGTGCTGGGGGGATGGCTGGGCTTGATCATAAAGGTGTTTTTCAATATAAATGATTCTATTATTTCAATTCCTTACTATTTGTCTTAGCATCATGAAGCTGCAGTGCCAGAAGAGGCTTATCCTGTGTTGGGTACTGTGGAAACACCCTGAAAAGGAAGATCTTCCCTGAAGAATTTAAATGTAAAAAGAGATGAAAAACAAATTAACACAATTACCCTGGGAAATATAGGAAAAGAAAGGGATAGAACTGTTCAGTATCACAGGACATAGCCCCAGGAGGAGTTTTGAATTTTCAGAGAACAGAAACACATCTGGGAACACATGTACCTGTCACAGTTACATTTGCCCTGACAGCATGCTGCCTTCCTGTCTGTCTAAAGGGTAGGAAAACATAACCTGTGGAGCATCCCTATTCCTATTTTCCAGCTGCTCATGGAGCTTAGGTTTTTAGCTTAAACCAGATGCTGGGCATGCCTAAACACACCTAAGACAGCTAAAGCTAGGAAAGATGAATCCCAAGTTATGGGAATTTGAATTTGCCTCAAAGTCAAGTAGAAAGGGCTGGTATTTTGCTTGTTTTTATTTTAAGGTATGGTAAGAAAACTTTTCCCTGCCCTCAACCATGATCCCTTGCCTGAAGGATGACACAGGCTGTCTGAATTTGTGGATGAGCACAAGAATGGCTAAAGAGAATGAAGATAGCCCAGAGGGATCACAGGGAAGGATTATAAACTCAGTTCTGACCTTGCTGAGCTTGAATTGGTACATAATCACACAGAAGATGATGTGAGTTTGCCTGGAGGGAGACTGGAGTACAGAGATCAATCTCTGAGCTTCCTGCTTAGAAAGGATGAACATTTTTCCTGAGATTTACCTACAGGTGATTGACAGATCAAGATCAAGAAGGACCAAGGAAAACAGCCTTATAAAATACAGAAAATATTTACCAGATGGCAGGAGGAGGTAGGGTGGAAACAAGAGTCTGAATTAATTTTCTGATTCTGGGCTTGCTTGATGACACCATGGCTACAGCTGAACTGACTCTGGTGTAATCTCCTTTTGTCATTGCAGAGGGGCACTAATGCAGCTTCCAGCAGGCAGATATTGAGAAGTCTTCCAGGGAATCCAGGTGGATTCCAAATGTTATTATCCTTGCTCTTTGAAAGCAGAAGGTACTCAGATTAAGAACACATTCATCTGTTTAGTGAAGCGTTTGCTTTCAATCTTGGAGGCTGTCTCTCTACTGCTAAATTAAAAGGGGAGGAAAAAAAAATTCAGCAGACGTGAAATGCCTTTTTGAGGTTCGATATGAGGTCATCTAAGTGAATTTTGGAACACAAAGCCTGCTGAGGCAGCTTTGGAGAGCTGTACAGGGTGGAAAGAAAGTTCACACCTTCTTCACACAATGTCCCAACAGCACCCCCATTCGCAGACTTTTCCTAGGCAACCAGTAATGATAAAAGAGCACCATGGAACATGTCAGTGATTAAACAGCTTGGGCAGCCATGGATTAGCACTTGAACCAAATTCCCTGCTGCATTTGACATCAAGCAGTTCAAGAACCTGGAGGAGCACTCCATGATATTGGTCTGCTCTTATCATTTATTCCCTGAGGGACACAAAGAGCAAAATCCTCTCACATAGAAAACTTAAGAGGAAAAAAAAAATCAACAACCTGGAATTTGTGCAAATCAAATTCTTCAGTGAGAGTCACATCTTTCTTCTGATCCATCCCACTCACTTAAAGGCATTTAACTGAGAGGACTATACTAAGACTTAAGTGATCCTAGGTTTTCTCCATAGTTAAAAGAAGAAAGCAAAAGAAATTAATTATTTAGAAAGTTTAAATTCACCCTTCAAGAATTATTTTTTCTATCCCATATTTGTGTATTTGTTCGGTATTTAGTCAACCTGTAGTACAATATATAATTACAAAATAATGACATTTTTGCCTATTCCACCAGTGATTACTGTTCTCCAGTTATTAATCAACACCAGTTATAAAACACTGATTGCCAAATAACTTGGAAGTAGGGATAAAAAACTACCAACCCATGAGGCAAAACTTCCTGTCTGTCAGAAGTAGGGAACAGAAGTTGGCTTTCACATTTGCAACCACTGCTAACCTAAGAAAAAGCAAAGAAAAGAACATCTTTGCTATATGGGAGGTGTTGGATAAATGCTAGAAAACGGAAAAAACATCCAATGCAGAGAGAGAAAAAAAGTTAATTTAGTTATAGGTCATGGGACAGGGATGAAAGCTTAAGTAAAGGCAGTAATAGCACAACTAATGCATCTGTAATAAAGGATGAAACAATATTAGCAGAGGTTGTTTGCAGAGAAGTTGGATTTCTCTGTTGTAGAAAACTTGAGAAAGGGGAAAAAGAAACCCCAGCAAGTACAGAGAGCAAAGAAGAGCACAAATGAATGAGGAAAAGGTTCTTCCTGGTCAGGTGGTCACACTGCTGCTTTCCTCTCAGGGGAACCACTGGTACTGTAGGTGGGAGGAGGTGATTTGTATCCCACTGTGCAGAGGTGAAGGCACCTTCTCCACGTGGCAGCAAGAGCAGTGTCTCTCCTACTTCACAAAAGGTTGGATCCACACAAGATTAGAACAGCAGCATCCCAGTTTCCACTGGGCCAGCTGCAAGCTTGTGTTTTTGCAGTTTACAGCCACTTAACCCAGCCCTGAGCTGCCACCAGCCCTGCAGGAGCTGCAGCCTCCTCACCATCCCTTTTTATACTTGCCCCAGAACTTGCCTTTACACCTCACCAGGAGACACAGCTGCTGGCCCCACTTATGTCTATCCCATGGGAAATGGAAGGAGCTGGGAAACTGTGCCAGGTACATCTCCTTGCTCCTGATGAGTTGGGCAGTGTTAATCACTGACTGATTAATTAATTCCTGGAGGTGTTTACCCAACACCACCTCCAGGGAGGTCAGGGTTAATAACAGATCTGTCACCTTGCAGCTCCTGTAAAAGCTTCTCAATGGCATCTTTCAAATTTTTTAGTATGTTTTTTTTTAATATTCCCAGTCTTACATGTAACAGTCTAGGAATGCTTGATCTGTGGATTTTTATTTGTGTGTACTTAGAAATAAGCATCCATAAACACAAGCACGCACCCATGTATGCAGGTGAGAGGCATTGAGCACTTCAGGTCACTAGAACTTTGGTTTGCTGACATCAATCCCATTCTTTTCCATGTGGTCTCATTTTCTGGCTTGTTTTATCAATACAGAACAATCACAGGTAGAGCAGAATATTCTGGATTGGAAGGGACCCACAAGGACCAGCAATCCAGCTCCTGACCCTGCACAGGACCCCCCAACAATCCCACCCTGTGCCTGTTCAAGAATTTCCTGATCTCTGTCTCTCTGGGGAGCCTGTTCAAGAATTTCCTGATCTCTGTCTCTCTGGGGAGCCTGTTCAGTGCCCAACCCCCCTCTGGGGGAAGAACCTTTTCCTAATATCCATCCTAAATCTCCTTTTTGTGAGATTTCCCTGAGTCCTGTTCACAGAGAGCAGAGATTGGTGCTGCCTCCCATGAGGATGATGAAGACCACAATGAGCCTCCTCTCAGTTTCTTTTTTCTCCAGGTTGAACAAACCTTCAGCCACTCCTCCTATGGCTTCTCCTCTAGATCCTTCACCATTTTTGTGGCATTCCTTTAGGTGTTATAGCTTTATATCCTTAATCCTGATATCCTTATCCTTATAGCATGGCTCAGGAAAATGGACTGGCCAAAATCTACATGATGATCAAAATCTGACTGGTTTCTAACTGCATCAGCATCCTGAGCTATGTCCCTACATGACATTGCATAAAATATCAATGTTTCTAACAGATCTGGTAGTGCCAGTGGAAGATGAAGGCAGGAACACGAGCCTGGGGGTGAAGGAGAGAGAGTGACTGCAGCAGCACTGGTTTGGCCGAGCTAAAGTCTTGTGGGACTGCACTCCTGGAGAGCAGTTAGGGCTGTACAGTGATTCTCAGGCATCCTCACACACACACATGGCCAAGAACACGTGTGGAAATAAATGTGGCAGAAAACCTTGGACAGACAGAAAAAGTACTGTTAATAAAAGCTTCAGGGAATGATGGTACGTTGTCTGTCTGTAAAGCTTCTAGCTCACAATGGCAACTAAAGATAAAAAAAAAAAACTTAAAGATTAGCAGGCCTCTGGAACAGAAGAGGTTAGCAAGGGAAACATTCCCAATCTGAAAAAGTTCACATGTGGAAATGAGGTGTGAGCCCTGCCATCAATTTGAACCGTGGCTGATGGAACACAGCGAACGTGCTGGTGTGAAGGCAGCAGAGACAGCAGCAGATGATTCACAGCCACATGGTTCTCATCCTATTAAATGGAAATGAGGCATCCACAGCCCAGGATGCAGCTCAGGGGAGGATTGTGGCTGTGGCCATGAAATAGCAACGGGTGAGGGATTTTCCAATTATTCAAACAACAGTGAGTGAGAAGGGCTGCTCTCCAGCTCAGAGATGCCATGAGTGCTGTGGCCACAGTCACACTTCCAGAGGAGTTATTTACAAAGCTTTATAAGCTCCCTCACTTCAGCACACATTTAACCCATAACTTTAGGGCTATGGGATATAGGGACTCATCCAGATCCATGAAAATCTCTCCCCTCCCCAGGAAAAAAGTTGTATCATACTAGAAACCCACACTGTGTCTTCTAGTTAAGGTCCAGTCTTCCAGAACCAGTGAAAAGTTTATCAAAATCAAGGGAAGTGCTTCTAGTCTTCCATCATCTTTGGCTCTTAATGAAACCATCTGTTCCAATGCATCTTTTCATGAGAAAAACAGCTCCAGAGGAAGTTTGAAACCATTGCTCTTCTTTGCCTTTTGTTTTTCATCCTTCACCATCTGCCCTCCCTTCTTCAAGTGAGTAATAAGAAGTTTTTTGGTGCCACAGAAAGAGATGACAGGTGAGGTGTAGCCCAGAAGGTGTGGAAGCTGTGGACGTGGATCACTCCCCATTCCTACCAGCATGAGTAAATCTGTGATGGCATTGGAGCAATGAGTGTGGCCTAAAGCTATTCCTGAGGTGATAATTTCTCAACAGGAGTGTGGGTACAGACACACAAAGGTAAATGCAGGTATTGCAAACCCAACATTTAGTTTTCCTCATCCTGCCAGGTACTGAGCAGTACTGAGTCAGTTTTCTATAATTTTGTTCTCTCTTCCTTAGGAAGTTGTTGTCAAAGCACAAGCACCTTCAATCAACAAAACCAAGCATCTTCTACAGAAATAGGAGAGCTACACAAAATCAAATCAAATCAAATGGGATTTTTAAAAAAATGGAAAGAAAACACCTCCCATGAAGCTTGACCATCCTCAGCTCAAAATTCATACAATCAGAAGAAATACTGAGATTCTCTTTTCACAGCTTGTTCTACTCATCTGTCTTAAGTGTGGCAAAAGGAATTGCTGAGGATTTGTTGCTGCTCTTTCCCTCTATGTCTGTTCTGCCACCTTTACTGATACATTGGTGGGTTTTTGGGGGGTTTTTTTTGTTGTTTTGGTTTTTTTGTTTTGGTTTTTTTTTTTTTTTTCCAAAAGGAAACAGTTCTATTTAAGCTCAAGGCTTGACTCAAAGCCAGCAGAAGTCATTCAATGGGTGAAAAGATTTTCAGCCTTTTCTTTTAATCCACCTTCACAGACCATGTAGGACTGCCCTGCCAGGCCATCAGACAGTGTGTAATCTACACAGGGATGCATAGATACTGAAATACAGGTACTGAAACAGCATTTCTGTAGCTTTTTGTATAACCTGTATCTGCAGTCAATGAGAAAACATCCCACCTATTTGAAATGAATATCTAAGGCTGGGATCAATGGTACTTCCACAGGTGCCAAAATCCTTTTCCATCGACTACTGAGAACCCAGACAATGACCTTTGGTCAGGCACTGAGCTTTCAGATGCATCTACATAAATGAGTAGTCTTTGCTGTGAATTCTCAAGGCTTTCTGCTGCTTTCAGTAGTCAAAGGAGAGCTTTCCCTTCCTCTGATAGTCTCTGCAGGACAGCCTGTGAATCAATCTACATACTGCTTCACAGAAAAAAATGATAATTTTTTTCTGCATTCAGCAGGAGGGGCTGTAAATGTTGTCCTCTTTGCTTTTCTTCCCCTTGAGCTGCAATAAGGTAAGGCAGAGAGATCTTAGCAGAGAGGAAATGAAGTTCAAGAACACTCAGTAGAATGTCCTGTCATGTCATGTGGGAGGGATGAAAAGTTAAACTCTCCCCCGCGGTGGAGATAAAAATTTGTCAGGTTCTGGTATGGATGAATATCCCTGTTACCGGGGACATCATTTTCAAATCCTGTGCTGCTCCAGGTCATTCTTAAATCACACTGGCTGTTGGAATGATTAAGGTGCATAATATGAACTCAGAGACTCATGGTTATTCTCACAGACAGCAAAAATATGACCTTATTTTTTCTGCAGTAGTGGTCAAAAAATAGGAATGTGATAAGAAAATATGAATTGTGGGTTGGATTTCACTTCTGGCTCTTTTACACTTGCCTGGAGTAGTGCCTAAAGTGTCAGTAGAGCTGTAGGATTTCCACAGTTCCCCTGAGTGTGGTTAAAACTCAGACAAAGCATTGCAAGCACATCACAGAAAACAATCTGACTGGGATCCCAGTGCTGTGGAGAGCAGGAGTCTTATCCACTCCCTCAGGTGGGTGTGAGGAAGCCCTTGAGCACCTAATTTCAGAAGCAATCAGATCTTTTCCAGGCTGCTGAGTGAAGAAGAAAATATTTTTGCAGCCTGGATGGTTGGAAAAGTGGATGAAAGGTTTCTAAGGTGCTTTAAGTGTATACTCAAACCTGGCTCAGATCTGCACAAGTCACCTCTGAGCCCCTCTGTCCCACCTGTACATTTGTTTTCTGTTTTCTGTGATCCTCTCTTATGTCTGCCAACCTGCTCTCCACTGCTGTGCATTGAAATAACCTTTCTTTAAGGCTTTAATAAAATAAATGTGAGTGTAACAATGCAAAGAACGTTGTATTAACCCCACCAAATTCTCCTTGTCGACTTTCTGCAGTTAACTTGAAAAGCATAACAAAGTTAATATGCTGTCAACACTCAGCTCTGCAAATCCAGCTGGGATCTAAAGATAACAGATCAAAACCTGTCACTGGAATGGGGGCACAGTGCTGCTGGTGAACAAGCTGTCCTAATATTTACAGGTTGTTTTAAACAATAACAATGTTCTGATTCCCCTGCTGATACAATCCCTTGGCACTGAGGATGCATTGCAAATATCCTGGATATTGGCCCAGTGTCTCCATCTGATATAAAGCTGCTGCTGGTGGCTGGCTGGAATAGTGGATGATGTATGGCCCTCAACTGCTGGATGTGGCAGGAAGATGCATGAAGGCATGTGAGATAAGAAGGTCACAGGCAGAGCTCACTGGATAAATGCTTCCTTGAGGATCTTTGCTGGCTTATATCAGTCAGTTGTCCCAAGGGGAAAAGAACATTTATGAAAGTCACAGACATAAGTGCCTTCAGAACAAAACATCACACAGAAAGGCTTTGATATAAAAGTGTTTACATTCCATGATTGGGGTTTGGGATTTTAATTTACTGCTCTGGTCAGGCTAAAAAAGAGCTACTGGATGTTTAAATGCTTGCAAAGTGTTCCTGTACCTTCCTTTAAATAAAATATCTAAATGTATTTGTTGTGGCTTCTATCTACTCGTTTGAGCTCAGCCAGTGATGTTTTAACTACAGCCAATAACAAATATACAGGCACTGGGTTGGGTAAGTCCCTAAGTGCATTGGAACCTTGAAAAAGTAGAAGTGCCTTTAATCTGTTTGTAATTCATGGCTAAGAAATCTGAATAAGATTAAACCCAAAAGGCACAACTGGTAAATTTTTTCCTGTGTGTTGAAGCAAAAAAGGTCACAGTAGGACAAAATGCTGGACATGGGCACTCACAGCCCAGAACCCTCCGTGCCCTGGGCTGATCCCCCAGCAGGAAAGGGAGGATTCTGCCCCTCTGCCCTGCTCAGGTGAGACTCCACCTGCAGAGCTGCAAGCCCTGGGACGCAGCACAGGAAGGATCTGGAGATGCTGCAGCAAGTCCAGAGAGTCACCAGGATGATCAGAGGGATGGAGCAGCTCTGCTGGGAGGAAAGGCTGGGAGAGTTGGAATGGTTCAGCCTGGAGAAGAGAAGGCTCTGGGGTGACCTCGTTGTGGCCTTCCAGGGCCTGAAGGGAACTTACAGGAAATATGGAGGGACACTAATGACAAGGGCCTGGAGTGACAGGACATTGGGGAATGGCCTCACACTGACAGAGAACAGGTTTAGAGGAGAATTAAAAAATAATTCTTTACTTGTGAGGGTGGGGAGGCCCTGGCACAGGGTGCCCAGAGAAGCTGTGGCTGCCCCTGGATCTCTGGAAGTGTCCAAGGCCAGGCTGGGCAGGGCTTGGAGCAACCTGGGATAGTGGAAGGTGTCCCTACACATGGCAGGAGTGGGACTGGATCTTTAAAATCCCTTCCACCCCAAACCATTCCACAATTCTGTGATTCTCTGACAACAAAATGTGCTGCATTGTAAGTATCTTGAAAGTCATGGCAGTAGAGAGGGCTTTTGGACTGATTATTCTTTATAAATAAGTGCCTCAGAAGTGCACTCTTTGCAAGAAGGACTGTACTCAAGAGCATTAACAAGGCCTAAGCAGATGTGAATGTCACTGTAATTTCCTTTTTCTGGGGTTTAGTATAGTCCAGATGTCAACAGCTGATGAGATGGATGACCCAAAAGCTCAAAAGTGTTAAGAAATCAAGACATCTTGACAAATAGATACCTGCTTGTCCAATATAACCATGACTCAGTGAAAAAATTTAATTCATTTCTTAAGTAAGATTGAACATCCTTAGAGGACATTTTGGGAATGCACTTCAACAATCCATGAAATGCATTCAGGAACACAGCTGCAGGGAAGGAATAAAGCATAGGCAATTATACAGAAGCTTGAAAAAGATACAAACTGGGCAAATTGTATGAATGTAATTGAATAAAAGCCCCCATTTTCATCAAATTATTCACTACGCACTAGCAAGGTACTTAAAAAATAAAAAGGGATTTTTTAAAATGAATGTTTGGGTTTGGATTTAGGCAACAGAAATGAGGTACCTTAGTCTGTCTATCTAAACACTGCATGAATTTTTGTTGCAATTAGCATATGGAGATCCCAGAAACAGCACTAGAATTTAAGGGTCTTCAACAACATCCAAAAAAGGGATCATTTTATCAGTGTGCTAAATACAGGAGTGGTGCCAAGCTTGGTGCATCATTGTTGTAAAGTTTGGCCTCAGGTCATAATTGCTAATGCAAAATGCAATCCAAGATTGAAAACACCCTCAACAATGGGGTTTAATGACAAAGATAAGTAACTACTTGATCTAAACTCTCGGAGGCTCATCATTCTGAGAATGCACTGACTTGGACACTTGATTATAAAGAAAGGTGCAATTAGGTCTGCATGTTTTAAAATCCTTATCTTAATGAATGTAGGAGTTAAGATATGACTACAAATGAGAAGAAAAGAGGGCAACAGTTCTCAAGAGTTAAGCAACAGTTTTGTCTCTACTTTTTTGAGTCTAAAAGATAGTGATAAAGCAGGGGCTAGAGTGAAATGAAAAGAGAAAGTCATAAGGGTTCATTAAATAGAAACTTTGAAAGCACAGATAGATCTGTTTGGTCACCATATGAAACACAGGCTGAAGTGTGGGACAAAGCTTGCTTTGAAAGACAAAAAACATACTAAAAGGATGTCAAAGTTTCCCCTTAGCAAGTGTTATCTGACATCCAGGATCTGTGCTGCCTCACTCTGCCCTTAAGGTTGCAGTGTCAAATCTCTTTGACTGTGTCATCATAAGGATTTTCCTTGACTGCAGCCAACAGAGCAGCTGAGTCTTGCAGCAGAAATGGAATAAAAGGAATTCCAGATAAAAAGACAGATAAGAACGGATGAAACAAAAAATGTAGAGAAGGACTGAGGTGAGGGGTGACCTTTTCCACATTTCCAGGACTGCAACACTGCAGGGTAGCAGCCAGATCCTCAACTGCTGCTGAGCTGATAGAGAGAGACGCAGATTCAGCTTCCCAGACTTCACAAGGATTCCCAAATGTAGGATCCCTCCATAACTGGTGGAGACCATCCCACAGCCTGAATGACAGGGAGATACCTGTAAAAGAAGAGGCACTTCTTTTCCTTTGCTGGTTTTCAGAGCAGAAGTTTATTCATGTTTGCAGAGTTCAGCGTTGATTTTTGGTGGATTTCTGAATATGGGTCGTTGTCAATCCCAAGATAACCTGAAAGGGACTCAGAGGCTTTCAAGGCAGGGCTGAGGGCTCTTTTCTCATCTCTAATCTGTGTACTAAGGGCTGAAGTATCAAAAGCAGCTACCAGAGGTGACAATCAGATTATTTTAAAAGTGTAGAAAGGAAGACTCAGGGAAATGCAGACCAGTGAGCCCCACCTGTGTGCTGGGAAAATCATGGAGCAGATCCTCATGGAAGCAATGTTAGGGCACATGCAAGACAAGGAAGGGATTTGAGACAGCCAGGAGGGCATCACCAAATTGTGCCTGACCAGATTGGTGCTTTCTAGGAGGGAGTGACTTCAACAGTCAACAAGGAAACACCAATTGGCTTCACCTGCCTGTGTAGAGGGGCATAGAAATCAGCCTGAAAAGTTAATTTTAGACTTACAAATCCATGTTTTTTTAATATAAATTCCCAAGTGGATTTCTCTTTTTTTTTTTCCTGCTGGGAAATGATGACAAATGGTACAAAAAAAGTAAGCTTAGTATCAGGGGTGAATGCAGGCAGCTGTGTGCCTTTTGAAATTCTGGTGAGATTTTATAGATCTCAGGTCAGCCTTCTTTCAGAGCTCTGTTCTTAGGAGAATAAAATCCTACTGTGTGTCTTGAAAGGGTAGAGCAGAGGGCAATTAGGCTTATCTGAAATAAAAGGGATATGTATTAAAAATGTCAGATATATTGTGTTGCACTGCATTATTTGGGGATTGAGTGGTTAATTCTGTGGGAGAAATGTAATTCTGATGTCAACATATGAATTATATGGATCTAGCCTGCTGGAACAGATCACAGATGTGTGAAAGATATTTTGCTTTTGACTGTAAAATGAATGGTGTAAAGGGAAAAGGAACACACTCAAACCCCTTTCAAGGGATCAGTGACATTTCAGCTTTCATTTTAACCAAAATGTTCTATGTTTGGATGTTGTAAATATCACTGTCCAGTAGAATAAATGCTTAAAACAAAGCATATAATGCAGTCTTTTAGGAATGACATTTCAGTCCTGGTCCCCACGAAAGCCCAACCCAAACAACAGCAGTCCAGCAAATAAATAAAATCCAAACCACTGATAGAATAAATCCATCCATGGGAATTTAAAATTCTTTCCTCGTCAAAGAGCATGAGGAAAGCCAAGGTTTCTGAAAGCCACTAATTATATTCAGAGCATGCCATGTCCTGAAATTCAGCCTTCTTCAAGGTGTCTCTAGCTGAGCACCTGAAGCACCTGCAATAATTAATTGCTTTTCCAAAACCTGGACGAGGACCCAGATTCCAGGAATTGCTCTGGGTCAGAAGAGCAATATTTGGTCCATTGATAAGATTTCTTTCTCATGTCACACTCTTCTGAGGTGCATGAAAGAGAGGAAATGCACAATTTTCAGAGTGCCAGTGAAACTTATGCTGAGCTTGGAAAGCTTCCAGCAGTATTTTAGATGCTACTGCAGTACAGAGAAGCCCAGCAGTAACAAACCTTGTTTGCCATTAGATGTATTTTCTAAAATAAATGTGGAGGTAAAATTGTCAGCAAATTGGACCATCTGAGGCTTTTTACTTTCCTCCTGATTTATAGCTATAACACCCCTGCAAATTTTAAGCTAGTATCAAATCCCTGCAGAATCTTTATCCTTCTTAAGCCAAATAATTGTCTTCTGCAGGAATACAAATTTTCCTATGCCTCTAGGCTTGCAGTCTTTGATAGAAATTTCTTTTGGATGTTAATTTATTTGGTTATATTACTGAGAGAAAAATCTGTTTGCAGCCAGTTTCTGGTAGGGGAAACTAATATCCTACTACACCATCAATGTGTATTCCAGAAACATGATGAAAACTAGGAACAGGAGAAGGAAATTATAGATAAATGGTCCTCCTGAATATATGGGATTCCCCCAAGTATTGGGAATATTCACTCTAAGTGGCCAAAGGGGCTACAGAGGACAATGAAGATTAAAGGCTTGGCATGGGCCACTCAGGAGATCAGATTTATTCTTGGGCTGTTGCAGCTCTCCAAAAATTTGGTGCCTTTCAAAGTGGTTATTTGGACTCTCAATGGTTGTTGTGGGGAAAGGAACACCTCTGAAGGGCTTGCTTCTCATCCTAAGGCAGGGGTCTGTGATAGGTAGATAATTTTTCTTCAGAAAAATAGATCCAGCTCATACACTTCTCATTTCCAGCCAGTATTTCCTTCAGCTTTAGTAATTTAAATATTCCTTTCCATGAAGAAGCTACTGGTGGGCCAAAAGCCCAGCTGCAGCTCAGCTGATGTGACACCTGACAGGAATCAGAAGGACTCCAGCCTCCAGGTGTTTCCAGACTTTTCCCTCTGGCTTGTCAGGTACCTCTTCAGTTTTCAAGGCTGATAAAGCATCCTCCTCTTTCCTTTTCTTCTACAGTCTCTTGGAGGAATAACTTGACTGGTAGAGCAATGAGTTTTACAGCTTTGGTTGGCTTCTTTATTTTTCTGTGTGTGGAGGTAAATTTATTTGCTCTTTGCATCAGTAAAGATGATCAGTGCAAATCTGGGGTGCTAATTGGCACATCTCTAATTATCTTTTGTCTTGGACTGATCCCCCAGCGTGGGCAGCAGGGGAGGGGGATTCTGCCCCTCTGCCCCCTCAGGTGAGACCCCACCTGCAGAGCTGCCCCAGCCCTGGGGCCAACAGCAGAAGGAGCTGGAGCTACTGAAGAGAGGGTCCAAAGGAGGCACCAGAGATGTTCCAAGGGCTGGAGCCAGGCTGGGAGAGCTGGGGGTGCTCACCTGGAAAAGAAAAGGCTCCAGGGAGAGCTCAGAGCCCCTTCCAGGGCCTAAAGGGAAGAGAGCTGGAGAGGGACTGGGGACAAGGGATGGAGGGGTGGGACACAGGGAGTGGCTTCCCACTGCCAGAGGGCAGGGAGAGATGGCATTTTGGGAAGGAATTGTTCCCTGTGAGGGTGAGGAGGCCCTGGCACAGGGTGTCCAGAGAAGCTGTGGCTGCCCCTGGATCCCTGGAAGTGCCCAAGGCCAGGCTGGACAGGGCTTGGAGCAACCTGAGACAGTGGAAGGTGTCCTTGCCCATGGCAGGGGTGGAACTGGATGGGCTTTAAGATCCCTTTCTCCTCAAACCATCCCATGATTCTGTGATTCAGACACTTTTCTGTGACACGTTCTATGGCACTTTTGCATGACTGACAAGATATAGATTTATGAAGCATCTTTACATTGATTAGTTAATGTGATTTTTAAGCTCAGGTGTTTTCTCACAGATGTAGCCAAGTCTCTCTGCAAGCAACCTAAATTCCACTGACACAGGGAGCAGAACTCTAAACTCCCAAGGACTTGCTGACAAAGGGTAAATTAAACCCCTCAAGTTACCTCTGTGAATTCACACCAAGACAGTGACACTGACATCCTCGTTCCTGCCTGAGTGGGAAAGGAATTTGTCTAACCTGAAAAAGAGGTACTAAAAAAACCCCCAAAAACCAAAACCAACAATCAAACAAAAACCCATACCAAACTAAAACCAAGCCAAAAACCTGCAAACTTCTTTTATTGACACTGCTAAACTACTATAAGAAGTAAAATACCTGTATCAGCAGGAACCAAATCCTTAAAACTAACTAGATGTCTGACTCATAATGCTCCATTTAGGGATTGTCTCTTTGATCCCTTTGGAAAATAAGCTTATATTTTAAAACATGTGATTTCCTCTTTTACAAAAATAAAACCAAAACAAAACAAAAAACCACCAAACCCCAAACCTAAACCTCCTATAGTGTTTATGCACTTGTTCTGACTAAATAAAAGAGATACAGACTTAAAATCTTCAGCTTACAGAGCTTTTTGTGTTGCTTTTTTTGTTGCTTTTACCCACCTTTGGACTTAATTACCAAGACTTCATTGTTCATCTGCAGAAGTTTTAGAAACAAGTCATTGTTCCTGCAGCTCTGTAGACTGTGGGAAGTCATATTTCTGAAACTGCATGGGTCTCAACAAACCAGGATTTCAAAATCTTTATTAACCATAGGTAGCTGCTGCTCCAGTAACCCTATTGAGTTCTCCTTCTCTCTTGCTAAGCAACAAAACAATTAACTTGATCAATGTCTTTGTAAATTTAAGTCAAATTTTCAGCAGTTAGTTACAGAAAAATGATTACAACATTACACTTAAGGCTGTGCAGTTTTCATTTCAGGAGAAGTGATAATGTTTTCTGCAAACCTGCATGCTCTGAATTACAGCATTAATTTTGAAATGGCTATTGTAATCCCTGCAATGATTAAAGTTTCTAGGGCAATTTAAAGGTAAAAGAGAAACCTCAGCACTGTTAAGGTGGAAAAAAATTATTAAATGAATAGTTGAGGTGACAGTCAGAGAGTTAAGGCAGGCAGATTGTGGACCTTGTTCTGTGCTGATTCCCTTCCCTAGCAGTCAGGGGAAATTTTCCCACAGTGCCTTCATTTATAGCAACACCTTTGCAGATGCATTATAATCTAACACTTATTGTTAACATTCTTCAGCACTTTAAAATTAAAAATCATGTGATTCCGCAGTTTCTCCCTTTTGTGAATAAGTCACAAAGCAGGATTTTATCTCTGGGATTTTCCTGTCAATGCACACCACACAATGGGGCATTTGCTGCTATTCTGGTTTTGCAGCAAGTCTGATTGAAAAATCCTGCTTCATTTCTGAACTGAAAGCAGGAATTAAGGTTGTGTCT
>VZRH01003821.1:326139-399077 GCA_013397555.1 Urocynchramus pylzowi | reverse complement strand
TTTTTTTTTTTTTTTTGTTTAAACCAGGTCTCAGCTGAGAACTCAGGTATGTATTCTCAATCCTTTAAAAATGAAACCAATAATTTGGACAGATGGAATGTTATAAATCACATATTGCATAGTTGGCTTGCTTTAAACAAATATTAACAAAAAAATATTTCCTCTTGGTAAGTGCCTGTGAACTGATCTGTGCAGCGATGTGCTGCTGTGCCTACAGACCATCATATCCTGAAAGAATTTTCTGCCTTTTTAGTGAAATAATCTTAAGGGTTGTCACTGCTTGGACTGCTACAGCTGCAGTTCATCTTTTCATGTTTGAGTTTGAGTTGCTTTTGGTCCTTCAGAGATCAAAATTGTTGGTCACTGAAAATTTGGCTTTTCAAGAAAAATGCAGCTACTCCTGTGTGGCTGTTGCAGTAGAAGACTTGATACCCTCCCTCATTTTTTGGGGGGTATCAAGACACTGGAATGGAACCACTTTCTCACTGCTGCAGCACAAATCTATAATGTGGGTTTATGCTTTATGCAGCACAGATGCAGGGAAAAGAGTTACATCAGTGCAGCAACCTAATGCAGAGGAAAAGCTCTTTACCTCTGCAAGTCATTGTTCCTCAGAGAAAGGGATGCTGTAAAACACGTGTCCTCTGTTAGAATCAGTGCTGGTTAGAGTTTAACTCTTCTTGAAGCATTCTGAGAAAAGAGGTATCACAAACACAGCTGAGAAAATGTCTATTTGCTTTCTCTCACACCAACAGGCTTCTCTGTGGTGGCCAGTGAGAGGAGCCCAGGGAACAGCTGGAGCTGGGCCAGGGGGATTTATGTTTGCTATCAGGGAAAGGTTCTTCCCCCAAGAGGGTGCTGGGCCCTGGCTCCCCAGGGAATGGGTACAGCCCCAAGGCTGCCAGAGCTCCAGGAGAGTTTGGACAACAGTCCCAAGGATGCCCAGGCTGGGATTGTTGGGATTGGCCTGTGTAGGGCCAGGAGCTGGATCAATAATCCTGGTGGTTCCCTTCCAATTTTGGAGTTTCTCATTTTCTGTGACCTTTGTGGTGCAGCCTTATTGAGTGTATTGGATCACAGAGCAGCTCCTGACAATCCCAAATTCAGTGCCTCCGTTTCAGATGAGAGACTGCCTCCAATTCACACCCCATTTCCCACGTAGGCATTGGGCAATACTGTCAGACAACACCAAAATTCCTCTTTCTAGAAAGAGAACTTCATGGAGATGTTGGAGCTGGTTTTCTACCCTTCCATAAGGACTCACTTTTGTGTCTCCTTCCAACTTCCTCCCTACCTATTCTGCAAAGCTTGCCATGATTTTGACTCTGGTCTGCCAGTAAAATAGCTTTGTCTCTATCTGATTACTTTCTGTAAATTATTTGATAATCACAGTTCTTTCCTCCATCTCAGTGAAGTGCAAGTGCTTCTGACAATGCTACTGCAGGGCTTCTGAAAACAGAATGTGGGAAGAAAAGCTGGTGTTTCACAGGGGAAGGCAAAACAGGAATGAATTCACAGCAAATACTGAACTCTTAAAGGAGGGCTCGTAAGAAACACTGAAACTGTGGGGTGGCTGGTGCCAGTGTAGAGCTCTCAAAAATACATAAAACTATATACATAAGGCTTAAAACTAGGACAATCAGAATTCCCAAATACTTACCTAGAAAAAAAAAAAAAAGTAAATATCTACTGTGGACTTTTTGATCTGTGGTTCAGCAAGGATTCCCTCTTTGTTTATTGTATTAAGACATAAATATAAATCGAATACAGGTAGTGCCAGGAACTGACCCTGGCTGAGGATCAGTCCCAAAGCTCTTTTGCTTGAGAATACAAATAAATATAATAGAGATGGGCTTTATTACTTTGTGTGATTTTTTTTCCCCCCTAGAGCTTAATGAATAAAGATAAACATTTTCCCATGGGAAATGGGAAAATGACTTTTTCATTTGGGAGAATGGGAATGACTTCTTTAGTCAAGTTTGCATTCATTATTAGCTTCCCAAGAAGACACAGCTATGTGATCTTATCTCTACAAACCCTGCTCCTCCCTCCATCCTCTCCTGACTTTTGCAACTCAGTCAATCCCAAAAATTATTTGAAGGGGATGAGGTAGGAGCTTCAGAGAGAATTCAATATCCACAGGGTGGTGAAGGGAATTAGCTCTCTCTGAACTGAAAAGACAGGAAGAACTGACATTAGACAATTTATCTGGTGGCAGCTGGCCAGCCTCACAGGCACTGGCCCACTGGCTGGCAGGCACCTCTCTGAAACAGGGGTAACACACCTTGTTCTCACCCAGCAAGAGAGTGAGAGTCTCAGAGGGAGAGCTGGAATGGATGCTGTGAAGGCACAAACCTGTAACAAAACTGGGTTTTTACCTCCTCTTTTCACAAAATTACTTCCTTCATCCTCGCTTCATTACACTCCCAGGAACCACATCCATTTCATTCAACAGAAGTTACTGAATTTACTCAGGAGAAAACAAGTGAAATTTGGAAAACTTAAATTAGATGACTCCAGAAACCCCTCTGGCTTTAAATTCTGTGAAGCTGTGAAAAATACACAGATCAAAAAGGATGAATAAAGTGAATTCCTAAATGACCCGTGGCAGTGTATGGTAGACATGGACTGTTTGGCTGGCCATGTTCATCCAGATGTGAATCAGGGCCATGCAACTTTTAGAGCCAGTGATAAATACACAACTGAGATTACATTTTTATATTCCTGATCAGTATATGACACCTGACACTGTCCAGAGAAGCTGTGGCAAAGTTGGGCTGGATGGGACTGAGATCAACCTGGTCTAGTGGAAAGTGTCCCTCCTGGAACTAAATCAGGTTTAAGGCCTCTCCCAATCCTAACAATTCTATGATTCTATCATCATATTTCAGAAAAAGTGGCTGTGAAGTACAGTGAATTCACTGGATAATGTCAGTCACCATGCAATTATTTGCTCAACTCCAATACTTCCTTTCCCTTTATGAGTGGGATTAACAACAATGGGATTTCAAGTGGAATAAATGAAACTGTTACAAGAGGGAGCACCTGGAAGAAGAAAATAAGACAAGTTGGCCAACACACTCTTGTGCTTCAGCTTTGCACCTCTGGAGATTTGACTTCCAATGTCTTTTAGAGCCCAGCAGGGAAGAGGAGACAGAAGAAAAAAGGGAAAATTAGAGGCTGCTGGTCAAGTTTTTGCGTATTATGCATCCCTTGAGTAAAATTTGCTCCTAAAGAGCAATCCCATCAGGGACCTCTGAGCCTGATTCCAATGTGTCTTCCCAATTACAACGTTACCCCGCTGGTCACTGACGGGGGAGAGAGGAGGATCAGGCTCTCTGTACACAGTCCCTTGTGAGGTGCCCAGGCAGGACAGAGCGTATCAAAGAGGATTGTGTCTGACACAGCTCTTTTTTAAAGGGATGTTTAGTTTCCCAGAGAAGTGGGAACCTTGCCTAATCCATAATGACCCAAATCGTTTCGCAATACGTCCTTCTAAGCGAGTTTGGCAATGTAGTTTCTCATAAAAAAAAATCCCTTGATTTTCTAGGGGTGAAGAAAAAGATTAGTGCATAAAAGACCATCTGTCTCCATGCTGCTGACAGGCTAAAAGATGGACTTTTTCCTCTCTGTGGAGCAGGTTGCAACCCTCCCAATCTGGAGGCAGCGGGCGTTCGTTATCTCTGTGAAACACCAGCCTGCAACAAGCATTTCCTTTCCCTTGATTTGCTGTCCTGGGATAATCCCCTGGCTGCTCCATGGGCTGACCTGTGTGTGAGCTCCTGGAGCTGCCCACACCCGAGG
This sequence comes from Urocynchramus pylzowi, assembly GCA_013397555.1. NCBI lineage: Eukaryota > Metazoa > Chordata > Aves > Passeriformes > Fringillidae > Urocynchramus > Urocynchramus pylzowi. The sequence continues at coordinate 395,273 of VZRH01003821.1, read as the reverse complement.
GACACAGGCTCATCCATCAGGTATTGATGGTTTGGCTCCAGGATTGGATATAATCATGTCTTTCTGCTGGGCACACAAGCCTTCCATCAGGAAAGCTTTCCATCCTGATTGCTGATAAAGTCTTTTGGGAAAGAAGGGAGACTTTCCCACCTGTCAGAGGTACCAAAAGGACATTATTTCCTGTGTTGGGGCTAATGCTGTGCAGTGAGAAGCAAAGAACTGTCTGAGTCTCATTATTGCTCATACCAGCATAGCAGTTGGGGCCTGGGGCTTTTCCATACTGTCTGCTTTGCAAACTCAAAATAATAACCACTTCCCTTCCTGGGGGATTGTAGCATGAATAGGTAAGGCAGGCAAAGAAAATAAAGACTTATATTCCTGTTTCAGGGATGGAAAATAGGCATAGAAAGACTGAGCAATCTGCCCAGAATACCACAGGGTGTAAAATCAGAGGTGGGAGACATTCAAGTTTTTCCTAATTTCTTCACTATTTCTCTACAAATTTCCACTTGGGTTTGTTCACATTCTGTCACCCCAGGTATGTGCTGACACACAGAATATAACCACATTTGATAGTTTTTAGCATTTACAGTAGGTAGGTACAGGAAGCATAATCCACTGTCATGAAGCACTCCATCCTTGCTTTTAGATGTCTCATAAAAAATATAGTTACTTCCCTGTTACACATCACACATGCAGTGGGCTAGTTTAATATCAAGTTAATATTTAATAGTTTCCAAAATGTTATGCTATCCTCAGGGAAAGATGAGTTCTGAATGTAGAATGTAATCTCATATTTGGTGGATTTGAGTTTTGCACATGTCATTGGATCAGCTGCTGCTATTACCAGATAGGCTTATCTAGATCCTGACAGAGCTAAAAAATTGCATGTGTGTACCTTTGGGTTGTGGTCTGTGTATCCTACAACTCACATTCTGTTACTTCATTCTGGGGATCTTTTATTTTTCTTGGAAAGGAGACTCAGTTTCTTGCCTTCTCCCCTCCCTGCATGGTTTTTGGTTATCAGAATTCTCATTTCCCCATCCATAAAGCATGGATAATAAAATAGAGCTGTCTGTAGTGTGAAATTGAAACTCCTGGCACCAAAACACAAACCACTGTAGCACTGGCATTCCTGGTGGGCCATTGAAGGCAAGAGGGGGCTTACAATACCTTCTTATTGCTCCATGTGTTTTAAGGAAGAGAAAAGCTTCAGTCATAAATTGTTTAATGTAAATATTTTTAACTAGCAAATGAAGGCAAGACCAGGAGTGAAGTGGAAATGCAGGAGAAATGTTCATGTCCCTTCTAAGTGAAAAAAGGACAGAGACTCCAGTGCTGGGGTTTGTGGTTTTTTGGGGTTTTATTTTGTTTGGTCATTTTGTTGTTGTCGTTTTGTAGGTTTTGTAGGGGTTTTTTAATGTTGTTGTTGTGGGATTTTTTTGTTAGTTTTTTTGGGGTTTTTTTTTTGGTTTTGTTTGGTTTGGTTTTTTTTAATCTGGGGATTCACATAGTTGTCAAAGCTTTTAAGAAAATCTAGTTCAAATCCTCTTTCCTGAGAGAAGGTAGTTTTAGCTCTTGCCAGAGAACTTCTAGGCTCTCCAAGAGAGAGGCTTAATAATATTTTCTGTTTCCACTATGCGTGTAACACAATCACAGAATGGTTCTGGATTGAAAGGGGCCTTACACATCATTTAATTCCAACTCCCAGCCATGGGCAGGGACACCTTCCAGCACAACACCAATCTTCACACCAGCTGCCCCAGCTCAAGGCTGTGCCATGTCTGTGACATGCTTGGCAAAGCAGCAGGGTCACAAGGTTTTGGTCTTGGTGCTTTTTCCTACAACTGCTCAGGCTCAAACTTGCCATTGAGGTTTTCCAGCTCTTTGGCCATTTCTGCCCAGTTTGCCAGTAACAGGAGGCTGTGAGAATGACTGTGCTGCATCAGATGGAAAGTCCTCCCTGCCCAGCATCCTTTTTCAGACAGCAATCACCTCTGGATGCCTGGGAAGAGCTTGGCAGCAGGCATGCTTTTCATCCTGCTTCCTCAGAGGGCTCGTTCACTCTGTGAGCTGGTGGCTTAGGGCTGTGCTAAATGAGAGCTGGTGTTTTCACATTTAGCTGTCCTCAGCTTTTTCCTATGAACCTCCTGAGAACCACCACCTTTGGAAAGGACCTCCATGACCATAGAGTCCAGCTTTTGACAGACCACCGTGTCACCCAGGCCAGAGCACTGAGAGAATGTCCAGCCATTCCTTGAGCACCTCCAGGGGTGCACTCCATCACCTCCCTGATCAGCCCATTCCCTGACCACCCTTTCAGTGAAAAAATTGTTGTTCAACCTGAACCTCTCCTGGTACAGACTGAAGCCTTTTCTTCTTGTCCTCTCACTGGCTGCCTGGAGAAGAGGCTGATCCTCACCTGGCTACAGCCTTATTTCTTGACACTTGTAGAGAGTGTCAAAGTCTCCCCTGAGCTTCCTTTTCCCCAGACTAAAGGAACCCAGCTCCCTCAGCTGCTCCTGGTGCTCCAGATCCTTCTCCATCTCTGTTCCCTTCTCTGGACATGCTCCAGTCCTTCAATTTCTTTCTTGTCCTGAGAGGCCCAAAAGTGGACAAAGCACTCAAAGTGTGACCTCAGCAGTGCCCAGCACAGGGGATGGGCACTGCCCTGGTCCTGGGGCTACACCACTGCTGGCCACAGCTGGTGCATGTTGAGCCACTGTTAACCAGCACCCCCTGTCCTTTTCTTCCAGGCCATTTCCCAGCCACTCTGCCCCAAGGGTTTAGTTTATCTCTGCACTCATGTAAGTTAGGGTTTGCCCATTATGTCCTGTGCCCACTCAGGCTGGGTACTTCACAACAATTTTTTAAATGCTTATTTAAACATGTGGGAGAGGCTTTCTGCTGTGCAGAGGATATGGCTTTTTTTAAAAAAGGCTTTGTTTCACCCTGAGAAAGCCATGCTACTTTACAGAGAAGCTAATCCAGATTCCTGCAGCCAGGAAGCTGAGATGGTGAGTTTTAAATGCCAGCTGAAAAGAGTGTGAAATGAGTAGATTTCATTTATCATACTTGAATTGTTTGCCTGCTTCATAACCTCTTTGCTAGTTCAAACTCCAGACACTTTTGCTGCCTGCTGATATCTGCAAGTTTTTTGCACTTCCATATTCTCCAAGGGTTGTGCTTTCACCACTCTTATTTCAAATGGTAAATTTTGTGATTGTTGTGGAGCTGGCAGAAGCAGAGTGAGGTATGTGCAAACTTGTGTCTCTGCATCCATCCGAAATGGGCAGCTGGAGCTCTAACATGGTCCTACCTTCCTTGCCAGCAGATTAGGAAAGGATTATGAAAGAGAAGGACTGCAAGGGGAAGCATCATTTCATGTCTGTACTGCAGCAATCTTCCAGCTGGCAGCAGCCTCCATTTGCTCTATGCTTTACATGTGGGATCAACAAGGGAGATGCACAGAGAGAAATCAGGAAATCCTGGAAGTAGAAGGCAAATTTTCTGGCCCTTTTCATTATTTTATATCCAGTGTAGTGCACGTCTGAAAGACAACTGCAGTACACATGGGAAGGCTGGATTAAGGATTTGGGCACTGCCCAGCATTTGTGTTTCTGCTCCACCAAAAACTCTCCATGACCTTGGGCAAGGCATTAATGGCCATTCTGGAGCAGTAAGGTGTGATGCCTTGTGATGGCTGTCCTAGAACAAAGAATAGACAGAGCTAAAGAATAAAGTAGGGATTTATTAAAAGGCCTCAATGGATGCACCTTGGGCAGCACAAGAGCCCAGCCAGGGCTACACCCAAGATGAACCAAAATGGTCACAAAATGCATGACCAGCCATGGGATCTCTCACTTTTATAACTTCTGGTCCATTTGTATATTGGAGTTAATTGTCCAATTACAGCTTTAGGTTATGAAGTCCCATCCTTCTTGTTTTTCTCTCTTCAGTCCATGTTGTTTATGCTCTTGGACCTGAAGTTTGGATAATTTGTCCTTGGTCCCTAGCTAGAGAAGGAATGGTTTTGTCTACCTACTCTGTGAAGAGAGATTAACATCCTCTAATATGAAGCTCAGAAGTACACACTAAAGCAGCACAGAATCTGAAAATTATAAAAGCTAAAACTTGAGGCATCAAGTGTGAGCACACCAGGCACTCTGTGAGAGGGACCACCAGGTGAGTTTTGGTGTCTCCACATACCCTACAAACCAATATAGAGACACAGCTTGTGACTGAGCAGGGTCACAAATAGCTGGTGTGGACTTCTCAAAGTTGGCTACTTTAGGCTAACACGGCATAAATATGGATATTTCCACATCAGATTTCATTGCAAGGTACAAGACAGAGAAGAAGATGGAAAACAGGTTCCTAGATCATAAGTTATGATCATGAAAATTAGTTCTACAGCCCAGCCCTGTGCTGAATGGAGCACTCACACATTCCTTATCCCATGGCCCAGATTTGATGCCACCCAGTCTCCAGTGTCCCATATATGCAGCCAGTGTCCTCACCATTAGGATGTTCCAGCCCACCTCTGGAAACTGTGTCAGGATCCAGAAAGAATTTCAATATCCATGGGGATGGACAGAAAGTATTTGTGACTAAACATGCTGCAAAATAGAAGATCTTTGGAATTGTGGGGTTATTGGCTTGAAGATTAGCACAGACATGAGAAAATTCCCACTAATGTCCTTGAATTCTCTTTTTTTTTTGGCTGAAGTCCCTTTCCAAAGAACTCAGGTCTTTGTGGAAGTAAAGCTGTTGTGTCAGGTGGCAGCATGTGGCACACTTTAAACCCACTACACTGAACATGTTAAAGTCATGGGATTTGTCTGAGGGTTAGAGTGAAAAGGTGGTTTCCTTGGATATGTGCTTCCTGGGAAAAATCTTCAGGATGTAAGACAGTAAATCATCTCCTAGAGCAGAGGAGAAATGCAAAGCATGCAACTCTTAAAGCTTGTCAGAGAGCAGGGCACCTGCACCAGGCAAGGCATTACACAAATGGACATGAGATGAGCTGAAAGGTCATTTTTCCCCTCAATTTTAAATATGGATCCAGAAGGAAACATGCAAACAGCAAGGCCACCTCCTGCTACCAATTATTCAGAAAGGTAAGAGTCCAGATTGTGCCACAGAGAACCACTTAGACCTTCACATCAAAATGTGACTCTGGCAAAGTGAATACTCTGGGAGGTCAAATGCATTTCCACTCAGGGCAGTATCACTTCCAGGAGCCTGAATGAAGGATTAACAAAGATGACTTGACATTTACCTGGATTCATGTGCAGCTAATAGGGCTGATAAAAGTGCTCCATGAATAATGCATATTGGGTAATTCACAGATGGAAAGATTCATCTTCTTCCATAAGCAGAAGGGATGGGGGAGGGTGGAACATCAGATGAAAAAGATTAGTCTTTAGATCCATAATATCTTTATCAGTGGAAAGAGAGGTCAAGGTTTCCTGGTTTAGTATCTTAAGTGCTTCTATTAAGGAAGCAATTTTAATTACATAGAAGGTCACAGCCCCTGTCTTTGTTTTGAGGGGTTTTTGTGGGGGAGAGGGGGAAGGTGGGAGTTAGAGTAATCAGCAAAATGCAGCTGATTTCTTTGGGGGTGGTACATGGAGGGGCTGAGCACAGTGTCACAGGGGCACAGAACAGCTGAGCTCAGAAGGGACCTCTGGAGATTGTCTGCTCCAAAACCCATGACCACAGAAACACCAGCTACAGCAAGGTCTCCAGGCAAGCACCCAGGAAAGTTTGGTTTGAAAATCTCTAAGGATGAAAACTCTACAGTTCAATCACCCTGACAAGAAAAATGTTTTTTACCTTGTATTTCCATTCACGACCATTGTCTTTTGTCCTGTTACTGGACACCATGTGGTCCTTCCCCTTTACTCAGCCATCAGGTATTTATACACCTTCAAAAGATCCCTCACAAAGATAAATCAAATCAAATCAGTCTGAACTCTCTCAGCCTTTCTTCACTGAGAGAAACTCCAATCCTTATTCACCTTTGAGGCCCCTGAGCCAATGTTCCTGTGACCCATTGTGGCAGTATTTTGACCATGGATGCAGTGATTCCTTGTGTTCTCAGGGAAAGGTGAATGTTTGGGGGAACATTTTTGTGTCCCAGACTGCAGCTGACAGGAGCAGCCATCCACTCTGTCCTGCAGTTTATGGAAGGGGTGACAGAGTGACTACCTGTCACTGTTCATCTGGTGTTCTTCAAAATCCAGCCTGTGAAATCTCTTGTAAGAGAGGCTTAGAGAAAAGATGTCTCTGTCTTTGTCTCTGGTCTGGAGCCAGGATTAATGATGTTGAATCCTACTGGTGGCCACAGAACTGATTCAGTTTGGAAAGCGCTGCTGTGGGGTTTTGTTCATTACTGTGATGGGACCACAAATCAAGCACATCTTTCCCAAGGATGTGCCTGGATAATTCAGTAATATCCCCTTGAAGACCACAGTGCCCTTTAAATTCAAAAATTTGGGTTTTACACAGACTAGAACAATTACATTTTTAATTAGGACAACTCAAAGCAATTTGGTAAAGCAGAGGAAGAAAGAAAAGAGACTGTGACATTGCTCCTCTTTTTGATTTCAATCAGCTCAGTGCTTTTCTGGGTTTCAACAAGATCTAAATGGCTGCTTAGCTCTCTCCAGCAGTCTCCCAGTCTTGACCTGTGATATTCCAGGTCCTTGCTAAGCTCTCTGCCTGTGTCTTCCTGTGCCTGCTCTATCCTTCAGTCTTGAAGCTTCTTTGAGGAGACCAGTTAAGCCTCCTTGGGGAGACTGAGCCTGGAACAGCTTCCCAGGGCAATGGTCACAGCACCAAGCTGGTCACAGCATCAAGCCAGTCACAGTTCTGGAAGTGTTTGGACAATGCTTTCTGGCACAGGGTGGGAGAGTGGAGAGTCCTGTACAGGGCCAGGAGCTGGACTCAGTGATCCTGATGGGTCCTTTCCACCTCAGAATATTTCTATGTTTTTATGATTCTTAGTCCCAAAGGAATGACTCCCTGTCCCTATGCAGATTTCCATCTGTCCCAGTCACTTTCCAAAGGCATGTGGCACATGACATGTGTTTAAAAACCCAGATATCCTTTGCCATAATCGATCAGCTGAAAAGGCTCTATCCTGTTGATGCAAGAGGGCAGAAGGAAGTTCCCCTGGCCATCAAAATTCTCTTTTCCCCACAGTTAAAAATTAATCTGTACCTCAACACAGTGTCCTTGAACCAAGGACGTCCACTTCTTCATTCCCCTCTAAATTAGAGCTGGATTTTAGTCTGAAGTTGCATTTAAATGAAAGGCAAAATTCCTCTGCTTTCAACAGAAGGAAAATTTCTTCGCTTGAGTTGAATTTTACCCAGTCAAGAGTTCACACTTGTCTTGGTAAATAGGAAAAGACATCCCCAAGCTGGTGAGAGGGATTCTGACCAAGCTCCCTGTGGCTGCACAGAAGGGTGAAGTCTTCAGGGACACAAAGCCAGGACATCTGCCTCCAACTCTGGAGTCTGCAGGGATAGGACTTGGGTGTGCCTTGACTTCAGTGGCACAACGTGCACACAGCTCCCATCATCATGGTTGTCCTCTGCCACCACCATGGGACCTCAAAGAGCAGCGACACCACTGCCAAGAACAAAGCTTTTAGAGCTCCCTAAAGGGGCTCAGCTCAGCCTGGGCTGTGCCCACAGACTGGTCCTGAGCAGGTGACACCAGTGTCACTGAGAAAGGGAGAAAGCCCCATGGAACAGGAAACACTAACAACCCACGTTCTGCACAAAATCCTCTAGATTGTGTGATCCTCTAGATTAAATATCCTTCTAAAGCAGGATATTTAATGAGGGGCTGGGCTCCTTTATGTGATGATTTGTAGCACTTCAGCCAGCTGAAGTTTGGGCCCTTTGTGCATTCACAAACTGTGTGAGACTGTGTCTGTCTGTGTGTGTGACAGGCACTGGCAGCCACATCTCCTCCGGGACATATTTGTGGAATATCAGCTATTTAGTGCCATCTTGTCACTCAGTGGGCAAGCCAGAAATAACTGTGGAACAAACCCAAAACAAGCCCTTCCTCTCCTGGAGGATCTGATGCCAATGCACCTCTTGCCAGACACAAGCCAGGTGAAATTGCAACCTGAATGTCCTGTGGAGACTGATCCTTGCTTTCCATTGGATGTGTAGTATCCCAAGTGAGGTTTCCATGCTTCTCTGATACTGTATCCAAGGCAAGGACTATTGTTTTTTTGTAAATTGTGGATGAATTTTCACAAGAGGTAACTTTTGGTTTGAGACTGAATTGCTTCTGAGTACAATGCAAAGGGACCTGAGATTCAGCTGCCAGAGCGGAGAGAGGAATGGCAATGATGTGGGAGAGAAAATAATCAATTTGGTGAAAACTGAAATAAATGAGGTCACTGGAACCTGTTCACTTCATGCCAAGTGAAAAAAAAAAAATTGCTGAATAAAAAATTTCAATATTTGTAATTCAGAACACCAGGGAGAAAAATAAATAAGAAATAAAGGACCATGCTCTCTAACTGGAGAAAAGGAGATGTTTCATTGTTCCAGCTGCAGAAACACTGACCCTGGGTAGAGGAAGCACAGATTTCACCACTGATTTTGCTTTGGTGTGTAGAAAAGCCACATCTCCACGTGATTTAATCCTTTTGTTATTGGCTATAAGGGGCATAATTATTTCTGCTATTGCTTTTCCAGTTTGCTTGTCCATTCTGGGTGTAGCTGTTTGGAGACAGGAGTCCCACCTCCTGGGTGTGAGTGCCCCACCATGTGCTTGGGTTCAGGGACCATTGAGCACAGAATGTGACCCCACTGCTGAGAGGATTTGAGGGAGAAAATACCACTATAGAACTCACCTGAGGCTGCAATCTCTGAAACAAGCAGCTCATCCATGTAAAGCAAAGACTCCAGGCTCCAGGGAATACTGACATGGAGGTAGAGACAAGTCTGAGCTGGGCTCACTAAATCTCTGCTTCATTTCACTGAGGCGGGGAAGAGGAATGAGTTTTAGCAAACAGGACAATTAATAATCAAGCCTCATGTCAGGTGAAAGTGTAATTAGCAATGCCAGATGGAAGTGCATCAGCAGGAGGCATGGGATGCTCTCTCTCCCTTGGAAAATGCCACATTGCAGCCGCTCCAGGTCCTCCTCTGGGAAGGTGGGGGCTGAAATCTCCTCAAGCAGAAGATGGAATTGCATTTAGGTTTGTATTCATGGGCTGACACCACAAGCCCTGGGCAACTGGTTAACGTGACCTGCTGTGATTATTTTGTAGTTCTTATGCCCCTCTCTCCTTTTTTTTTTTTTTTTTTATTTATGCTGCAGCTACTTAGTGAGTTGTCTAAAATCCTGAGTAGTTTTGGGGAAAACCTATATAATGCTATCTGTTGGTAAATTAGCTTCCTACCCTTCCATTTCTTATCCATTTCTCAAGTTTCTTCCATGGAGGAAACATCCAAGTTATTGTAAAAGTAATTTCATTTTATTTTAAAGCAACCCTTTATAAACAGGCTGCCTAACTGCAGACTGCTCACTTCCATACTGAGGAGGAGGAACTCATCTAATAATAATTATAATACAATGCTTCCCTTGAAGCACCCCCAGGAGGCTCTCTTTATCTGGGAAAGGTATTGGAATATTCACACCTAATCACCACGACACAGAAATACAGTTCTTTAAAGGGGGAAATCAATTTTCCCTTAGCATTTGAAATACTAACAAGTACTTTGCTGGGGCTAAGTGGTTAGATAAGATCATACATCCAGTGCTGATGATCAGTCTGAAAGGGAGGGGGCAAAAGGTGACAGTGGGGTTTAGTGATAACAGTAACTAAAGAGAAATTTATTAATAAAAAGGAAAAAAGAAAATTGTTAGATGGTTCTCTCTCCTCAGTTCAGTTCCACACCAGTACAAAACCCCAACAGTGTTGGTCCCTCAGGTTAAAACTCTGTTTGCCATCCTTTGTGACATTAATAGGGCTTTTTGCTGTTAGCAATATCCACTGGGATCTGTGGCACAGACAAATCCTCAACACTTACCTGGAATTCTGGTCTCTTTTCCCTCTACTGTACCCCCTCCATTACTTTCTTTTGTGAGTCACAGTGGTAGCAGCAGTTCTGTCCCCTGAGATCACATTAGGGACTTCCAGAGAAATTAATCTGATGGAAAATTGCATTGTCAACCAAACTTAATTTTTTTTTAATGAAAAGCATTTCCTTCCTGTAGGTAATTCACAATGCCTGCTTAAAAAATTCCAAACAAACCCCCAAACTTAAATACTTTCATCTTGAATCTTTCATTTTATGATATGAGAAAATCTATCGGGGTGGAGTCGTTTTGTTTGCTTGTTTAAGAAAAAATCCATTACCCTACTCATAGAGACTTTATGAAGGAAAATATGTGTGGATCAGATATTAGGAAGAAATTCTTCCCTTAGAGGGTGGTGAGGCCCTGGCACAGGGTGCCCAGAGAAGCTGTGGCTGACCCTGGATCCCTGGAAGTGTTCAAGGCTGGGTTGGATGGAGCTTGGAGCACCCTGGGCTAGTGAAAGGTGTCCCTGTGAGGGAATAATCTTTAAGGTCCCTTCCAACCCAAACCATTCTGTGATTCTAAATACAGAGGGTAGCTGAACAAATCTGACCTATTTCTTCTCTACAACATCCTCATCTCCTGAGAATTTCAGTTATGTCCCATTTGTCCCTGCAATCAGCCCACAGTGCTTCTTTCTTTTCCTCTGTTTCTTTTTTTTTTTCTTCATCACATCTCTCCCCTATTCCAAGGTCAGTGTAAAAAAATCCAGCTCTGGGAAAACATGAAGAAATCTGGCATTCACTGTTTCTGTAGCCCCAAACAGAAAACATATTAAAACCTGAAGTTTAGTGAGTCTATGGATGTATGCATGGATAGCTATGATTTATTGGATGTGTCAGGGGTTCATTTCATCTTTAAATAGGAAAACCATGAGGTGTGACTTGATGACTTATTAAAAAAATGTCACACTACCTAAGAAGAGTGACACCATAAAATACTTACACATACAATTCCTGAGAGGGGCTTGTCAGAAGGATATCCCAGCATACCATTTAATGGGAAAAAAATAATTATTCATGGATTGTTAGTTTTGCTTTTTGCAAACAATGAGTCCAGTTAATTTTGTCATATCACTGGCTTGTGTTTGCAAGCTTCAATCACTCCTTTAAAACAGCCCAGCCTTCCCAGGGCACATGGAGTGAAAAGGCATCATTTTAATGGGCTTGTAGCTAATTAAAATGTGTGACATTCAGAATGTGGCTGGATCGCGGCATAAAAAAGTAGTGACAGAACAATACATCATGTTATGGACAAGTGGCTAAATGTGAGCATGTGCTGGCAAATACATGGAGAAAAATCCAGCTTGAACCAGGCTCCTCCAAGCATCCAGGACTCTGATTGTTCCACCCAGAAGTGGTGGATGTGTTTTCACTAGGGATAAGTTTCATGACCTGTTTTGCAATTTTCCAAGGTTCTGTTTTTGATGTCCTGGTGTAGATTGACCTCTGTCCTCTCAGGGGGGTGGGTGGCTGCTGTCAGGGACAGTGTGGCAAACAATGTTTGATTCCCAGGGGCAGCATTGCAGGGAACAACAAAGAGTTGTGGGTTTTGCCTGATGTTACATATTCTGGGCTTCTTGGTCTCCTTCTGTGCACCTGCTGAGGAAATGAATACATTCCATTGTCCCAGGCTGCTCCAAGCCTTGTCCAGCCTGGCCTTGGACACTTCCAGGGATCCAGGGCCAGCCACAGCTTCTCTGGGCACCCTGTGCCAGGGCCTCCCCACCCTCACACGGAACAACTCCTTCCCAATATCCCATCTAAATCTTGTTCTTTCAGTTTAAAAGTGTTCCCCTTTGTCATATAACTCCACACCCTTTCCAAATGTTCCTCTCCAGGTCTCCTGGGCCCTTTAGGCTCTGGAGGTTCTGGAAGCTCTCCCTGGAGTCTTCTCCAGGCTGAACAATCCCAATTCTCACAGCCTTTCCTTATAGGAGATATGCTCCATCCCTCTGGTCCTTAGAAGAGCAGTTTCAAACAGCAGCCTGGCTTTCAGAAGGCAGCTCACCAAAAAAACCCAGCCTGAATCAGAAAGGCTCCAGAAAAAATTTAGAAATGATGGTTGGATGGGCCAGTTTGGATTGTGTTTGCACAACCTGTGCTAGTGGAAGGTGTCCCTGACCATGGCATGGGGTTGGAACTAGAAGGTTTTTAAGGTCCCTTCCAACTCAAACCATTCTGTTCTATAACTGAGGATCCCAAACAGATGATGAATGGAACTATCGCTGTATGGGCTGATAAAGTTAAATATTTTTGTGCCTGGCCTTCTTCCTTTCCACTTTTCAAACTATTCCTATTTATTGCAGATAATTAATTCTTTTTCTTTCTTAGCTATGAGCGTTTGCTCACACTACTGTAAAGATTAAAGGCTCTTTTGCATTTAAAATCTTGTTGGATTTAACCCCTGATTCTTAACTTAGCAGTCAAAATAGACTCCATGCTGAACTCAGCAATTCTTTTTAAAAAAGGGAATTAAGAATATCTATTTGCCTGCTTTTCAAGGAGACTAATGTTAGAAAATGGGGAAAAAGGGATAAAGAAGGAAAACAAAATGTACCAGTACTGCTAGATTTATTGCTTTTATTAAAATTTCTTTGGCTTATGTAAATTTAATTGAAATTTTTCAGACCGTTAATCCATAACACCAACTATAGCTCTTTTTGTTTTTAATTAAAAATGGATGGATTGATAGAAGAGGGATGAGATTTTCAGAAGTACTCAATGCTGGCCGAACTCTACTTTGATGAAGTCAGTGCTGAAAACTCCCCCAGAATCTATTGAGAACAGAGCAGAGCAGAGCATTTCTGAAACCCCTTCCAGAGTGAAGTGTGGTGAGGGATGATTTCTGAGGGCATTGCCAGGGGTTCAGCAGTGTGGTTTCCATGAAGTTCAGTGGTTCAGTTAATTTTCTTTTCTTTTTTTTTTTTTTTTAAACTGGTTTGTACTGTTTAAAATCTACATCCCAAATAGGTTTTTTGGACTCTAAAGGAGTCTCTTGAGCTGTTGTGGTTGGGTTCAGAAATTTGGAGTGGCTCTCAGAAAACACACATAAGGGATTTGGGAGACACCACAAGTAGCAGTGTTTGAAAGCTGAAATGAGACAAATAAATGTGGTAGGAATAGATTTAGAAAGTCTTGATGTGTTTATTACTTGCAACTGACACAAGTCCTTAAGGTCAGTAGTAGTTTTAGCACCTCTGTCCTCTGGAAATCCAAAGTGAAACCAGAAAGCACAGAAGAACCAAACACAGCAGATGAGTCCTGGTGCAGAGCTGGGAGAGAGGAACTACCCTGCAGCATCAGGAAAGAGAGTTCATGGAATCACACAATGGTTTAGGTTGGAAGAGATTTTAAAACCCATCCTATTCCACCCCCTGCCATGGGCAGGGACATCTTCCACCATTCCAGGTTGCTCCAAGCCCTGTCCAGCCTGGCCTTGGACACATCCAGGGGCAGCCACAGCTTCTCTGGGCACCCTATGCCAGGGCCTCCCCACCCTCACAAGGAACAATTTCTTCCTAACACCTACTCTAAATCTAAACAGTTCGACCAAAGTCTTAAAACATCTTAAAATTCCAAAATTCAAAACATCTTAAAATTCCAAAATTCCCTGTGGTTCAAAGCATCAGGGCTGGTGTGGCAAAAATTTCAAGCCAAGCTTGAAAACTTTTGCTGTCGAGGCCCATTTTGTTTATCCTTGTCAGGGGGAAAGACAAAACTTGTTACAGAGACTCATTCCTGAAGGGATCAGATGGAGAACAGGACATAAAGGGAAAGAACTGACCTGGTGGCTGTACCTCTAACTGGCCAAATGCCTGTGAAAACATTCAGTCCCTTTGCCACCATGGAGGCTGGAGGAGAGGCAGTTTAATGGGGCTCTGCACACAAGTTTTAGAGCCTTTCATAGCACAGATATAAATGATACATTTCATCTTTATGCCACCCTTCTAAATCACTAAAAAGTAAATTCAGTTAATGCTGAAAGGCAGAAGCCCTGAACTGCTGCTTTGCTTTGCTATTTATAGTGTCAGGACCAGCTCTGGCTTAATCTTCTGGGTGTCATTCAATATATTTCTGACCCAACCAGGTAGAACAGAAGACTTGGCTGTATTTCCAAGCTCTCAGAGGTTTTAAGACAATCCCACAGCTTTTGCTGCAAATAGTTTTTGCAGTGTACTGATTAATAATCTCAGGGAGAATGTAATTGACCACAGGAAAACATTAGCTGCAGAGCAGAAAAGAAAATCCCCCCCAAAAATTTAAAAAAACTCAAACAACAAAAAGCACAAAAAAATCCCAACCAAACAAACAAACAAACAAAAAAAACCCAAAAAACAAAAAAAAAAAAAAAAAAAAAAAAAAAAAAAAAAAAAAAAACCAAAAAAAAAAAAAAAAAAAAAAAAAAAAAAAAAAAAACAAAAAAACCAAAAGAAAACTTTTAGAAAAGGGACATCCTGACTTCATTTTCCCAGCAGATGTCTTTGCTGAAGCCCCTCCCTTCCCTGGCTCCATTTGTGCCATGTTAATTGTCATAACTACGCCCTGTAGCTCCTTGGTAGGAGAATTGTCACAATTAGCCTGTGACTTTGCACCAGCTGTCTTGGCATTGACAAGACAACGTGCTTTGGACTCTGAGCACCTGCAAACCCAGTCCATGGTGGATGTTTGAATGCTAAACAAAACAGCTGTTGCATTTCAGGCTTGTTCTCTTGGGGAGGCCAGGGGGAGAGAGGTGGAAAAATGTCTATATGCCGGAATGCCATAATTTTCCCTTTTTGAGGTTTATTCTGTGCATTCTCTTCCACTGTGATGCCTGTCAGCTGATGGAGGGATGGCCCCAGCAGTTATCTGGAGATTGCACAATTTGCAGGGTTCCATATGTTGGTAGCTCTGAGTAGCTAAATAGAATGGGGGCAGGGGGCGAAAGAGAAAAAAACCTCCACATTGATTTTTATTTATTTCTAACTACTCCCTTTCCAGGGCTCTGAAAGGACAGTTTGGTTTGGTTGGTGCACTTCTGGATGAGTGTGATCTGGAAGCTGGCAGGCAGCATTTTGGCAGTTTTACCCCAGTAAGTTTAATAACCCAACGAGAATTGCCCAGAACAGTGGGATCAGATTCATGGAACGAGCCATGAATGCATTTCTGTTCCCCAGTAACTGTTCAGTGGGATTATTCAAGAGATTTAAATGTGGGTGGCATCAATTTGAAATGCAGATGGTGTATCTTATTAAACACCATTTTAGCTATTTGTAGTGCTCAGAACAGTATTTGCCCTGAATTTAAATAACGATGTACAGTATTTGTTAAAAAACATGCTTGGGCATGTTTTGTTTAATTAGTGGCTTGAAATTTCCTAGCATATGGCTTGTCATTTGCTAAAAAGATACGCAATTATGAAGTTCCTTGAAGTTTTACTATTTAAATGCAAAATTAACTTGGTATGTTCAGCAGTTAATGGCAGGCCATTAAATATAGTATTTACTAAACAAAAGACATATAGGAGCAGCTGAGTGTGCCTGTGCCATCTGTACATCGAGCACTGTACATCTTTTGGTTCACAGGAGGTAGACTGGACCCACTCTGCTCCCACAGTTCATTACCAGAGTTTTCTGCACTTCAGTGCAAATGACATCGTGTCTGGTTATTATCTTTAAAGGCCTGGATGCTGCTTTAGAAACATCAATTTAATTTTTATACTTCAGGAAAGCAAGCAGACCATCTGCTTAGAAATCCCAGCACTTTCTGAAGAGCTGCAGATATTTCTTTTCCCTGTCAGGTTTTGAATGGCCTTTTAAAGTTTTTGAAACTTTCAGTTGCCTGCCTGTTCATTTTTGATTAGGAAATGGAAATGAGAGTCTGGAAGACTGAAGGATGATGCATGGGGGTTTTTTTTTTTTCTCCCCATAACTTACCTGCTCAGCTTCTACTCCTCATCACGACAGATGACTAATTCAGCGTCTGCTTCCCTCCACCAGCTCAGCTCGAGCCAGTTCCTCCATCCAACACCTCCATCATTCCCCAGTCCCAGCAGAGCTGATGGAAAGACTTGCCTCAGGCATCTCCACCACCCCTCATTGCAGGCAATATTATGCACTCAAATGAGTCACAGATTGGAGGATTCTCATTTTTACTCCTGAGAGAGACTTATCTCGGGAAGCGGAGAGGGAAGCAATGAAGCCTGATGAAGAAGTGAGAAAGGAATGACCCCCAGCCTGACACATTCCTTTCCTTCACAAGTCTGATTTCATGGCTTTATCACACGCTGCACTTCTTCAGGCACAGACAGCAGGATTCATCTCGGTGCATTACAGACATCTACACAAGAGCCAGGCCCTCCCAGGCTGAGGATTTATGCAAGAAATAGGCTCTTTTAGGATTTTACCTCTTCTATACATTTCCCTCTTGAAGAGGTGAATGACAGCCCTGAAAGCCCTGCTTTTGGTCATCAACCATGAAGGGACTGTAGGTATCTACACTGAGATACAGACTCCTAGTGGAAGAGCTCACAAAACTCATGGTTGAAATCTTCAGGTATCGCTGAAAAATTCCTGTGGATTTCAGGAAAGTCAGGGTTTCGCTTTGTTTCCTCTCTTATCACCACTATATCTTTGTTCAGTAAGAACAAGATGCTCAGCTCATCAGAGGGACAACCAAAGTTGTGATCCTCTCCAGGGTGAGCTGTCAAGCAGATGAAAAGAGAAACAAAACAAACAAGAGGGGAAAAGGTGGGAAATCAGAAGCATTAATCCATATTTCTGTTTCTTTGTGGATGGTATTTATCTTCTCACTTTAGCCAGGGTTGCCAATACCTTTGCTTATATTTTAGCCATCTTTCACCCCACTAGCCTGACCACAGTATCCTATCATCCCACTGATCTGCTTCACTCCCTCTCACCGTGACTTTTTCAGGACTCTCCTTTGATTTCCAGACAGGACTCCTGCCTTTACCACAGTGCTTCCTTCTGCTCACTCCTCACTCTGCCTGCTCCTCTCCTTTCCCTGATCACTGCTGATTTCCTACCCCAGCTCTGTTATTTTTTACATGACTGTCTGATCTCTCTGTCTAATGAACAACTCCCCTGACTCCCAGCTCCCTGCTAATGAAGATGGAGAGAGCTTTACCTCTTCACTCACAGAACCCTGGGCAATATCATATAGCAAAAGGAATTATGATACAAAAATAGGTCCATAATGTGCTCAGTCTTTCTTCTTCTGTGACTGAGAGTGACTTCCTCAAGGGGAATGTTTCTTCTGTTATCCATCTTCAGCTCTTATTTCCCTGCCCAATGATCAATTTTTTTTTGGTGGGGCAGGGGGCTCATGCTCTGCACAAATGGGAAAGAAAGGGGAAGGGGAAGGGAAAAAGGAAAAAGGAAAAGGGAAAAGGGAAAAGGGAAAAGGGAAAAGGGAAGGGGCACCTTCTACTGGAACAGATTGTTCATCTAATGAATAGTCTTTGGATTGGTGCTTCTTTTTTACTTATTAAGACCTCCAAAGTGCTTCATTTTTGGTCCAGACATGATGAGTTGAAATACCGTTTGATCCCCCGAGTGGATGTTCCTTGCTAGACAAAGGGACATTTTTTTTTCTGCAAATAATTAAAGGGAAGAAATTTTAAAATGCACCAGGTCATTCATCCTTTTTTGGCATTGAAAGGTCACTCCAGCAGCAAAATAAGCCCACACACATCAGAAGGAACCAATGAGACTTTATAGCTAAGCATTAGAGGAATGGTGGAGGGAGGCAATAATATGAACTTTTAAAAACACAAACAGATTCTAAATAAATATGAAAATATCACTTTTCATCCCTACCCTCACACATTCAAATGGGATTCATTGTGGTTCAATTATGACCTTTTCAGGTGCCCCAAAGTCTAAACAGTGTTTATGACATCCAGTTAAGGGCAACTTCAAAAATACATTGAATATTCAGAAGAAATAATAATAAGGATTCACCACAAGGAGCTCATTCCTTCAAGTTGTTGAGTACCCATGCTTGGGGTCTCTGTGTTTGGGGATGTCATTTCCCAAGAAGAAGACATAAAAGACACCTTGACAAGTTGTCATTAAAGATTTCATGGCAATAGCTGGGAGTGCAGGAATTCCTGCTCTGTTGCCCTGGCAAAATTCACATTCAGATGATTACATTTTGCCTGCTTACACTCAGGCTGCATTTTCATTTCCATGTGTCATTGTCCTTGTCTTCTCATCTTAAATTATTGTATAGTGCTGCTGTGCATTATTAAACAGTTGCCACATTTCATCCCAGTGGATCTTGCATTTAAATGATGGATTTACAAAGGTTCTGCTGCTTTGTTAAGTTTGCCTGTACAGCTGGTTGAGGGTTTACCTCAAGAAAAAAAGTTTTCCTTCAAAGAAGTCTTGAAAAATCACTGGGTTTCATTAAAAGTTGTCAAAAATCTTTTCTCTCTTTCATTTTTTCCTTCAAAGTTTCTGGGTTTTTGAATTGAAAATTAAATTAAATAGAGGTATGTAAAAGAAACAGTGTTACAAATCAACATGATTATTAACAAAAAAGAAAATTTTTCCTATTAAACACTGAAAATCATTCCAACAGTCTTTCAGCCATCTGCTTTCTGGATATTGCAGTGAAATAAAAAAAAAAAAAAAAGGAAGAAAGAAAAAAGGAATCTATTTCAAGCAACTGAGAATGAAAACAATGGCTGAGCTGCAAATATCACAGCAGAAATCTTTCAATTGTTTCCAGCAAGTCCTTTTTGTGCATCATCTTTTGAAACTTGAAAATTTCAGAAAGAAAAACTGCCTTTAATTCTGTTTCTTAGTACTTGCATCCTTAAAATGAAACCCAAGTGCAATTTGTTTCTTAGATTAGAAGCTCAATGAGACAGGGATCACTGCTCCATGAAATTAAGCACGTTGTGTGGAGGTTGAGGGAACATTTCTGAAAAGACCAAGTATTAGGATGTGTCCCAAGGAGGATGCAGGGGCTACAAGAAATAGGATAGGGGTTTAAAGAAATGGAGAACTTAGTTACAGGCAGTGATATAAGATATAAATATTAGGGGGTGGTTGACATGAGATATTGAGGAGAAGGGTTCCCTGTTGAAATTCAAGACCAGGTTGGATGGGCTTGGAGGAACCTGGGATAGTGGAAGGTGTCCCTGCCCATGGCAGGGGGGTGGAGCTCAAAGATCTTGAAATTCCCTTCCAATCCAAACTGTCCTCTGAATCTGTGACATGATTCCATGGCATCTGTTGTGCTTCAGCTACTGCTCAGTGGCAAATGAAGAACGGAGATTGATGGGCCCAGTCAGGGAAACCATCACAGCGTCTGTGTGCTGTGTTATCTTGGGGATAAAACAATCCCCAAATGCAAAATTAGAACAGTCAACAGCCTTGGAAGAGAACTCAGGCTATTTTAAGACCTGTGGAAAGATCTCTAAGGATGCAGATTCCCTAGAAAACTTTAAAAAGCTTTAAAGCATCTCCATTTATTTATAGACGTTTTCACAAAGTCAGCTGCTAAAAGGCAGTGAAATCTGTGTTGTGGAGTCCTTTTAGAAACAATGCATTTCTCAGGATCAGAGTTCTGACTGGGGCTGAACTCCACAATCAAATGTAAATATTTTCTATAACTTAAAGCACTGGCTGCAGAGGCAGCCCTAGGCAAACACTAAAGTGCAGGTTGAGTAGGTAATTTTGGAAAGCAAGAGCAAGCCAAGATGTGCCAGGCTTTGGAAAGGCATTGCCAGGTCCTACTCCTAGGAAAAATTTCCTTTTGTGTTTTTTAAGACCACAGTCTTCTTGTCTGACCATAAATAATTTCCAGCTCTGAGAACAGAGGGGATTCCACCCCCTGGATTTCATGGAAGTTTGTTGTGGCTATTAGGAAGATTTCAGGAGATGTGTATTACTGATATAAAAAGAAGAGAGGCCTCCCATCACCACCTGTGCTGGATCCAGCCTATGTTTTAGAGGAAAGCTGAGATTACTATCAAATAATTTGGTTTAATGGGCTGGGACTCCCAGGGAAACATAAACACAATGAAGTTGGAAGAAAGCACCACTATTCTTTATAATTACTACCTTTTTTTTTTTTTGTTTTTTTTTAAATCAAACTAGATTAAGGGAAGTTGTCTCATAAATTAAAGGCAGCCTTAGAGCTGTTTGTAGCTTGAGTGATAGACAAACCAGCATGTAGAAGTCTTCTGGATGACTTTGAAGGGACTGATTCTTTTTTCATCCAAGTTCAGTAAGCAAGGCAGCATCTAGATAAGTGGAATCTTCAAGGATTTTAAAGAAGTGTTTAAGGTGAAGTTGAATGGGGCTTGGAGCAGCTGGATGCAGTGGAAGTTGTTGAATGGTTTTCCAACCCCAACCATCCTGTGATTCTATGAAGGGACAAGGGTGTTGTGACAGCCCAGTTTAGAGGTCACTAAAATGTGGCTAAATGAGACAAAATTCTTACTGAACAGCAGGAATTGCATGGGTGAATTCCAACTGTGCTACTCATTTTATTTTCAGATAATTCCATGAACATCAAGTAATTAATCCTCAAAGAACCTTAAAGCAGACAGCTGGAAAGGACAGTTAGGCAGTCATGCCAGTACATATTAAATTTCTTCTTCTTCTTCCTTTTGGTTTGGGTTTCTTTTTTTTTTTTTAATGGTCTGTTTTTATGGAGTAATTCCACAGGTGGACTCATTGGTATCAGCTCATTAGAAAAGGAAACAACTGTGACATGATAGATAAGACACATTTTCAAAAAATAATCCTAGAGGTGATGTAATACTGCAAGCAGAAATCACCTCTTTCAGTGGCACATTGCAGAGAACAAACAAAACAGCAAAATGTACAGTGACAGATACTCAGGGGACCTGCTTTGGGACTCCTGCTTTATCTCTAACCACAAAGGCAAGACTGTCCCTTCTGTGCAGCAAGGATGTGCCAGAGGAGGGGCTGCCATGGCAGAGAACAGCCACAATAAATTCTCCCAGCCCTGAGTTTCTCTGCTCCTGTTTCCATCCACTCGCCCCTCAGGCCAGGCTGAGGTGCAAAGCCTCGGACCTGGCTCTCAGACCCACCAGGGAATTCTTGTCTGGGCAATAGGAGGCTGGATTTTGGCTCTCCACATCCCCACCTGTGTCAAGGGGCTCAGGCACACGCTGTGAGTCCAGCCTAATAGATTTTCTACCCTGAATTATGCCCTGGTCATCTTCCAGCCAGGCCACTGGGGACTGTGATGTTGTTAAATCCAATTTCTTTGCAGGGTCAGGATTGATCAACACTAGGTTTATTTTTGGCAGCACAAAGGAAATGTTTATTGGCCAATTCCTGTACCAGTAGGAGATGTGAGTAAATCTCCCTTTGCCTTCACAAAGGTCAGATTTTCAAATTACCCTCATCCATGTACTGCACCAGGCCATGAGAAAAGGTGTTGAGCACCTTTGTCACACTGAGGAGAGGGAGGGCTATGATGAACTCAGCACCTTTCAGGAATAATCCTTCAGGGCCCTCTCATTCCACTTGATCCAGGATCCAATCCATGCTCCAGCTTAAGAAGGAATCCTGCCTTTTTCTGCTGGTTTTGCTGCAGCAGAAATGTGAAACCAATCTGCTGGCTGGATTTCAGCTTGGATAATTACATTTCGCTCACATAAATTACTTTATTAGTTTCAAAGAGGGGAAATTACTCTCTGCTAACTCTTCCAAAGCTATTTGGTAGTTTTAGCAGGGAAGATGAAGCTGCCCAACCCACCAGAGAGGTGGCTGTGTTTTGATGGGGGATGAAATTCCCCTTGCAGAGAACGTGTTTTGTGCAGGGAACTTCAGTCCATGCCCAGCCTACATGAAAGATGGAGAGCTATTAGCTCCTTTCTGAAGCCTCACAGCTCTCAGCCTGTGATGTATCTCCCCCAGCCTGACTCTCATGTATCAGACTGGCTCTCTGACAGCTCTTCTGGGATGGCTTAATAAAGCCCTATTAAATCCTCATTTTCCCTTTGTAAGCTGGCTGGATTTTGCCTTTCTTTCCTCTATCACCAGCCCCCTTCCTTTAGGATCCACTCTGTCAGCTGGCCATTGTTTCCTGTTATCACCCAGGTTAGCTGCAAGGCTGCTTGGCTCTGCATCCATCACATCTGGAGGAGCCAGGATTTTCCAGACAAGATAAAAATCTTGCTGGTGACCTAAACACCCAGTTCTGCATCCCAGTGTCACACCATCCATCCTTGCCTCTGCCTGGCACAAACTGCAGCTCCCAAATTATTCCCTACTGCTTTGAATGATCCTTCTAGAGCCTGCTGTGGGAAATATGCTTTAACTTATCTTCACCCTTCTATCTTTCTGAGGCAAATTGGTTTTTCCCCTCTGTACCACATCCAGTATTCTTATATCTTGGGCATTAAATCCATCACAAGTTTCATCTTTCTTATTCTTTCCCACCCTTCTTAAATTTCTTCAGTGTTCTCATCTATCACATCACTCATTCCAGCCTTGATATTTCCATTGTCATCACTTTCGGTGTCACTCTCATGCCTGAAATGTCCTAATTTTTCTCATCTTTTAAGTATGAGACCCAAAATGACATCCTGCCTGAGTCAGGGAATCAGCAGCATTATCTTTATGATTATTCATTAAACAGAAGTTTTAGGACAGCTAATGCATATGCATAAAGTTATTGTTCACAAAGTCTGATTGTTCAAACACTTGTTCTGTGAATTGTTACTGCAGGAGGAAATTTCCCCAGTGTTTGAGGAACACAGCAAAACACACGCAGGATAGGAAGGCTTTGAAGTGCAATGGGCAAGATTTTCTTGCAAAACTCATGATATTTGGAGGTGTTGAACTCATTCATTTGGTCAGACCTGGTGTTTTACAGCGGTTTATGCTCATCTAATCTGAATATTGCCAGTGGTCACACAGATTGGGATGTGCAGGAGGGAAAGGATTGGCCTAAACCATTGCATGGGCTGGACTTTCTTTGGGCAGGAATTTTTGGTAATTCTACCCATCAGCTATAAACTTATCTCATCTTGGCTGCTGAAAGGATTATTATTTTTTTAAATCTTAGCTTTTTCAATTTATTGAGGTTGCAGCAGTTTTAATGGATTTGGGGTTTCTGACCTTGCACTGTTATTGAAACAGAGATTAAGAGCCCAACGTTGAAAAAAAAGGCACAAATACATTCCCTGAATATCTTTATAATAGATGTGAGATAAAAGAAATATTGCATCAAAATTTCCCATTTAAAAAAAAAAAGTTGTATCATGAACTCCATTTCAAAAGCTGTGGATGCTGAATATTTCAGACAGTGGAAGATCTTCTTCACCAGCCACTTCATCAGCTGCTAATGTACACAGCATTTGCTATTTTCTTCTTTTGAATATCCTTCTATGATTACTATTTTTCTCACTAAATATTTAAATACCTTTTTTTCATCACTTGGTGCATCTATTCTCCCTCAGTCCTCTCATGGGCAAAACATATTTATGTAATAATGTGATTTGAACAAACACCAGTATGTAAGAAGAAACAGGGGTACTGGACATGAATAGAAATTCAATACATTTGCCTTAAATTACAGCAAAACTTTGGGCTCCTGTACTCCAAGAGAGCTTTGTTAAGGTCATCTACCTGTTAAGCCTTAGGCAAAAGCCACCTGGAAAGGAAAGTTTGAGTTCCATAAATGATCCTGAAGCCATGAAAAATTTTAAATCAATGGCAAAGAGGATGGATTGTTTTATTTTTCCTTATTGCATTTTTGTTCTGCAGATCTTAAATATTCCAAATTTTAATTCCAAATTCACTGAGGTAATCTGATCACACCAAGGCTACCTGTGTTTCTCCAAAATCAAAATGTGCTTCCCACTGGTCCCACCTTTTTGCTGGGCTGAGCAGGATAAAGGGAATCTGCACATTCTCCTCTGTGGAAAAGAATTAGAGCTACTGCCAAGAACTGGGAGTTTGGAACCTGGACAGTTGTGCTGTCAAATGCCTGGTGAAATTTGGGTTTTAGTCAAAGGACTTGCAGTTCTGGTGTGCCTTCCCTATGAAAAGAGGCCAGATGAATTCTCGTGGTGCTGGGAAGCTTGGGAACATCTGATCCTGAAGAATCCACACTCAGAGCTTCCTGAAAATCCACCCAGCAGTCAAGGAGCCCAAGTTCACAACTATTTGTAGGCACAATTTTCTTGGTCTTCACCGAAAATAGATCCTCCAACTGAAGTTTCAGCTCTGCAATTTCTAATGGAGAAGCATTTTGCTCTGAGAATTCCTAATTTTAGTTACAGAGTTCCTCCAGAGCTTCAGGGCTGCTTTCCAAGGCACAGCCTTTCCACTGGGCTGTTGGTTCTTTAACTTTTTTTCTGCTTCTGTTAGGGTTGGGATTGAAAGTGCTTGAGATGGTATTTTATGTTCAGACTCAGATATTTATTATTTCTTATATTTTATCTTATTATAGTCTCACGAGGTGTGAGTTTTACAGTATTTTACTAACAAGTTACAAAATGCACTCAAAACTCAAATCTATCTTTACTAAATCTTTTAAGGAAAAACTATCTAATTAAGAAATGATACTTAAATTATTTTTACTTTTGACTTAATAACTAATTACTAGTTTCTTACAATGTAGACTGTCCAATTACAAAATACTACTTAAACCTGTAGAGGAAGAAAGTGAAGAAGAAAAACAAACCACTACCTCAAAACTTTTAGCTTTAAATATATTACTATAGTCTAAAACTTTAAGTTTTCTACTATGTGATATTACACACTTCTATTCAAAGTACACACTTATAATCTCAGTTCTATTATTCAATGTTAGAAGCCTTCTCCACAGCCTCAAGTCAAATGCAGCATTCTCTTGAGAGTCTGTGCCTTTCAGCACAGAAAGCCCAAAACTCTCAACATCCAAAGTTCCAACACTGGGCTTTCAGGGAAGCAAGGGAAATGTTGACAGATGCTTCTTTTTCACTGGGAAATTTCCCCTTTATACAGCACTGACACACACCCACAGAGCTGCAGAGAAATATTTTCTTCTTCCAAAAGTATTACATTAAAATCCCATAGCACATTACAGAAGCAAATTTTGATATTGTCTTTGAAACACTGGGTTTCATATTTTAAGAAATCTTGCTTTGTCACCAGTCCTAACCTGAGGAAATGCCAAATGGACATGAGCTCAGGTGTGCTGGAAAGGAGGGCTGGGGTGTGATAGCTGTGCTGTGTGGAGTGTCAAGTCTGAGGAAATGCAGCCAGACAATGTGACAACAGGGATTAGACTCCATAAAAATTTCAGTGTTGTCCTTGACAGAGAAGTCCTGGAACAACTGCATTGCATAACAGCACCATCACTTATTAAGTGTATCTTAATTGGTTAGGAAGCCATTAATGACAATTTGCTTCAAACCCAAACAGCTGGCTCTGTGACCCTCTAGGTAACAACAAATACAAGAACAGGAGGGAGGAACAGGAATAATTCAAATTCACAATATAGCCAGTTGCTGTTCTAAATCCTAAGGTATTAACTTTTAATATATATTTCAATGACAAACCAATCCTGACACTTTTTTCTGTTTAAATATGTAACCACTAATTCTGGAAAACAAAAGTGAATTTCGTTATTTGCTTATTTATTTTATTTTATCAGTGCAGCACTAGTTTATTTTGGTGTAATCACTCTCATTCATGTCTAAAAAACCCCTCAAGAATGCATTGTGTTCTTAAGAGCATCACTATCATAAATCAGAGTAGCTGCACTGACTTAAGAAATCCTGCCATGATTTATTCGATTTGTAGCAGCTGTGGATCCAACCCTCCATTCTTGGGTGCTTGGTACCAGCACAACCCATCATTGAACTTTACTATGTTTCTGATCAATTAAAAAAAAAAAAATTGACTTGTTTTCCTTTTTTTTTTTTTTTCCACAACAAGGATTTCTACTTTTCTTTTAAGATTCTAAGCCTGCAAAGTACTCAAACCCAACTTTCCTGCAATTTTCAAGGGCCTCTCATGGATTTCATGGGGAAACTGAGGCTCTTGACCCTCTGCAGGACAGGACCTTAGAGTTGGAAGGAAATTGCCTGGCATCTTGTACAACCTGCTAATGTGCTTGTGCATTCATGCACAGTAATTGATCTTACAAGCTTCTGAGTGTTCACTGGACTTGCCATTATACCATGAATATTTTATAGCTGCACCACTGTAATAACAGTAATTACATTTGCCCTTTTAAAGAACCTTTTCTATAAGGGTTTCAAGGTGGTTTATGGATGGTAATTAAGCCCCATGGTCTTCTTGTGGAGTAAGAATTATTATTACCTTTCTGCAAATGGGGAAGCTGAGGTACAGAAAATCTGAATTTGACCTTGCCCAAGGTCATATCTCAAATCACTGCCAGGATGAGGAGATGAATTCAAGGATTCCTGCTCCAGGGTCTCTGTCGTTATTTATTTGACTTGGATTATGCCTCTGACGGAAGACAAACTTTTAAAGTTGAAACTGCCAATATTTTCCTATTATTTGGAATGTTGCACATTTGTCCTGTTGCAAAGAGCTGCTGTGCCTGCCATCACATCCACGTGTCAGAAGGCACTCACTGACATGATTTTGAGGTGCTGCACCCACAGGCCCTCATCCTACACAGAGATGCCAGTGGGCACCTGTCACTAAGGATTAACCCAGGCTTGCAGGTACCAACACAAAAGCATTAATGCCATCCACAGCTGTGAACAAAGCCCGTGGCTGAAAGGCACTTTTCTCTCAATTGCTTTGCTAATAGTGAAACAATGTCCCAAGGTAGATTGTAAAGTCACTGCCTGTCGTTGAGATGAATGGAAACGACTGGCTGTGATTGCTGCTTTGATAAACTTATTTACTACCAGAGTGCCAGCCCTTGGCTGGGCTGTAAAAGGGGTGTAATTCTTATATAATGATTATACAATGAAAAAATACCTATTTACTGAGGGAAAATGAGCACATTTCCTGAGTGGTACCTCAGGCTAAGTGGGGTGCAGGCTCACAGTCAGAGCAGGGCAGGGCAGCATTTGGGAAGGCAAAATTCCAGCATGAAATTCCCGAGCAGCGAGCCCACAAGCACAGCAGAAGGAAGCTGTGGTATTTTTATCTCAGTCACAGCTCAGAGGGAACATGAAGTGTCTTCACTTTTCCAGCTTCTGATTTAATGTGACTGGAACCACATGTGGGATTTCCCTGCAGCTGGGGAGCAGATGGTGCCAGGTTATGCAATGTGGGATGTGGGGACAGCAAGCCAATGCCCTGACCTGCTGCTCCCCGTGGCATGGAGCTGATCTGGGAGAGGACAACCCTCAGAAACAGATACATAGATATAAAATGTTCTCCAAATATACAGAATCCTGGCTTCACAGAAGTAACTGGCAAATTATCACTTAATTCTGCCTGTTCAAAACGTCCTTCAGGGAGTTCAGAGATACCTTTGGCACTTAGGAAGACACTGTAATTACTGTAAATGATGTAAAATCCTTTAAGTTATGAGAGATTCGACCAGGCTGATCAATACCTTGCAATAACAAGGTTTAGCTTGGTAAGAACTGTTGTGCAGTAATAGCATTGTTTATGATTTATTCTGTTTAGCTTCCAAGTTTTAAGTCCAACAAACCTGTGTATTTGAACAAAGCAGAGTCACACAACAGTGCTAGTGGGCTGAGCTTTTTGGATTTTGCCACAAGGCAGCAACGTGCTCCTGGCCTGGCTGGAGGTTGAAAGAGAATGAGGAGGGTGCCAGCACACCCAAGATAAGCAGGGATAAAACAAGACCACCCTAACCACAGAGAAATGCCTGGTGCAGACAACACACTATGAGAAAGGACTTATTCCCTTAGCACAAGTTTCCCATCCTCTTTTTTTTTTTTTTTTTTTTTTTTTTTTTTTTTTTTTTTTCACTTTTCTTCCTTGTGGGATCTATGCATGGATCCTACCCCAAACAACAGTGGGGTTTCCTGTTCCTAGCAGGGCTGTATGAGCAGCTTTCCTTTTATTCTTTAAAAGGGGATCATTTATGGGAAAAACATCCAAAGGAAACTACTTGATCTGTCTTTGGCTATAACTACTCATCTGAAATAAAACATTGGACATGGCAACATCCACTGAGTAATGACCCACAGATTGCAGGCAGCAGTTCTCTGCATCGTGTGTTCTGAACAGAACTATATTTTAAGTTCAAGCTCTGATTTGCAAACACCTTAAAATGCCTGGAAATGTCACTGCTGCCTTTTTCTTATTCATTTCAGCTTCTGTGCCTCAGCACCTCTCAGCTTTGATGCACTGAGAATCATTAGTAAGTAGAGCACTTTGGATCTATGCTTCTGAGTTTATGTTTCTGAACACAAGCAAAAACTCATACCCATTAGTTATTTACTGAGCTAGAGACTGCTAAAATACATCTCGAGGAAGTTCACGGATTTTTTCATTTCAGTTCATCTTATTGGGAGTTTTGTTAATGGAAGTTTCAGCAGGTGAGGAGCGCTTTCATTTTTACATGCACTATATTGCAGTTTAAATGCCATTTCATTAAAAGCTGTTTATGAACAAAATACTTGAAAGCAAATGTGAATTGCCCAAAGTGCTTTTCCCCATTGTCTGTGCTTAGGCTGTTCCCTGAAATCAAAGATTTGATGGACTTTTGTATTTTTTGCATTACAGGTTTTTATCCCATGCATGTAACAAATGAAAACCATGAATTGGAGTGGACGTGGCATTTTGAAAACCACAAAGCACTTGATTTATTCAAATTGTGTTTACATAGGGATTATTTCACCCACCAGTGAAATGCAGCTGCCTCTGGCTTGGAAAACGTCAGTCTTTAAAAAGAAACATTGCTAAGTGAAAAGAACTTTATCTCATATAAAACTTGAGGAGGAATGTGGGCTTGCAGAATGTAATTACTCATTTGGATCTTAGCCCAGACACCAAAGCTATCATTGCCTCTTTAGCAAGAGGAACTTGGAATCTTAAGTGGTTGCACATAATGAAAGCCTTGATTCTGCAACCTTTTTGGAAAATAAAATTACTATTAGTAGTACAATGCTTCCCAAATATTTAGATGTAATTGCACTTATGATTTACACCACACTTTGAACAAGAGAGCTCCAGAGGCTCTATAAAAGTAAAGGTGGCTTTGATTTTCAGAACAGCCCTGCTCACTGCTGCTGGATCTCCACGTTTCAGAGCCTGAAAAATGTTGTCACAAGGGAAATAAGTGACTCTGTTCTGGCCCCTGCATCCATGCAGAACTTCTCAGTGTTCCGAAAGGGAAGTTTCCTCCTTGGATCGCTGGCAGCTGCAGGGATGTGGCCACACAGTAACGACTGTGACAGAAGGAGCTGCTCTGAGGGATTGGTTCACCTCCCAGCCTATTGATTGTGGGGTTTGTAGCAGCATTTTTAGCACTGCTGTCAAAATCATGGATGGGTTTGTGATATTACTTCCATGATTTTTTAAGAGCAGTGAGATTCCAGAGTGGGCACATCCGTTTTCTCTGTGTTGTCCAACATCTGTGCAATCATTTCTATCCACAGCAAAATTGGTGAGCATGTTCCAGCAATGAAGATGTTATCTTTTTCCTTCTGTATCCTTGGCATTTTCATCAATTTCCCCAAAGGATTCTCTGTCTTCCCTTCCCAGATTTTGAGCTATTGCCAGACTGTCATCTGAAGATCTGTGTTATTTTAACGTTGTCTCGGTAAAATATCTGTCCCAAAATTGGAGGAGAAGAGAAACCTCATCCAAATGGTACTAAAATCCATATTTTACATACTGTGGCCATTTCATAAAACCTATTGGAAAGATAGGAGGGGAGATTTATGGAGAAAAGAATGGAAGTTTGTGAGGAATGACACATAAATGAAAAAATAAGGGTGTGGAGGTTTTCATTTTTATTCTTAAACAAGGAGTTTTGGTCTGTCTTAAACTGACAAGATTTTTGGTCACTGTCACCTTACAAGATGTTAGAGAGTCTGTTATATAAAATCTCTGTAATAATATTTAAAACCAAAATAGTTCCCCACATTTTATGATCAGATAATCATAGAATTAAAGACTAATAGAACTAAAGAATCATAAAATTAAAGAGTCATGGAATGGTTTGTGTTGGAAGGGACCATAAAGACCATCTCATTCCAACCCAGTCATGGATAACTGGCTCTAGGTGACCTTGCCTGAGTAGGGAAGTTGGACAACAAGACCTCCAGAGGTCCCTTTCAAAGTCAGCCTTTCTGATTCTCTGATGCAGTAATTCTATGACTCTGAGTCTAAATAACTTCCAGCCTTATGAAACTGAAGATCTTCAAAATAAGATCAGAGATGTAAAAACATCTGGCTTTACAGATTCCCCCCATCTGCCAGAAGTACAAGTTCTCCTAAGACCAGTTGGTCTGAAAATTCCCTTTTCAATGTTTCAAATGCTTTTTCACCTGGTTTAAAATATCCTAAACCAAAAAGGGTTATAATTATAAATTACCCCAGGGAAGGGAAATTGCAGGTTTCCTGCATCCTACTGTTGGATTTCATGCTGCCCATCAGAGAGGGGGCAAGAGGTAGAAACAAGTCAGTGTGTGGTGGAGCAGAGAGCAGCAGGTGAGAAAGGATGATGGAGGAGTCTGAGAAATTGCTGGTAATTGTGGCCCAGCCCTCCAAAAATTCCTGTCAAGAGGCAGAACTACACATATGTTGTTTTCCAATAGTCTGTGAGCCTCTCATGGTAATGAAAGAAACTTGGGATTTTTTTCTCCTCTGCTTTGTGTGTGTTTGTGGCCACACTGCAGAAGGAGGAAGGAGCTATTTGTTTCCTTACAAATTTATATTTGAAATCTTCTCCCCTTTTAACAAACTCATTCATCTTCACAGCACCTTTGCTACCAGGCAATTTCTACAAATCAAGTTGAACATTCGATCTGTGTTGTTTTTAATGATCTTTCTTGCCAATATTTATAATGTGCCTTGAAAGCTGAGGTAGACCATGGGCTAGATATTTAATATTAATTAATGTGTCACTCCCCAGAACACGCACATGCTGAGGAAAAGAGTAAACATGTTTAATTCTACCAGAGGGGTTGGAGGCACTTGTAAATTGCTAATTCATTTTAAAGGTGTCCCTTCCTTATTTTCTTTGGAGATTCATTTCTTTGTGCTCTTCCCTCCTTTTTAATTGCTGCAATCTCACTCCTGCAACCTGAATTTCACCTCCCTTTTGCCCACACTCCCATTGCCTCTGACTCTTTCAAGCAAGATTAATAAAAGTTTTTGTAATTGCTTTCAGAGCCTATTCAGTAGCACCCAATGGGGAGGGAGTTTTGGAAAGGAGAGTTTTGTAGAAAAGGATCCCAAAAAAAGAGGACACAGAGATGACTATAATTTTAAAAAATTCATGTTATTTCTACACTGTGCTAAATGTCATTCAAGAAAGGCCAAGGAATGTTCTGCCACTGATATATTGTGAGTCAAGGCTAAGATAACAGATAGAATATATCGATATTAACAACAGATAAGGCAAAAGAAAGCCTTTGAGACAGCTTTGGTCTGTGTGATAAGGAAACTATAAAAGTATTATGGAGCCAAAGATGATCGGAAAATCAACATTTCCTTCCCTTTTCTGTAACAGAACTTAAATCTTGCCTTCAGGACATCAGTTGCTTTGGGTCTGCTCTCTGTCCATGCAAGATTTATTTGTTTTCAGAGCATGTAGGGCTGAGTTGAAGCATGGTGGCTTTTATGCAGAGATATGCCAGGTGATAAATTAAATGTCCAATGCAGTGGTGATTATGCACAGATTTTCCCTGCCTCCTGTGTTTACTTTCTGTTTCCCTTTTTCAAAGGAAAATGTCACACTACTGGAGTTGTGTCTCGGTGGAAATAAAAAAATTCAAATAGAAGAAAGGTGAGGGAATTTTGTCCCCTCTCAGCAGCTTTTTGGAGGTGGTGTTGGTCGGATTTGTTGCACCCTTGAATCGTCTCAAGCCCAGTTCTGGTGATTTTCCTATAAAAATGCAAAAAAAATTTGTATATTGCAATTGTTAGTTTTTCTGTCAAATGCCATGTAAAAATCATTAGTCTGGATATAGTTCCTAATTTAGATTGTTTTTTTTCTGCCTTTATCATCTTCCAGTAGATCGCTATTCCCATGTAGTCTTAAACATTTCCTAAAGCTCTTCCTTAGGCTAAAATATCCCTTCCTGTATTTTTCCCCTCTCCAGCTGCCTTATTCCTTATGTAATTCCTTCCTCATAATCTCAAGAGAAAGTTTGTACATTTTAAATGTTTAGTTCCCCCTTTCTGGATTAATGTGGGATAAACCTAATCATAGCTGCTGTTGAGAATAGCACAATGCCACTGATGGAATTAATAAGGAAGGAATGAAAATATGTTTTCAAAGTCTGCCCAGCTCTGTCCTAGAAAGTCCTTCAGATGGGCGTGAACGAAATGCTCTGGGTTTAAGAGATATTAACAAATCCCAATAAACCCAAGCAGATTTCACTGAGCTCTGCATTCCCTGAACTCCCTGTTACCTCACCTCCAGCCTATTGGTGACATGCCAGCAGATTGATTTGCAAAATTTCTGTCTTTATGACATTCTATAAACTACTTTATGGGACAAAAGACAGATATATCCCTGTCTTACAGAGCTTCCAAATTGCAGCTTA
This sequence comes from Urocynchramus pylzowi, assembly GCA_013397555.1. NCBI lineage: Eukaryota > Metazoa > Chordata > Aves > Passeriformes > Fringillidae > Urocynchramus > Urocynchramus pylzowi. Next base: position 362,489 of record VZRH01003821.1, on the reverse strand, counting down.
ATTAAAGTGCTGAGAGACACAAAGGGAAGACAAGGACACAAGATAAAAATCAGGGAGTTGTATTCTTGCACAATGGATTCCCATTACCCTAAACAGAATCCTACCAGGGAATGGATGTCCCTCAGCAAGATGTCTTTTATGACACTGTAAATACAGCAAGGAAATGCTCGAGTTTTCATTCTGTTGGACAGGGAGAAGGGAAGGTCAGTCAGAAAAGGAGAAGGGAGAGTCTTTAGGGGAAAAAAGAGTCCTTGGTACAGGGAGACCCTCATTGGGCAGATTCCAGGCAAAAAGGCAGCAAAGCTGTGTGGTGGGAGCCAGTCTGAGGCAGTGAAAAGCAAGGGAAGAAATCTCTGTGTGTGCCAGCAGAAGGACCCAGTCACCTCCCCAGATCTGCAGGTTCTGCATCCCCCTGGAGCTCGCTGTCACAGGAAGCTGCTCTTTGTGTTGGTTGGGTCCTGCTCTTTTTTTTCTTTCTTTAGGTTTGGGAAGTGGTGAAGAACCTATTACACAACAGGCACAGAGAGGAGAGAGAAGGGTGATAAGCCCTGTGGTAAAGGCATGTGTATGTCATTACACTTTGAAAATGTGATGTGGTGACATTTAAACTGAAGGCTCTTGGACTCAGCAGCAAAGCACACATTTATTCCAACCTGGCCTTAAACAGTTAAGAGAGAAACACGTTTGGGGAAAAGCAGTATTTGGCTACTTTTTAGAGATCTGATTGTGTTTAAGCAAATTTAAACTGCCAATAACTATTAAAGCTGTTGAGTTTGTTTATTCAGAATGACAATGAAGGAAGATAAATAATCCTGTTTTAGGAAGAGGTAGAACAAATCATGCCGAGAACCAAGCCTGAATAATGATTTTAATCATAGAACCACAGAATACTGAGTTGGAAGGATCTCACAAGGCTCATTGAGTTTGACTCCTGGTCCTGCAAAGGACAACCCCAGCAATCCCACCCTGTGCCTGAGAGTGTTGTCCAAATGAGCTCCTTGAACTCTGCCAGGCTTGGTGCTGTGACCACTGCCATGGGGAGCCTCTTCAGTGCCCAACCACCCTCTGGGGGAAGGACCTGATTGAAGTGAAGGGTTGATTAAAAAGAAGGAAAAGATGAACCTTGAGTGATGCAAGGCAGGTTGCTTTAGAGCAATTAATTAATTAAATGCAGATAGCTCTTCCCTGTGAGGGTGGGGAGGCCTTGGTACAGGGTGCCCAGAGAAGCTGTGGCTGCCTCTGGATCCCTGGCAGTGTCCAAGGCTGGGTTGGATGGGGCTTGGAGCCACCTGGGATAGTGGAACTTATAAATTGGAACTTTGGGTGGAAAGTTTGGGGCACTGACTCTTTGGATTCAACAGCAAGGAATTTATACCATGGAATATTAGAGAAATGAAGCAATCCAGACTTTTCAGAGGGATTTATCCTACAAGGACACCCTGAACAAGCACAACATGCTGGTTTAATTCCCAGCCTCTTATGAATAGCTGGAATATTCTTGGCCAAACAGAATTATGCAGCAAAGCCACCCCAAAAGCTGTTCAAACCAGTGTGTTTTATTGTGCAACTGAGATGGACTGAGAACACAACTGGTGGCTGTCAGGGAGCTGCCAGTGAGTGATAATTCAGTGCTTTTAGTCACATCCACATTCCCATTACTTGGAAACTAACAGAAGGAAAAACAATACGAATAAAGCCAGAGGGGTTTTTGCTGAATTTTATTGAACTAAAATATGGAACTATGAAAAGAAGTTGGTCAGGCAATAAGATGTATGCACAGGAAATTTCCAGCTTCAGTATGAGGATAATTGAAAACTGCAAAAGTTTAACATTAGCCTATTAATAGTGGCTGAGCCTTTATATTAGAGCTCCAGATAGAGAAAAATGAAAGGCTTTCCTCCTCCTTGTGGTATGTGTTGCACTGCAAGGAAAGAGAGAAAGTACCTAGAGCAACACATAATTACTTAATACCAGAAAATGGTCCTTCTTTGTTAAAATCAGCAGCTTGTGTTGAGATCCCTAAGTGGCTGCCTCCTGGGCATTGTTCTTTAAGCACTATTAATTGCAGCTAATTGTATTAATTGCCTTTTGCATTTGTCTGTCAAAGATGGAAAGAGCTATATATTGCAAATTCTGTCTCTTCCTGATCTTCTTTTTCAGAAATAAGGTTGGGGAAGACTGAGGAGAAGAGGGTCAGAGACATCTCAGCCCTGTGTGAGGAAAAAATCTCACAAATCTCCCCAAGGAGAGTTGTAGCATTTGTGCTCAGACTTTGTAATAATAACAGGGTTTGGTTTAATATTTTATGGAGGGATCTTTTAAATTGGATCAGAATTCTGCCTAAAGTCTTCATTAAAAAGACATCTACCCCCCACCATGCCTAATTCTTCCCGTGGAGCTGCGGATTCTGCTGATTTTGTCTTAGGGATAATAAAGGATCAGATCTGCTCACGGACAGCACTCATTTCACATGGATCAAAACCCTGGCATGTGCTGCAGTGTGAGTGATTGTTGAGCCTGTCCCACACAGCAGCTGGGAGGGGAGCACAAATTCCCCTGCTCAGCCCCAGATGTATCTGCATGTGACCATCTACAACCTCGTGCTGTGAGCCTTGCCCGCAGAACAAAGTCTGTCCCAGGACTGTGTCTCCAAAATATGTGTTATTATAGCTCAGGAGTCTATAAATGCCAAAGCCACAAATCATTTCTTCTTTTTGCAAGTTGGGCAAGAAAACCACTATGATTTATCTGGGATCTATAGACCCTGAGCCTGACAAAGATCTGCTGGAGAGGTTCTGGACTGCACAGGGCACAGGGAGAGCATTGTACAACACATGAACAAAATTCCACAGGTTATTCCTCATTGTGCTGTCATTTATAAATACAAAGATGAATGGGTTTCATAAAGGACTGAATAGGACACCCTACAAAAACCTCAAAGCTCTCAGGCACAGGGTGGGGTTGTTGGGGTGTCCTGTGCAGGGCCAGGAGTTGGACTGGATGAACCTAAAGGATCCCTTCCAATCCAGATATTCTGTGATTCCATGGTGATAATCAAGCTGTACTAGACCACACAGGGGGGAGAGGCAGAGCCAGCTCTTCTAAACCAATCTTTTACTCCCATTTGTCAACGTGGGAGATCATCCATGCAGACAGATAGACACCAAGAGAGCAAACAGCAAATCTTGGGTGTATCAAGATTATTGCCTCCCTTCACTTGTATTTGCACTGGACTTTTAAGTTAAAATTTCAAAATTTAGATGTTTAAACATTTTAAAGTGTTAAAATGTTACAAGTTAACAAGTTTAGATCAAACTGTAGATTTCCTTTAAGTCATGCTACTGTATCAGGGTGTTTGATGCCAAATTTGGAGCAGCAGTGATTTCCAAGACATAATTGGAACAGCTCAATTGGCAAAAATAGGCATTTGAGCACCTACCTTACAAAACTGATGTCAGCTTAGAAATGAAGAATATAGAAATCCTTAGTGACTGCTGAAAAATTTGGTCAAACATAACTTATAGTCAGGGGCTTTACTTTCTGAAAAGTTAAGAACATACTACAGTGTAATGCAACATTTAAAAAGCCACTGTGTTCTCTTGAATCCATGTTTTCACTTGCTTTTAGGATTGTTGGTAACATCCCTGAGGGACTCAAAACCCCCAGGGAGAAACTGGTTTCTGTGTGACCATTTCAGTCCAAGGTTTCAGCTGAACCTGCCACAATGGGAACAGAGAAAGTCAGAGCAGTTTGTTCTCAGATCAGAGAGAAACTGAGATAGTGGAAACTCAAGCTGTGGTGATACAGATCTTTATCCACCAGGCAGCACAACCTGGAAATTAAAAACCTGCTCTCATTTGTAGCAGTACTGATCCAGCAAGTGTTTCCTGCACAAGGCCTGACAGGAAAAATAATTTTAATAAGCACTAGGGATGTGTTTCAAGATTTTCTAAGGGAAAGCCTAAGCCATAATAAGTCTGGTACAGAGAAAGAAAGAAAGAGAGAGAGGGAAAATACATGGAGAGAGAGAAAAAGAGAAAAGGAAAGAGAGGAGGGAGAAAAGGAAGGAGGAAGGAAGGGAGGGAGGAAGGAAGTAGGGGAGAAAGGAAGAGAGAGAGAGAGAGAGAGAAAGAGAGAGAAAGAAGGAAAGAAAAAGGAAGGAAGGAAGGAAGGAAGGAAGGAAGGAAGGAAGGAAGGGCCAGCCTGAAGCAATGAGAGGCAGGAAGACAAAATCAGAGGTAGATTGTTAAACTCATTTAGCAGCCAAGCAATCCTAAGCTAGCAGCTCCCTGTTCTCAATGCGAGCTGTGCTCCAGGCAGAATTTCCTTGGCGCATTATTGACCTTTAAAATTACATCCTACTCCCAAATATTGCTCCATGCTGCTATATTTTATTATACTTGGCTTTCTTACAGCATTTGTTTATCAGTCTGTTCTTCTGTGTTTACCTTCAGCCTTTCAGAAGCAATTACAGAGGATGGACATAACTCAAAATAACAGGTAAAGCACAGAGACAAGAGAGGCTAACAAAGCTCAGGAAAAAAAGGGGATGGGAGTAGGGCTGGAAGAAGGAAACAGTAATAGAAATGATGTAGAGGAATCCTGTCATTTCTCATTAGGATTTGACAGCACTGCAGCATAAAATATGCACAAACTGGCCACCCTTGATCAGAGCAGATGTCAGGTGCACAATCTGTAAAATAACACTGAGAGATGCTGGTTCCACAAGGCCAGATATGCCCCTTTGATGGACTCAGACCTTAGAGTTAACCTCAACCCCTTTTTTAGCAGGTGAAGTTGCTGAAAGGCTCTGTTTAAGTGCAAAGTGGAAGGGCCCAGAGGATCATCCTGCTGCAGCCAAGCAGGGATTACGTGTAATTTCAGGCACCACTGATAAATTGGTAAATCAGTCTTCCATGCCTTCTGAGCCTTGCCTTGAATAGTACAGTAAATACAAATAGAATCTAATTTCCTCCTGATGTGACTTTCTTCAAAAGATTGTCTTTCTGGAAAGGTTCCCAGGACATGGCTATCTCAATAAAAGCATCATTGTTCCTGCTCCTGCTAACATTAGACAACATATTTCTCCTGATCTTCATTCAGAGTGAAAAATAATTAATCTATCTGTATGAACAGTTCAAGCAATAGATCCATAAGTAACAACAAGTGGGAGAGAGCTATGCTGCTTTCCAGGGACTTTTGCATTGTCTCATGGAGTAGAAAAATGCTGTAAAAAATAAAATAAGATGAATAAAAATAGAAACACTTCAAAAAAATGTGGAATCATAGAATGGCTTGGGTAGAAAAGGACCTCAAAGTTCTTCTGATTCCACCCCCTGCCATGGGAAGTGACATATTCCACTAAACTGGATTCCTCCAAGCCCCATCCAGCCTGACCTCGAACATTCCAAGGTGGTAAACTTGTTCTTGAGTCTTCTTTGCCTTGATATGTCATCTTGCTGATTTGTCAGGTCTGATCTTGCTGTCTCAGTGCACAGGGCTGACACAGACACAATGAATTTCTCCAGGCTCCTGTCAGGCAGTGGGGTGATGCTGGGAACATGGCAAAGGGATCTTCCCTTATTCCTTTATTCATAATTAAAATTATGAGTAGCTTCAGATTGACAGCTGAGCAAGCACTGAGCAAAGTCACCCAGGCTAAAGGACATGTGGTTGCCACAATATCTTTAAGTGGAAAATCAGCTTTTACTCCAGGAAACTCTCTGGGAATTTCTTGAAAGAAGCTGGATTATGTCCTTTGTGAGCACTGGTGAGCTCTATGTTGCTCTAATGAAGACAAAACCCAGGAAAAAAATTGCAATTGAACATAAGGGGCATCTAAACCCACAGATCTCCTACACATTTTCTTCTTTGTGTTCTCTGTATCTCATGGTTTAGTCTGCTGGACTTCCTCTATCATGTGCAGGAAAAACTAGGCACAAGTTATACAAGGATCAGATGCTGCTTGGCTGAATCCCAGAGCTTTTTCCAGAGCCATTCCTTGATTTGTGGAGACCTGTTAGCATAAGCCATCCTCTCCACCTGTGAAGATGAATGAAATAGCCCCTCTCTGTCTCACAAAAGTATTATAAACCCATTATAAAAATTACAAGGTGCTTGGAGACGAGGAAGGTATAAGAATTATTAGCAAATTATTGGGTAGGAGTTGCACTGAGACCCCCGAGCTCGTTTTCATGCAGACCTACAGTTATTTGTCAACAGCTAATGATTTTTTACCTTCATCTCCACAAATTAAATTCAAAGTTGTGGTGTAGAGCATGTTTGCCAACATATCTCAGATCCATTCAAATCCTGGGTTATACCAGCCCTGGAATCATGTTTTCCAATGCATGTGCTCAAACTGGGCAGATTCAGATGGAGCAGGTTGCCCAAGGAAGTTGTGGAATCACTGTTGCTGGAAATGTTCAAAAGAAGTGTAAATGTGGCCCCTGGGGACATGGTTTAGTGGTGGCCTTGGGAGTGCTGAGGGAATGGTTGGGCTTGATGATCTTTGAGAGCTTTTTCAGCATTAATTATTCCATGATTCTATGAATAAGCTACTTTTGGGAGAGGGAATATTTATTTTTCCTGAACTTGTAATCAGATTTTCCTGTGGATCAGCAGGGAGGCCACAGAGTATAATGGAAACATTTGCATAGACTTTAATAGGCTTTGTGTTAGATCCATAGCATTGTGGGATAACAGAGTGTATTATTACTTCTTCAACTAATAATCCCACACAGCAATGGCCTTACACATATCCCTTTGCTTTCCAAGGATAAAAATACCTCCTTGATCAATTTTGGCTCCCTGTTAAATTATTCTGTCAATTATTCAAGAATTTTGTTTTTCTCACAATGACTGACATCACAAACATAATTTCCATTTATTTTCAAATATCTGTGTAGAATTTCTGAAGAATTCAAACCCTTTTTATCACAACAAACCACCATGGAAAATACGTATGTGTGGGTGTTTATGTCTTCATGTGTCCTATCAGGAATTTGGCTCATTTCCCTCTGATACCATCAATGTGTGTTTGTGTGGTTTAGGACTCAGAGAACTGCATTTTTCCATGGCTTCATTAACCATGTCAGACCTTCAGCTGAATGTAATTGCAAGTGCCAGTCAGAAGAAATTCATTTTGTGGCTATCATCATTAGGCAGAACTGCTGGGGGTAGAGGAAACCCACAGAGCAAAACACGAGAGTGGGAACAGCTATTGCTTTCTCATTTTGTAGCAGGAATTACTCATCAGATCATATTTTTTTTCTGCTTCAAGCACATTTTCACTTAGTTCTCCATGCAAGGGAATTAAAAATTCAGGGAAAGTGTATCTGAGTAATCCTTCACCGTGCAGAAATTTAAGCACAGCACTTTACTCTGATGCGAACAGTGAGGAGAGCAGAACGCTGGAGATTCACTTGGACCTGTGGACAGTCTTTTGGCTCATCCCCTGGCCTAACTGGTTCTTGAACAGCCAGGTGTATGGCAGCTGCTTTGGTTGGGGTCCAGGACAGAAGGATCCTCACTGTGTTACAGATCTTCTCCAGAAAAGCTCTTTTTTCTTCCCACATGGCCCCAACTCTCCTTTCCTCCCACATGACCCAACTCTCAAGATTGCTAAGCTCATATTTGCTGGTTTGGCTGTGAAAATGGATTTAAAGTTAATGTAGATAAATAAAATGCCCCTCAGGCCAGAAGCCAACCCCAAAATAATAAGATCAGGGCAACCTCATCCAACCTGGCCTTGAACACTCCCAGGGATGGGGCATCCACAACTTCTCTGGGCAACCTGTGCACCAACCTCACCACCCCCCCAGAGAGGAACATCTTCCTATTAGCTAATTTAAATCTACTCTCTCTCAGATTAAAACCACTACATTTTGTCCTACAAGCACCAGATCTGGGTGCTGGACAGGGTCATTGAAGCTTTCACAGAATCCTTGTGGTATCATTGAATTCTGGCATATTTTCTGTGCTGGGAAATCTCAGAAAAAGAAGCCACTCATTCTTCAAAGCCAAGTTGGATGGGGCTTGGAGCAACCTGGGATAGTGGAAGGTGTCCCTGCCCATGAGGGGGGGTGGAATGAGATGATCTTGAAGGTCCCTTCCAACCCAAACCATTCTGGTACTCTATGACTCCTTCTGGATCTTAAATTGTTTTGTGAAATTAGAGTCTTCTTTGGATCACACTAAACAAAACATTTCAACCCCTCAAGAAAAGGCACCCTGATAATTTTGGGCTCCTTAATCAATGAAGGCAAGGCTGAGTGAGAAGAAATACTAACATGTCCTTTCTTACTTGCTCTGTTTCTCCACTTATACCCCGGTGGTTTTAGAGTGTTCTCAGAGATGAAAGTGTGAGTCCCTTTGAGCAGAGAATGAAATTGAACCTGGAGAAGTGCTGCAGTAATTCCATTTTGGGTTCAATGGGTTTATTTGTAGGGTTCTTTTCTCTGCTTAAGTGCTTTAATCTCCTATTCACACTGCAAACCTGTGGGATTGCTCTCTGCTTTCCTGCTCCAGGAGAACAACTCCCAGACCTGGATTCAGCACACACTCCTGGGTGTTTCATGTAAACCACTCAGGCCCTCAGGCAGAGTCAAAAGAAGAACGTTTACAAGTAATTTGGAGATTCAGATGAGAATTAAATGTGAAACAGGTACTTGCAACCATGCTCTTCCCCTCCAGACAAGTAATTTGTTCACAAACGTGAACAGAGAATTGGGATATTTAGAAAATTTTCAGATTAAAAAAAAATTCTAAATGTCTTTGGGTTTGGGGTGTTTGTGACAGCTGAGGAATAGGACTTTTTTCTACCCCTCACAATCATCCAGCCCTCAATTTAATTTGTCTCTTTGTTTTGTCTTACACATGGCAGTGTTACAGACTCTAGAATTTTGTAAAAGTCCCAAAGATGCACTGAAAGTGGTTCCTGAATCACAGAATGTGTTATTTCTCTATCTTTGCCTTAACAAAGAACCACTTTCCACCAGAAGGAATTTACAGGCCAACTTTCAAACTTCGACTGTGACCTTTAATACAAAAAAGGTGCAGACAGAGTTTGTCTTTGAAATGGGAACATAAAAAGTGGAGCAAGGGGCAAAAGGGCCTCAGATATTACAAGTGAGCTGCAGCTGAAGATGGAAATGAAAGGGAATGACTTAAAGAAAATATGAGACGTCTGAAGAGAGCAGAGTCCAATATAAACAGCTTTTCCAAGTGCACTCAATCCTCATTAACATGCTCTGGGGCGTTGTTCCTCCCCTGTGATGGGTTTGAAGAAGGATTTGAAAATTTACTATTGCTTCTAGCAGGTAGGATTAATTCCCCATCTAAAGCTCACTGAAGCCAAGGAAAAAAAAGACTTTTGTTGAGGTTGGTGGACCTTGGCTCAGTCTCTCTGACATTTAGCTGAGGTAGCTGAAACTTGTTCCCCTCGAGCCACGCAGAGGTTCTGTGGAACTGAGCTTTCCCTCTCTGTGTGAGGTATAATAGGCCATAGTTGAACACATTAATGAAAAGGGAGGTCAGAAATTTGGCTTCCTTGTTAGCTCTGTGTCCTGCTGCTCACACACTCCCTCCCGGCAGTGGGGTGGAGGAGAGAACTGGGAAGGAAAAGAATTTGTGGGTTGAGACAAAGACGGTTTAACAGGACAGAAAAAGAAGGGAAAATAACAATTAAATAACAATAAAAAAATTTTAAATAATAATAATAGCAATAAAATCTAAACTAGTGATGCACAATGCAGTTCCTCACCACCCACAGACTGATGTTCAGCCAGTTCCCAACCAGAGGTCCCAGGTCAGCTTTCCCCAGCTTATAGAAACACCCCATGATGCCATATGGTCTGGAATACCCCTTTGGATCAGCCTGTCCTGGCTGGGTCCCCTCCCAGCTTCTCATGCCCCCAGCCAGCTCTGGCAGGGCAGAGGGAGAAGCTGAAAGGTGCTTGACTCAGTGAAAACAGTGCTCAGCAGCAGCTAAAAATCCATGTGTTATCAACATCATCCTCACACTGAATCCAAAACACAGCACTGTGCCAGCTGCTGGGAGGACAATTAACTCTATCCCAGCCAGGGCACACTGCAAAGGCTCAAAATTTGTTAAACACTCTAGAAGACTTTGAGGCAAAATCACAAAATATTGGGGAATATGAATATGTATAGGGAATATGTCTATGTGAAAGCCAAACAATTGGAAACAATTTATGCTTATTCTTTGTGGTAAAAAAAAAAAAAATCAGAAAGAAAGGGAAAAAGGCAAATATTTGGTTCTTTGTTGTTGTAAACATCTGTTATAGCAAAATAACATGGATGCAGAGCAAGATGTACTGCAGGAGATCAGCACCTGGCCTGGCAGAGCAGCATCCAGGGCTCTGGAAATGGATTCTCAAAAGCAGCATCCTGAGCTAAAACCCAGATTCTGCATGGAGGAAAAGGCAGAAGGCCTTTTCAGTTTACTTTTATTTCCCCCCATTCCTCAGGGTATATTTCTTGTAGGGAAATCATTCCTATTTAGGACTGACAAACATTATCTGCTCTCTCAAAAGTAGGAACTTTCTCTGCAGAGCTTGGCAGAGAGTTATTCCAGGTTTCCACTGCACAGTAGGTTGTTTCCACTTTGTATTTACAATCCAGCTCTGTTATCAGAGCACCTGCAGGAAACAGAGCAGATCAAGTGCTTGTCTTTTCCCATCACCTGGATTCCAAACCCTGTGCTCAAGGACAGAGTCATATCCTGCAAGGTAAAGGAACAGCTCCTCATTCATTTTGCTGGAAGTTTTCATTGTTCAGACACAAACTGAGGGTAGATTACCCAGAAAAGGTGAAAAGGGGAGATAATTGTGGTGTGAAGCCACTAGGACACTCCTCAACAAGAGGGTTAGGGTTTGAATTTAGGCTGGGACAAAGATACTGACCTCCTCTTCAAGGACTAGATCATGGAATAAAAGAATGGATCAGGATTTTTAGCAACCCTAAAGCTCATCCAGTGCCACCCCCTGCCATGGGCAGGGACACCTCCCACTAGCTCAGGTTGCCCCAAGTCCCTTGGACACTTCCAGGGATCCAGGGACAGCCACAGCTTCTCTGGGCACCCTGTGCCAGGGCCTGCCCACCCTCACAGTAGATTTATTGTGTAAATGCAAAATGTATAAAGTGAATGTTAAATTAAATATAGATCTGTATTATAAATAAATTTGCAATTGTATAACCTGAAAAACAACTGCAGGAGCAAGGTCACCCACTTTTCACATGATTACTTGGACTGTGGCTACAGGTGGTGTTGCCTTTTTCTATCTCTCTGGTCCCCCCACATCACTGAAGTCAAAAGCCAAAGTTCCAAATATCTCTTCCTCTTTTCTCCTTTTGACCCAGACTCTGTGATTTGGGATTGAGATCATGCAAGGTGGGACAGGACACTCAACCTCATTCTCCCAGGCCCTCGCTGAGAGCTACAGACCAGGTAAAGGCAGGGAAGGGTCCACAGCACCCACAGGCATGGCAGAAAGGAAAGTTCTTCCCTCCTTGTGAGGGAAAAACACAGGAGTGTCTATGTTTTCACAAGGGAATGATTTAAAAACCCCAAAATAAATCAACAGCACTGATGCAGAAACAAACTATGCCTTACAATGGACCTGCAGTTTGACCTCTGCCTGCACCCCACAATATTTGCTGTGCTCAGACCTCTGTTTCAGACATTTTCTACTGAAGGTTTCCCTAGGTTGTCTTTCCTAAGAGAGCTAAATATCCATATCCTCAATTGCTTCCAAGGAACTCTTTCCAGATCATTATGCTGGAGATTGTTTTCCTGTGTGGAGTTAAAGGAAGGCTGTTACTACTACCTACAGAGCTTGCTCTACCTTGACAGCAATTGTGCTGGTGATTTTTAAATCAAAGGATTCACCTTTTCAACTTTTTATTGCTTTTTTTAGTGCCTTTTCAGTGCAATCTTGAGGATAAAATTGGTTTTTATGAACATTGGAATAGAAGAAATGGTGTTAAGTTTGAAAGCCCGATTTTCATTCCATCACCTGAGTTTAAGCCATGTAGTATCACCTTCACTGATGTAAAATGCCAAGCTCCAAACAGAGGAGCAGGAGCAGCAGCAGAGCTGCTGAGATGTTTTACACAAACCTGGCCAACCCTCACTACCAGCTGAAAACCAGATGTTATTTTCCCACATCCAGACAACTTGAATTTCTCCCCTCTGCACAAGAAAAGCAAATATAAAGGTGTCTTTCCCAGAGCTGGACTAAGCCTTGTAAAGAAAATCATCATCTCGACATTATGCCATAACCAATTGAGCTCATTCTGTGTTCTGACCTTTTCCTGGAGGTCTGGGCCATGGAAATCAGATATTATATCCTGCAAGAAGCAGCTGTATCCCTTCCTGGATGACTTTCGAGTGTCCTGACAAAACAGAGATTTCACATAGTTGGTTTAGTCAGTCTTCTATCCCCTTGGCACACATAAAAATATAAAAAATATGGGAACCAAAGAAGAAATATTATAGTTCTAAAGCTCACAGGTGACAAGACAAAGGATTTCTGGACAGCACGAACATTTCCAAGGGTTTAGAAGGTGGGGAAGGGAGCAACAGCCTGCAGGACCAAGTTGTTTGTTACTTTACAAAGGGGAATTGGTGTTGTAGGTGCTGGAGACACAGGCAAGGAGCCAGTGGAACAAAGTACAAGACTGAAAATAGAGGTACATCTTCTCTGGCAAGGCAAAAAGGCCACAGGCATCCAAAGAGAACACATTTACCAACATGAGGAGTCCAGCTCCCTCCCACATTTGTCCCTGCAATACATCCCACGCCGTGAACCCACAGAACATGTTTGGAATATACCAGTAGCCTTCAAAGCTGGTTTTGATCTAAACACTGTTATTTATGTCCCCAGCTGTGCCAGGGTGGTTTCTTCCTATTATTTTTTATTGCAGTGCTAGACATACATAACAGCTGCTGTGCCCAGCCTACTTTTAAGTATGTTGAGCAATGGGATTTCTCTCAGTTTCCTTGTGAGGATCTTCTGCAGCCTCACAGATCAATCTGTGTGGGAGCATCTTTCTTGATCCCTGCTTCCCTGGTTTCATCCCATCACTTGTGAAATTCTGCACAGACCTTTTCATCAGGAGAATGACTGTTCCCAGGATAAATTTTCATGTTCTACTCTTCACTCAGGCTAAAGAGTTTTATCTGTGCAACAGGGAATTTCACAGTTATGGAGTCAACATATTTTAAACCACCATGATATATTTATAAGCCTCCTTGCTATACATTGGAACTTTTCCTTAAAGGTTTCTTAAATTCTCCCTAGCCTGGTAGAGATTTACAACAAGTTCACAGATCTCCTAACCTTGTTTTATTTATAAATTCAGACATCAAAACCCTTCTGCCATAAGGGAAAGTGGTTTGAGGAATCAATCACAAGAATATTGTTTTGTGTGTAATTCTGTTTTATTCTGGCTTGTCAATCTCCCCTTCAAGGTATCCTTAGCAGAAGTTTTCTGTGTGTAATTTGGTGATGAAGGTAGTCAATTAAGAATCCCTGAAAAGTGTTTCTTTATTGACTAACAGCCTGCAGAATTGCATGTTCTTCCTTCCTGAGAAGCAAGGCTCTTCATCATGATTAATTACTGTCAAATCTCCATAGGTTTGTAACAGCAAGATAGAAGATATCTACCATAAATCACCAAATTAAGTATTTATTAGAGAAAATAACAAGAGGAACATTTCAACTGTCCTGATGAATCACATGCAGGTCTGTCTGGCTCAAGTGCCTTCTCTGAGCAGTAATAGAACCCTATTTTTTCTTTTCCTTTTTGTCCCTTTTTCTTCCTCCCTGGAATATTTCCTAGCAAATCTGTTGAAAAAGGGTTCTTACCTTGTACCATTCTTCTACATCTTCCTGTTGTGTCTGGAGCAATGCTTGAAATAATGTGTCAGATTTAGATGTCTGCTATCCACAAAGCATGAAGGCAAGCTTAGAAAGGGTTTGGAAAGGAGCTACAGGAGGAGAACCTGAGAGAAATATCTAAAAAAAAAATTGGATTCATTTTCAAAGCTCATGTAGACAATCTGAGCTAAGAAAAAAGCAAGCTCATTCCTTGATTTTTACTGGCTGCTAAGGGGTCTGTAGTGTAGAAACAGTGACAAAGTCATTCATAGGTGAATTTTGAGAAATCATGTCTATTTTTTCTATATATTTATTAAACACAAACCACTCAGCTTTAAATCACAGCCTTTCAGCCTTGTAGGTACTTCTGTAAAGCATAGGGAACAGCTCGACCTAACTGGAGATTTATTACTGTATTTTCTACATCTTTCAAAAACACACAATGGATAATCCTCTTTCCACCTTTTAACTGAGTGACATCTTTACTTATCTATAAGCAAGGAGGCCATTGAAAGGCAGACAATTTGAGGGAAGAGCAAGGTCATGATTGAAGGGGTGCAGCAACAATTCATTTAATAGGAAGGGACTGTGCAACTTTTGAGGACATTACTTTAGTGGGGAGGTGTCCTGCACTGCAAGATGTGGCTGGGGGTGTGTATTTTATTCCCATCTGTCAGAGGTGGGGCAGTTCTCTTCTGTTCATTGGGCAGTTTTTCCTTTATCTCTTCCACAACCAATCCTCCCTCCAGGAGATCTCTGCTGTCCATGGCCAGTGAGTGTCCCTGCAGGGCTGATAAAATTCCATCATCCCACTGGGAGATGCTCTGCCCAGGGGAGGAGCCAAGCATTCCTACCTGGATACAATCTGACCTTGGGAACGCCCCAGCAGCCTCTGCCCACTGCATTCCCAGAGGAGCAGCTTTCTTCTCCCCTGCATTCCCAGAGGGAGCCCAGGCCCATCTCCAGCAGCCCTGGAGCTTCAGAGGAAAACTCCCCCCTTGTCCAGGATCCCTGCTCCAGCAGAGCCACAGCTGGCACTGCAGGAGGGCTGAGCCACCCTGGGATGGCCCTGCTGCCACCACCCTGACCCACAGCGTGTCAGGACTTGTTCTGACTATGGCAGTGGTTTGTTTTCTTGTTTGTACTATTGCATTTGTATTTTTAGTCTTCCTAGTAATAGGAACTGTTATTCCTATTCCTATATCTTTGCCTGAGAGTCTTTTAATTTCAAAATTATAGTAATTCGGACAGAGGGGGTTCACATTTTCCATTCCATGGGAGGTTCCTGCCTTTCTTATCAGACACCTGTTTTTTCAAATCAAGACAGAAGGCAGTTGAGTATCTGTCCTTAATCCCTTTCTCTTCAGTCCTGAGTGGCTTTGAAGCAGGAAACACTGTTAATGCTGATGAGGGAAATCTGCTCCACAAGGCTACCCAGAAAGGCGCAGCTCCACAAAAACCCTTTTGCCAAGACAATAGAAACTCAGAAACCCAAAGATTGATTATTTAAGTACCAAAAACAGCAGCAGTGGAGATCACCAACTGCTTTCCCAAGAAAATAAAACACTTGGATGTTTATAGAAGGTAAAGTATCTCCCTTTCTGTGCTGTGCCACCAAGGACACCCACATGGAGAGAAACATCTTTGAATCCAAACTTCACAAAGAGATCAGCAGGTTCCATGTGAGAAACCAGCCAGTGCTTGTGCTTGTTCCCTGCTGAACAACCTACCCAGCTGTTGACAACTAAAAAAATCACCAGGGTTTTGGTTGCACACCCTGGTGCCAGGTTCAGGCTCCAATTCCCAGTTGAAGAAATAATCCTGGCACTCCAGATCCATTGCAAGGGGTCTGCAACACTGGAAAAAGGAGTTTGACAGCATTTTGGACTGCCAGATTTGCACTCTCATAGCCAGCAGAGGGAACTTCACTCTCATCTGAAACAAGTGCAAATTTGCATTTCTTGCTTTTCTTTGTGCCCACTGTTTAGCTGGAACAAGGACAACCCTGAGGAAAGGAGGCAAGAATTAGAAATGGTAAATTATTATAGAACAAGGAAGGTAACTATAACATGGGAGGAATAGGAGGGATGAAATGACAGAGAAAGGTGTTAAAATGAAGCCCAGAAACATGACATCGAACAAATCTTGACATTTTATTCTTAGTTTTAATTGAATCTTGTTAATTTACTCTTTATCTAATATTACATAACAGTTGCAAACATTTGGAGCATCAATTCTTCACAGTCAATGCAAAACAAATGAATATACTACTGCATTTTCTTTCCTAAACAAGAGAATATTTTCTGATTCCCATTAAAAATTAAATATTTTGTTGCTTTCATACAGAACCATAGTTCATTCCTGTTAAATGCTGGGTGTCTTCTTTCTTGGGAGGTGTTGACCAGCTCTAGAAATGCTGAGAAACATTTGCTTCTGTATGAATGAGAAGTTATTATGCATTTTCTAGGCTGGTGGGTTTGCAAAATATGAAGTACACATTATGTCAAAACAGAGGAGATGGAGTTGTAATCACTCTGATGTGTGACACATAATTAACAACGTTTGCAAATTTGCATTTATGAATAAAATTCCAATTGAAATGGATATTCAGCAGTAATGAGGTTTAGAGGACACAGCCAAGGTATGTTCATACAACAGAAATCAATGAAGCATATGTGCTGAACAAACACGTGAGCAGGGATAAACATATTTCTCAGTGAAAAACTCAGAAAAATTGTGCCATGTCAAGCACTTTCATCATCAACCTCCGTGTGCTTCTGAAAGGACTGAACCCTGGCAGCAGGACTGGGTGTTGGATCACCTTGAGGGACAGCAAACATTGCTCTGCTTGGGTGAGTTATGAAAACGTGCACAGGTTTCTCAAAACTCTCTCCATGCCTGCTCCTCCCCAGAGAGCAATCCTCAGCCATCCCTCACTGTTTGTCAAACCATCCTGCTTGGAGATGGGCAGGAAGGAGGGGATTAGAGCCCAGCTGACATTTGAATGTCCTGGAAAATGTTGGTGGCTTTTTTCTTCCTCTTCCCTTTTTCTAATTTGGTGACCCTCCAATGTTTTTCCCTGCAAGATTTCATCCAGACAGGTCTGGCTTTATTACAGCCTCAGGCATCCATGCATGCAGGTGTTCCTAAGTAATCCTTGGAAGTACCAAGCATGAGCATTAAGTTTTTGCCTCAGGTGAATTTGAGGAATATTTGAATTGGGCAAGAAACAGGTATTTTAGTGAACACAGTAATGTAAAATATCCATAAACTATAAAAATGTGCTGGAGCACTCAGGGTGCAGGTTTTTCCCACCCAAGCCTACAAATGAAGTACCTACAATATTTTTCTAGGAAAAAAGAAAAAAAAAGAAGAAGAAGAAGGCTAAGCAGACCTTTGCCAGCCTAAAATGTGTTTCAAGGGGATTGGTAAAGCCAAAAAAAAAAAAAAAAAAAAAAAAAAAAAAAAAAAAAAAAAAGCCAAAAATGGCAATTGCAGGAAAAATACCAAAACCCAGCTATCTATGAAAAGTAGCTTTGCAGGTTAGCACAGGGATCACCTGTGCTAACCTCGTGCCCAGGCACATATTGACAAATTGGAGATAAAGACAAAGAGAAAAATGATTAGTAGGAAGAAGGGACTGACTGCTGAGAGAAGAGCAGAACTAATGAGGTAGAGCTTGGCTAAAGGAGAGCTCAGGAAAGGGGCACAAATTTACCAGTCTGTAAGCTGAATACCAAACCAATACCAAAGGCAGGGTTCTTTGAGTCAGATCATAGCAAAATTCGGTGATCTGGGAAGGAAAATGGGGAAAAGAGTTCACTAGAAAATGCATGTGGAGGGTGGAAATGAAGATTCTCATCTATTTTGATTGACTCTGATCTGTATGAGACCCCTTGCTCCAAAGTGCTGCATTTGAAACCTCTCAGTTCACTGTTTTTAAATGCCATGTTTTGACTTTATCACATTTCAAATGATGCTTTAAGATTTCATGTCGTTACACTTTACTGTTTACAAAACACTTTTGTGTTTCTGAGCTGTCTTGTTTGACCTGAAACATGTCATGGAGAAGGGCTTTTGATATGGTAAGAAAAACCAAATGTGTTTCCTTTCCAATCAACCTTGAATAATTCCTTTCCTCTCAGATTGGCAACAAAACAAAACAAAACAAAAAAAAAAATCAATTATTCACAGAACTCTACTCCTGAGGGCACAATTAAGAATAATTGGAAAAAATTAAGCAAGAAAGAATGTTGGTTTCAATAACAGAGCCAGCTTTTCCCCCTTTTGAAACACAGGCTTGATCCTGAAAGTCACCGAGTGTTGCTTGTGAGATGCTCGGTGTCATTCCAGCATCCCATGGGAGATGCCAGCAGTGCTGGGGCACTATTAAACAACCTGAGAGCACAGTTTAAAATCACACTGGTCATAACTGTTTGGAAACTCTCTTTGGGCCATCAGGCATCCAGGTTGTGTTGTCAAAAAAAGGAGGTGACAACCCAAAATCATCTCACTTCCTGACTCTATCTTGTACCACTGCTCTGGGCAGCAGCTTGTTTGACTCTACCTATGCAGGGCTCTAAATTCTTTTCTTGCAGAATCATTGCTGTAACAATTGAGGCAGAATTTTTGGAGCTCCTGGATAGGTGTAAAAGAATACTTGTATTTTGAGGAGCTTCAGGCTGGGAGGGGTGCAGGGTGATTGGGGGTCAGACTGCAATTAAAGCATAGAACTATGGTATAGCACATATATGTCTAAAAGCAGCAGTATATATAGCATATAACTGTAATTAATCCACCTAATTCCAACCACTGGGTATTGGAACTATAGCAACTTTTGGAACCCTCCTTTGGGGGTGGAACTAGGTGAACTTTGAGGAGCTTTCCAACCCAAAGCATTCCATGGTGCCATGACACGCTCTGACCTCCACACGTCATGGTTACCTGCGTTTTGCTTCTGTAATCCTTTTCTTTCCTTTTCCCTTTCCTTTTCCCTTCTCCCTCTTCCCCTTATCCAAAATCCACCCTTGTGTCTTTATACTGAAAGATAAGGGGCTACCTTACAAAAATTTCCTTGCCAAGTGTGTGATTTACTGGTAAAACTTTTAATTTTTTCAGACCCTCTGAATATTGTTGTTCCTTCTCAACTGTGGGCACATGCCAATCTTGGCTGGTCCCTTCCCCTGGGACACCACAGGAGGGTGTATTTATATTTTGTAGTATTTTGGTTTTAGCTGGGAAATTGTGCAATATAAAGGTGAGCATTTTAGTAAAGACTGCTACATTTAGTACCAGCTTTTCCAGGCAAAACAGTAATATAAAGAACAAAATTGAGGTTCTGTGCCAAGACCCATTTTCCAGACACAGTTTTGATTGGTGTTAATTATATTTAGAGCCTTTACCAAGAGAATCTCATATAAAGTTTTCCATTATTTTGTGTGGGAGTGACAGATGCAGGGTGTCCAGCCTTACTCAATATTATCTCCAATATTGTCCCTCCATCTCCTGGAGTTTCAGTGCAGTGAAATGATTTATTAACATTCACAGCAACTTATCAGCTGCTCCTCGGCCAGATCCATCAAAGTCTCCTGAAAGTTGTCTGAACTGGCTGATCATGAAAAGGAGGAACTTTGGTTGGTTTGGTTCTTTATTCCTTGATTTAATAAAGCACTTATAAACAGTGCTGTCATAACTAAAAATATGGAATAGCCTCCTGGAATTTTCCAAGATGGAAGTGTTTGGGGAGCACTCTTGGTATACTGTGAGATTGTTCACAATGGTTATCCCTGTCTCATGCAAAGGTTTATACTACCAATAAGAATTCTTTTGCTCTAAATATATTTTAATTTTTTGTGGCACTGTTTACAACGCCTTTTACCCTCATGTCATCAGCTTCTTTTGTCAGAAAAAGGTTATAGAAGTTGCCCTTCATTTTCATTTCTTAAAGTTTTAAGTTTTCCTCATTTCTATTTTGGCTTGGTTTTTTTTTTTTCCAATTTCTTATTTTCTTTCTCTCACTGAGATGAGTGTTCAGTTTATTCTTATTTGATCTTGACTTGGTGGTATTTTGGACTTTGCATCTGTATGTTAAAAGAAAATCTGATTTTTCCATCTCTGTTTTTTATTCCTGCCTCTGTTGGCTTATCATTTTCTTCAGCATTGGGAAATCAGCCTGTTGAATGTCTAAGTGAAAATATTGCTGCTTAGGCCTGTCCTCTATTTTTCCTGCACATAATCAGGTTGTGACCACTAGTGCCTTAGCAACCGTAATTTTCTAGTCCAGTGATTAATTCAGTTTTAGTCATCATACCCAGATCCCCAAAAGAGTTATCTTGCATTCTGTGTGGCACATTTTCTTTGAAGATTCAGGGTATTCTGGTGGAAGCAGGATGGATGATATTAAATTAACAGCAGAGGAGCAGACTCCAAGAAAGAAACTCACTATATGTTTAAATCAGCACTTCACAGAGAAAAATAAAAATGGGGAGAAATGGGGTGGTTTGAAGCTCTCACAAAGGGTGCTTGGAATGGAGGCCAAGCAGAAATATAGCAAAAATAAATCAAATCTTCTTCTCAACTGGCTCACACATCAGTTCAGGGAGGTGCATGAAAATACTTCAGCAAGTGAGACATATCTAATAAAGATGGTCCCAAAACAGCTGGAAAGCCTTTTCAGTTCAGAGAGCTATTGGGACGTGAATGTGTATTTATTTGGTCTGCCTCTAAGTATTTCCAAAGAGCAAACATTTAAGAGTCCATTCTAAGACAAAATCCATCTGTTTCTCCAACAGTTTTAAAAAACAGTTTACTTTCTCTAAAATTAACTTGTCTGACACATTGTCATGCTTGGTTACCACGGCAACAGCAGCAACAGCCATGCCACGGGATATTAATTTCATCTGAATTTTTACCACCTAACTTTTTACTTGTATGTGTGTAGATGTGTGTGTATGCACTTCAGAGTTCTGCACCAAGCTCCCAGCCAGCTGAAAATACCCTTTTTTCACTGACAGGCCTCAAAAAAATCACCCATACCAATATTTCAGTCCTGAGATCTACTTTTCTTATCTAGATGCAACCAGCAGTGTTCTCAGTTCTCTATCAACAAAACATGCAAGGCTCTTTCCAGCTGAACCCCCAAATTCCCTGGGTTTCACACCCCAGTCCTGACACCCCCACAGCACTTTGAGCAAGAGCACAGGGCTGAGGAGGTGGGAAAATATTTTTGTGACACCACAGCAGCACAGATTGGAGCTAAGGGCATTTTTACCAGGGTTTTCCCATTTCCTGCTTTCCCCACTGGAAAATTTCAAAATGGAAATAGGTCTAATGGGGTCTGATTTATAACAGGAGCTCAGAGGCTTTATCATTGTAACATCATCATTATAACAGTACAGGGAAACTGTGGATTTCAGCAATCTGCCTTAAAAATATGTGTGAGAACTTTCCTTGTCCTCCCTTCCCCCTGTATTTTCACCATCTGCCATCCACAGCAAAGCAAACCCAGACTGATCTTCTCCTGGTCATTTTAAAGAGCTGGGGATTGCAATGCAGGGAAAAAAAATCTGCCATCATTTGTAAAGCCATGTAAAGGTGAGCTTAAAATTTCATTTAAGATGACAGAGAAGTAAAGGGTATATTCAGCTTTGATCTTTCAAAGCTGTCAATCTGTTGGGTGGCCCTAGAAAGCCTCAACCTGAGAGAACTGGAATTTAAAAGAAAAAAAAAATCAATAAGAAGAAATTATGCTGGCAGTATCAGAATGGATAATTATTTGAAAGATCACTTCCTTGCCCAGGAAAAGTGCAAACTAAAGGAAGAGAATGACTTGGGCAACCTGCCCACCACAGGAGGAGTGAGGAGAACTGGAAAAGCTCCTTAGATCCCATGAAGCACTATCCATCAAACCTTGGAGAGCCTGTCAGGAAAAGGGGTTGTGAATTAATACCTTGTGCATAATTTACAGAGTGATGTTAAATAAATGCTTTTATAGTTTGCATATTCTAATGGATGCTTCCTCCTAAGTCATGTGGAATTTTTGTGAGTTGAATCAATTTTTGTCATAACGTTAATGCAGGCTATCAAAATTAAAAAGTAAAAGAAAAAGAAAATAAAATTGTTTTGCTCCACTTACTGATCAAACGTCTGCCTGCAACAAAATTACCGAGAAACCCCACCTTCCCAGAGGGTTTATCCTCTTTTCCAGTCCTTTGTGCTCTGTGAACGATGTCCAGGAGGAAGATTGGCATTAGACATCAACTGGGACACCACCAAAATGCAGAACAAGTGTAAAACTGAATAAATCCTGTTCTTATAGCCAGCCAACACAAGAGGGTGGTAGAAGCATGTCCGGAAACCTTTTGGCTGTCATGGAAACATCTGAGGCTGGGGAGCTGCCGATGTGCATCCATTGATTTGTACCTGTTATTGGGAGGGCTCAGAGGCACCGCTGAGCTCTTCACCAGCATTCCAGGTGGGAGATGAGACGGGAGCCGGGATGCACGAAGCACACGCCAAGCTGTCTCCTTCAGAGAGGAAAGGATGATGCTCTGCCTGAGTGGGGACCAGGGAATGAAAAAAAAAAAAAGGAAAATAAGCACAGGCAAGGTGTTACAGACGGAATGCATCACTTGTAGGAGGTGGAACACGTCCTTAAAATGAGGGATGCCCACTTCCAGCAGCAGGTGGGTTAGGAAGGATCTCCCTGGGATGCTCAGCCAGAACTAAATGACAATTTGGGTGCTCTCTGCCACTGGGGCTGGCAATGCCCATGGTTCTTGCTCTGTGATATCCAGTTGGTCCCTTCTGAAACCAGACTGGAGCAAGGCCAGGAATTCAGATGTCCCTGGTCACCCAGCCAGCTGCTGTTACAGCTGGATGCCCTGAGTGCAATTCCCTGCTCCAGAAGCCAGGGAGATCTTGTTTGTTAACATCTCCTACATCCCAGCTGTGCTGAGAGCCTTTGGTTTGAAATGTCCAGTTCCTCTGAAATTAAATATTGCCCTTTCAAATCCCAGTTCTGGGCACAAGACTTTTCCTGTAATGTAAATGGTGGGCGCCTTATGCCAGTGAGATAATTCTTGGATGTCCCAAAGGATGTCACATTACCACTGGATACAGAAACAATATTGAGTCACCTCAAATTGTATTGAATTTTAATATAGCAGACAAGGGGGAGGTTGGGTGCTGGGGTTAAAGGCAGTAGCCAGTGCTGTTTTCCTAAAAAAACAAATTCTGCTTGATCTTTGTGAGGAAAGAGTGGACCTCAGCTGGCAGAAAGGAACACAATTCCCCTGCTGACAGCAGGAATCCCCTGTCATGCACAGTCTAGGATCAGCCCATCAAACTTTCCCAATCCCAAATCAGAAGAACATTTTAAAATGCAGTTGTAATTTTATACTTGAGAACTTTTTATTTCCAGCTGGGTGCCTGTCTCTGTAGTTTTCTCTTCTCAACTTAAGCAGTAGAAGAGCTGCAAATCGATTTTATCAGGATTTAATTAAATTTGTGCTGTGACCTGCAATGCAGTGTAATCCACCCGAGTGAAATCTCTGATTGCTGAGCATGGACTTGAGGGTTTGTTATTGGGACCTTCTTGCAATCAACAGGGCCCAGCCTGTATTTCTAATTTATCCAGGATAGTCTTGGGCAAATGAAATTGCTTCTCTGCCTTCAGCCTCTCTACCTCAACCTGAGCAGATGAGGCAGATTAAATAATGTATTATTGTATTATTAATGTAAATAATCTGCACCATCCTTAGAGTTCAGACTGGGATTCCCAAGGGAAGTTCTTCAGTGTCAGGACAAATACCAACACTACTCTCCATGGGAGCATCTCCTTCCCCTGTGAAAAGTCAGGGACAAATCAATGGATGTTGTGAATTCTCTGGAATGGAGATTTCGATTTTGCAGGGCAAGCCATTGACTCCTGACTGTTTGCAACAGTAATTAGCTTAATTGCTGTCACTGTAGCATTAAGCAGACACTTTAAATGTCAAAATACGGATTTTTTTTAAAAAAAATTGTATTATAAATGTATTCAAATATGACACATTCAGTACAATTCACCTTGATGTGAAAGCAGCAGTCAGTCTGATTTCAATGCCAAACTCACTGAATTCACGTCCTTATGCTTTTTTTTTCACTTACTTTTCAGAACTAAGTCCACTGCACAATTGTCTGCCCTTCCTTTTGAAGGAAGCTTCATTTCCAGAGGGGGAAAAGAAGATTCTAATCACTGTGCTCACCCTGGAGTGCTGAGGATATTTCCAGTCCTCTGAGCCACTGGAGACATTTGGCAACTTGAAAAGCAAGGCTGGTGCCCTGGGGTGGATTCCATCATCTGTGGAAAGATTAGTAGGGTCCAGGAAAAGTCTTTTCCAGCCTGAACAGTTCTGGGATTCTCTAAATCCATGTGGGACTCAGCTGCCCCTGGCTAACCACAGCTCACTAAAACTTTCATCAAGGGGTGCTGTTACTGCAAAATTTAGTGCCAAAGTCAACACCAGGATTTGTGGAGTCACTGGAGATGGATGGACACCTGTTGGCAGGGAAGGGTTGTTTAATCCTAAAGCTTTTTCCATGGAGCACCTTTGGATATGTGACAGCTACAGAGGGAACCTATATTACATTACAGTAATGTAATTTATATTGCTGGTATTCAACCAAAAAGAGAGATATAAGAATAAGAAACTCTACAAATGATTATTAATACATCGCCTGATTCAGTTCAATGATTTATTAATATTCATACATACCTTTAAAAATTAGTCATGTCTCATTTAGATCATTGATTTCACCCCAATCCCTACAAAACATTTGGAATTTCCACAGCATTCCAGGGAGAAAATATGATATTGGAAAGCTGAAAGATGCTTTCCAGCAGAGTTTCTACTCTTAGTCCCTGCTAACCAAAGAGAATCTAATTTAGAGAGGTATCTATAAATTGGAAACTGGCAAGGGGGTTTATATGGTACCTAAAGCAAACATTTTCAAATTGTAATGTTGTATTATCTGCTTCAATATGGATTTCACTGCCCAGTTTCAGGCATTTCACTTTGAAATTAACTGAAATGTAGAAAGCCCAGTCCCAAGCATGGTTAATCAAGAATAAAAAAATTCCACTGAATAATTCACAAACATTTTATATACTGAATATGGAAAAACAATTTGAGCAGTGCAAAATGAAACCGAAATGTTTAAAAAGTATTACCTGAGAAGTCAATAAAAACACCCAGTATTTATCCACAACAATTTAATTTAATAAAATTTTTGATCAAAATAAGCGCTTATATCATTCTGTACATAAAGGCATTGAAAATTAAAATTATGCTAAGACATAAAACCTTACCTTGATGTTGGGATATTTTTAAGCTATTTCCAGCTTGTCCCTGGAAATAGACATTGGCTAATATTTAATGCCTTCGTGCTTTAGCATCTCTAGCTCTGAAATAAAAATAATGTTGTTTCTGACTTACCCATTTGAAATTTTGTTTAACAATATGTTTAAAGGATGTCAGGATCTCCATACAGAAAAGCAAAATATTTTCACTGTCACTGTGAAAGCCCCATCCTGCACATTCCTACCTGCTTATATGAAGTACAGCTGTAGTTTTCTTGGGAAAAAAAAAAAAAAATTAATGTGTTGTCTTGGTGTTAATGGCTTTGCATGAGCAGCTGAGACCAAATTCCTGATGCTGCTTGGTTTGGATTGGTTGTGAATATTTAAAGAGTCATCCAGTGTTTATGATCATTGAATCATGGAATGGTTTGGGTTGGAAGGGGCATCAAAAAATCACCCAGTGCCACCCCCTGTCATGTGCAGGGACACCTTCATTGTCCCAGACTGCTCCAAGCCCCATCCAACCTGACCTTGGACACTTCCAGGGATCCAGGGGCAGCTTCTCTGGGCAGCCTGAGCCAGGGCCTCACCACCCTCACAGCCAGGAACGTGCTCCCAAAATCCCATCTAACCATGACCTCTTCCCAAAGCAGAAGAAAAGACATGAGGGTGATGCCTTAAAGACAGCTCCATGTAAATCCACACCCCACGGGTATCCACCTGTGCTTTGCAGAAATGATTGCTGTATTCCACATAATTCCTGACAACGGACATTTCCCTCTTGTTGAGAATTACTGGTGTCATTGGTGTGGGCTTGAGAAAGGCTGTCAAGCCTTTTGTCCACTTTTTGTGATGAGTTTGGATCCAAAATCTGCTGAGACTCTGCATCTGTTATCTGTGAGTGATTTAATGTCATTCAGTCCCTTGTTTATCAAGATCATTTCACTTCCAGGGAGTTCCTGCTTTCCACGTGGTACACACTTAGGGCTGGAGCCTTTTTTTACTTCAGAGATGAGCTTGGGTTAATGCTGCTCTTCATTTCTCTGCCAACTTTGAGTGTTGGAGCTGCTGCTTCTCATTTTTTTGTTAAAATAAGAGCTGAGCAGGGCCTATCAGTTTTAAATGCATTAATACACTTGATGCATTTATACTCTTGATGTATTAGTGCTCTTGATGTATTAATCTTTTGGGAAAGTGGTTTAGACAGAGGACAGAATGAATTCTTGTCTTGTTCCCACATAATTTAAACAGTGTTTTCCATGATGATGCCTTGTATTTGGCATTTGTGAGTGCTGTGCCCAGTTTGGGGCTCTCCAGTGCAAGGAAGGGTGGTGAACGTGGAGAAGAATAGAAAAACACAAAGAAAGGTGCAAGGAATATGGTGTGCTTAGATTTGAAAGCAAGAGCAAGGATGGATCACTCAACACACAGAGGTCTTGCTCAATCCAACCTGTTCTGTGATGCTGTGATTTTATACAATATGAAAAAAAAAAAAAAGGCAAAGGTTTAGCATCATCAAATAAAATCACAAAATCATAGAATTGTTCAGATTGAAAAAGATCTGCAAGGTCAAGTTCCTGATCTCCAGCCCCTGCATACCTCCAGCAACATCCCCTGGGAACTGTTTTCCTGTTCTGCCATTCAAAAGCTGCCTGAGACCTCTTTTCTGCTGGAAGTGGGAAGGAAATCCCTGCAGACACCACAGCTCATCACGTCACGTCCTCCTCAGTCTCCACTCACCAAAGTATTGCACCAATTAGGGAAAGGGGGATCAGGAAATAAAAAGGGGGATCAGGAAATAAAAACCATCAAGTGGTTTGATGGTTTGCCCCATCAAACCACTTGACATCCCTCTTTGGAAAAGGTGTGGCAGCATCAACCTCCCTGGCAGCAGGATTGTTGGTGGAAGAATGAGATGAGAACTGAAAAGGTGAGAGTATGGAATTTCTCTGCCAGGATATAACGTGTTCCCACCTCTTAGCCTAAGAACAGGGGATACAAAAATACCTAAGGCAACTTCCTATAAACAACACAAGTCCATCACACTGCAGTCAGTGTGGAAAAACTCTCCAAGAGTCACCAGGTGAATGAGCTGAGGCAGAATGGCTCACCAGCAAGGCTGTGCTCTCACCATCCTCGTATTCCTGTCCTGGATATTGCACAGCAGGGATACATCCAGCTGCTCTCCACGATAATGGCTTCAATTCAATCCAAAGATCCCAAACCCAGCACTGCCACCCAGTTTCTAGGCAGTTTTTCCCCTCCTCATATGTTGTTTTTATCATTACAGCAGGTTAGCACAAGAAAGGACTTTCCTTGAAAACAGCTTCTGAACAAGGCATGTGAAATAAGTGGACTGGCACTGGGAATTCAGATCAATAAGGAGCTCTTGGATAGGGAAAAGAAATTTGTCTCTGTTCTGCTGTAGATTAAGAGAGTAAGATATTGATTTTTGCTCTCAGCACAGTATTGACCTAAGAGGAATTGCACTTGATGACAGAGTGCAGTGGGGCTTGGGCCTCTCTTTGTATGACATGCAATCTCCTGTGGGCTATGGAATATGAATGGAAAAGTGGGGAATGATTCCTAAAAAATGAAATAAAATATCAGCAGTAGAAACGTGTCTGGTAACAAAATGCCATTTCTCCAGAGCATCACTCATTGGAGCAACATCCCCCTCCAGAACTAATCCTGCAATTACAGGAATGTTTGCTTAACTAAACACAAAATGCCTCTCGAGTGGAGCAGAGGATTCCTGGGCTTATACTTTCAGCAATGAGAAAGTGAAGCAACTTGGCCAAGCACAATAATCTCCTGATGGATACACTCAGCAAACAACAGGCTTCTGCTTGGTGTTTGCTGTCAGCCTCAGGGCACCAGCTCCACGGGGCTGGGGCTTCAGGCTGCATCACTAAAATGAAATGAACTCAGCTGTGGTTTCTTACATCCCTCATCTTCCTTAATGTTGGAATACTGAGAGGAGCAGATAAACTGCTAAGGAGCTGCCTCTTTGAAGATTTTCTACTTCCAGGAGACCCCAAAAGATTGTGGGAGAAAAGAGTTGTAGGTGGGAGACAAGAAATTCAACCTGTGAGGAGAGAAATCAAAGGGAAGGAGCTATCATGAGGTGGCAGAAATAAGCCACTTGTGTTTTTCATGGCAATAGCTATTGCATTTTTAACATTCTCTATAAAAATAGGCTTTCATTTGTTTGTTTGCTTGCTTGCTTGTCATAAAAAAATAATCCTTCTCATTTTTTTACCTTTTTCCTACAAAAGCAAGTTTTGGTACAATTTTGAAACGCTGCTCTCATCTCTCCCCAAGGTTTGTGGTGAGTCAGGTTCTTATTCCATTGAAAAAAATTGGGAAGATCTACCCAAAAATTGATAGATTTGTGTTTCTAAAATGCCACCAACAAAAGAGGGGCAAACACTTGTTATATGAAATGGGGAAAAAATTAAAAGGTCATCAGTTCCTTTTGTTTTGTGGAAGTCTTGTTGGAAAATGAAGCAGTTCAAGGATGAAATATAAGCACAGCTATCTTCAAAAAAGGAGACAAATCTCTTCAAAAAAGGAGACAAATCTCTTCTCTCTGGTAGGACTCCCTGGGCAGAATTTTATCACATGGAGTCATAGAATCATGGAATCATTAATGTTGGAAAAGACCCTTGGGATCAAGTCCAAGTGTCAGTTTAGTACAACCACCAAATTTCTCCTGGGTTTGTTTCTAGGTGCAAATGTTGTGTTCAGGCTCAGGCAGGAAGGTTTTCCTTCGTCCACCTTTTATCTGCTCTTCAAGGTGGCTCCTGAGTACATCAGATCTCAGAGTTTGTTTTTTGTGTCTGAGGAAATATCATTTAGGGTCACTCCACCTTGAACATGGTACATTTGCCCTCCATCAGAGACCATGTCAGAGCTTGCTGAGAGATCTTTTCCTGGACTTTTTTTATTTTTAGATTATACTGCCAACATCTCCTATCTTGGGCAGAGGGGCAAAGGGTGATTTGAGAGGCCTCAACCATCTTAAATGTTTATAATCTGCCACTGCTCTTTATCAGAGTTGATCTTTAAGCCCCCCTCAAATAATTGTTAGAGCCAGACAGAGTTAATAATTTCTAATCAAGTGTGATTAGCATATAAAATGGGATATTGAAATTTTATAAGACACTCACTGTGTATTAGCAGATGAGAAATACTCAACATTGAATCCATGCAGAAACAAATTGTAGAATTTTTTTTAGAGTTGGCTGAAAAAACCAGGAAGATCCATATGTAGTCTTTGTTCAAGATCAGTGTCTGTAAAATTCTGATTAACTGAAAATTGGGATCTTTTGTTTCTGGAGGTCTTAATTCCAACTACCTTTGGTTAGAGCTACCAAAAAGAGAAGAAGGGGTTCCTCTTTCCTTAACAGTTTCTGAATCAATAAATATAGAGAAAAAGCATTACTTGACCTAAAGCAGGTTTAGAAAGTCAATTGTCTTACAAAGCACACCTCAATCTAGCAAATATTATAAATATTAGGGTTAAGTCCCAGCCATCATGTGAGGTTCTGATATACCTGTTACAACAGGACTCTACATTTTTTGCCTCTCCAGTTGCAATCTATAATCAACACAAAAGTTTATAGACTTATTTCTTCCAATATATGGAGGAGAGTTCACAAATTTGAGTTATGAACATGAAATTCCCTATCCACTAATAAGGAACACAGCCTGGTGGATTTTCCCATGAGCAACAGAGTAAAAATCCATCTTTCTTTGTTACCCTTATTTATATTGCTGTCTGAATATATTTGACATATTGTATGAAATAATCATATTTGGAGAGTCTAAAAGACTTTGAGAAAATGGGCAAAAATGGAGAGTTTTTTTTTGGTAGTATTTGTGAATGAGGGCCCAGCATTCACTCAGCACAGAGCTGAAATCACAGCACTTCACTCCCTCCCTGAGCTTGCTGAGAGAACTAAATCCAGAAATCTCCAACAGCTCGATTGCTGCTTCACTGAGCTCCACAAAACTTTTATTTTATTTTTTTAGATAAATAAACAGAAAATGTGACACGTCTGAAAACTTTGACATAGTGGGGTTGCTAGAAAAGACAGCTAAAATGCCACTTGTCTCTAAATAGGCCTGATGGGAAAGGAAAAAGGAATGTTTTAAGATGGTGTGGAAGGCTCCCATCAGTGTGGATGTTTCCCAGAATTGCTCCTGCAGCAGTTAAAGACTTTGACATAAGATGAAGGAGCAATAAGTTGGGGTAAGAACATTGCTGAACTTTAGTTTTCCTTAGTCAAAATAAAATTCTGGAGCTTTAAACTCTGTTTTTTATATAGAAGCAGTCACAAGNAAAAGGAGGAAGGGGCCTGTGCTTAATTGCTATGTCTAGGTTTTCAAAATTCCAATATTTAATTGGATGGTTGGAAGTCTTCTTTTTTTTTTTTCCTTTTTTTTTTTTTTTTTCTTTTAGTGGATTAGACTCTAGTGGTTCTCAAATTTTAGTCAAACTAAGAAATTCTTTATGTTAAACTGGGCAGGTGCACCATGTTAAAGCACTCAGTCCATGCTGCAGCTGGTCTTTTATGTGCTGGTTTTTCTTTTTCATTTCCCACCTGCAAAAGTCTGTCAGGTGAGCTTGACCTCAAGTTTGACTGCCAGCCATAGACACAAAATGCACATTGCTTTTTATTGCAGTTTAGTTTAAAGTATCTGGGTATTAAATTCCAATGGAAATCTGAGACATGGCTCATAAAATGTATAAAATGTCATGAAACACTTTCTATACCTCATTCAGTTACTATCCATCTCACGTGACAGCCTTTTCCCAAAGGGGTTCTGCAAGGAAAAGATAACCATGCAGCCAGGAGCTTCTTTAATACACAAGCATTTATTTAAATGTCACTGGTTTTATTAATCTAGTTATCACCTTGTGGGTGACATCCTGTCCCATGGCATGGGGTGGAATCCAGATGATGTTTAAGGTCCCTTTCAACCCAAACCATTCTGTGATTCAATGGTTAATGTGGGAGCTTCCTAAATTTTCCTACAATAAGAGTTTTTCTACAAATTTTATGTCATCTTGGTAATTGTGGAGTTCTGTTTCCCAAAATATTAGTAGTTTTGTTAACAAAGATTTTTAAAAAAAAAAATTTATTGGTACTTGGTAATATTTTCCTTGTTAAATTCTTACAACTCAGTGACTCATTCCTATAAATCATATTACTTGGTTTTCATTAAATCCTTGTGTTTTATGAGAAAATTATTCTGATTTTTAGTACACTGTTCTGACATCTTCTGTCTAAGCAACATCAGAAAACTGAAACACTATTTGATATAGGAACCAGGACATTATCTTAACCTGCCTCACATATTCTCTCAGTTTTAAAGAATTCTTCATATTTCTTTTCTCAGCCTTTTGTTACCCAAACAATCCTTAAGATGGAGGCTCCCAGCAATTTCAAGCTGGTAGCTGGGACATCTAAGGAAAACATATAGAGGAAGTAATGAGGCTTGGTAGTTGTACACATTTTATCACATTTAACTTCACCCCTAGGACTGATACAGGGTATTTCAGGGATTCATCTGGGTCCTATTTTGAGTTCCAGAATTAGGCCAATACAGATTTTCAGCACATCCTTCAGATCAGCCCTCTCAGAAATCCCTCTCTCTCTTTGGTCCAGCTCAACTAGAGTAAGATACAGCTCTAAAGAGGAGAAAAACACTTCAAAATTCTGTTTTGAGCTGGTTGATCTGTGATTTCTCAGTGACAATCTACCTCATGAATTCGGGCGCTTCTCCGCAGAGTTCCGCGTGAGCTCCGTGTGCTGCCAATTTCCTGCAATTGTCTCTGCTCTCAAGGGCTGCTGCAGCTGCCTGTGTTCATCCAAATGATGAAGAGGAAGATCCTGAAGTCCTGGTTTTTTTCATTCATTTCAACAGGCTTTGGATCAGGTCTTGATGGCTCCTGAGCAAAGGGGAACATAAAGAAAGCAGCCTTGTGCAAAGATATTTGGGTAGGGGAAGGGGGGAGGGAAGAGAAAAAGAGGGAAGAGGAAAACAACCTCTTCTTTAGTAGGGATAAAAGAGGAACTTTTGAAACTTTCCTGACTTCTCTAAGTTGTCAAAATAATTTCAGGTATGTGCTTGAATATGTTGCAGCTAAAAAACTGCTATTGCTTGACCCCACCAAGACCTCTGCTGAGTTCCTGTCATGTTTGAGAAACTCTTCTTCGAAATGTCCTCAGTAACAAGCCTGATAGTATTTGGAAATAATTGGGCTCCATGTCACCTTTTACTTTTTCCTAAAAGCCATGTAGTTTTCTCCTTATTTCACTTCCCATCTGTGGGCATTTTTTGCTGTCCTGAATCACATGAGAAACTCTTTTTTTTAATTTTTTTTAATTCCTAACTGCATATAAATTCTGCTATTGCAAGAAAGTATTCTATGAATGAGTCATTTGAAAAAATTATCTGAGAGACACCTCAAATGTTATCCCACTCATAGAATCACAGAATGGGTTGGAAAAGACCTTAAAAACCATCCAGTTTCAACACTGACCATGGGCAGGGACACCTCCCACTAGCCCAGGGTGCTCCAAGCCTCATCCAACCTGGCCTTGGACATTTCCAGGAATCCAGGGGCAGCCACAGCTGCTCTGGGCACCCTGTGCCACGACCTGCCCACCCTGTGTGTAAAGAACTTATTTTAAGTTCTACCTCATTTCTTGACTAAGTTCATGACATCATGAGTTTTGTTTCTCATGTATAAAATGTTACTTCCCATTTGGAAAAGGGGAAAAGTTTGGGAAACAAAGTGAGGAAAAGTGATTGTTGCAAAGGTTCATAGCCCAGTATAGGGCTGAATATTGCTGTTCCCAGGAGCATTCTCCCTAAAAGTCAAGACAAATGTGGATAAAGTAACTGATGGGAGAACCCTAAATTAATGTGGAGGGTAATTTCTGCAGGGCCTTCCACCCACTGTAGCTCATTCCCACACACCTGTTCCCCATCAGCGAGCATCACAGTATTATATTTATCACATTAATAAAATAGCATCCAATAGGTTTTCTAAGGCACTGGAGAATCCAAAGCTGATAGAGACATGCTTCCTGTTTTGCAGCTGTTTACTTTACTTACAACTAGAACCAGCCCTCTGAAATAACAACTTGTAGCTTAACCCCAATGTTTTAAGAGCGTAAACCTTCACAGAGCTGAATGGGATTGGAGTTGACTTTATTTCTTCTCACATTACAATGGTCTCCTGTTGTAAATTATCAGTCCCAGCAGTGGAGGATGCCAGCCTGATAAACCAGACTTTCACCTTGTTTTCCCACCAGTTGCCTCAGCACTGTTTTTGCAACTTTTACATTGAATTGTTTTCTTATCATTTTCAGGAGAAATGACAGGATGGTCTTTTCCCACATCATTAATATCATTCCTGCCCCTGGCATGGTGTGCTGTGCAGAATGTGTCCACAGACAGTGGGATTTCACTGGGAGACAGGAGAAGGACACAGAAGCTAAAACAGGCCTTGCATCCCTATCCCAGATTTTCCACTTGGTATATGTCATCTACAGCTGGGAAGGGTTTTTTATATGGCAGTTGCATCTACAATGTGTTGGTGAGTTGAGGACTCCTTAGGCTTGCTAACAATTCTGGAAGGAATTCAGTGCTATTAGAGCCTTCATTCTGAAAATCAAATACCTAACTTTCATTTTTGAATGATATAAAAATATTTCAAATAAACAGAATTTTTTAAATAAATGCCTAATGTTGGGGTGCTTGGAAACAAGTAGAAGTTTACTGAGACTATAATCCTTAAATGACACAGGTCTGCTTCCTTTTTCCTTATTTTGTGTTGTCTTCCTGCCTTTATTTCTTTTTCTTCTTGTTCAGGACCTTCACAATTTATGCAACCTTTATGTAAATCACTTTGGAAATTTATTTCAGATGACTTGTTCTATGTGGCTGGTGGAGTTTGCCAAGGATTTCTGGTGAGCAGATTTGTGGGTGTCTCTGTGTGTGTGTGGAAAAGGAAAGGGAGAGTTTTGCTTTACAGACAGTGCAAGCAGGACCAAGCCAGACTTCTGACTTTCATAAAGAAAAATAACAGCATAAAGGAAATATCTGCTCTTCTGAGTGCAAAAATTTACCAAAGAAAATGAAGGAAGTTTTCTTTGTTGGGACTGTGGATGAAAATGGAAACTTAGCCTAGGCTCTAACTGATGCTTAATAAATTATCATAGATTTTCTTTGAAAAATTGCTCTGAATTACACAAACTTATGGCACCATGCCCATTAGAATTACCAAACCTGTGCAATATTTCCATGAGAGTTAAGTTTCATCCCCATTTCCCTAAAGAATAAACTGAAGCCTAATGATGCTGGATGACTTAAGGGTTGGAACAAGATGATCTTTAAGGTTCCTTTCAGCCCAAACTTTCTGTGATTCTATGATTTTATGACTTGGGTAGAAAAATATGCAGTTAGGAATAAAACCTAATGAATGCCATGACCCACGCAATAACAAAAAATTAAAATTTAAAATTATGAAGGAGGTAAAAATAACCACTTTATCCCATTGTATGAGCCTGCCTGTATGTGCATTGTAAATATTTATCCCAGTATGGCTGGCTTTTCATCAGGATAGGTCTTATTTAGCAGAAGGAAGAGAATAGGATTAATGTTGATACTCACATTTGTTGAAGGAGCCTCCACCATCTGTGAAATTAATGTGACAAAATAACATTTTCACACGTCATTTATTTTTAATTTCTTTTCTGGTGGTTTTTTTTTTNNTTTTTTTTTTTTTTTTGTTTTTTTTTTTTTTTTTTTTTTTTTTTTTTTTTTTTTTTTTTAAAGTAGTCTAATTAAAGAAAAGATTGTGAGGGAGAAGAACGAGAGGGGAAGAAATCTCAATTCAGAACTTGAAAGCACCATATTACAAATTTGGGATAAGAAGAGGGAAAGATGAATTTGCATGTTGATGCCTTTCATACTGATTCAGTTAGAAAACTGTTTATGGAATGCTTTAGGCACAGAATGTTACAAGCATGATCAGAATTTCAGCCACTCAAAACAACCAACAAAAACATGCTCTCTCCTTAAATGGAGGAAGTTCAGAAGCCAGAGGCCCCCCAGGTCAAATTGGTCCAAGAAGCAGCAAAATCTCTTTTGTGATGCTTCTCCCTGTGACAGTGCCAGGACCCGAGGGAACGGCTGGAGCCGGGTCAGGGAAGATTTATGTTGGATTTCAGGGAAAGATTCTTCCCCCAGAGGGTGCTGGGCACTGCCCAGGCTCCCCAGGGAATGGGCACAGCCCCGAGGCTGCCAGAGCTCCAGGAGACTTTGGACAGCATTCCCAGGGATGCACAGAGTGGGATTGTTGGGGGGTTCTGTGCAGGGCCAGGATGATCCTTGTGGGTGCCTCCCAACTTGGGATATTTTACAATTCTATTAAATATTTCTTTTCCAAAGTGATTTTAACATGTACCCTTAGTTGAATGCATTGAAGCTAAAAATTAATTAATATATGCTGCTAGAACAAAGTGTTTGCTTTGTCCAATTGGATAACTGAATCAAAACAGGAAAATCAGAAAAGCTGATATAAAATATAATGGAAGACTAACCAGAGCCACAAAAATATTCATTCTTGGCAGCTCTAACATTCATTAGTACAAGTGATAAACAAGAAAACTTTCCATTATGCTTCAACATAAAGTGGGAGTAGTCAACAGTTAATGCCAAGAGGTCACAATGTTTAATGTCTTTTTTGCTTCAGCCTTCACTAAAATAATTACCCTTGGTCAGATACACTGATAAAGCTTGCACAGGGCAAAAAGGCCAAGCTGGATAAGGCAAGAGGTAACAAAACCAGGTATAAAACACAGATGGGTGTGGTGGGAGGTATTAAAAGCTCACATGTAACTTCATATTTTTTAATTACCTTTATGGAAACAACTGGTTTTAGTAACTCCCAAACAGGTCGTGATTCTTCTATAGAATGGAAACCTGAATGAATAAAACTACCAAACAAAAAAACCCAAACCAAACCCCAAAAAAACCCACAAACAAACAAAAAAACCCCACCAAACAAACCACAAACAACC
>VZRH01003821.1:312117-326068 GCA_013397555.1 Urocynchramus pylzowi | reverse complement strand
CCCCCAAACCCCAAAACATATTGACTATCTTCTGAAAACCCTTGAAGTTCAACACTAAGGAATTATCATCATCCCCAGGATAAACACAGACACTGAGGAAATCAGGAGTTCAGGAGCTAACATGAACCTATTCAGCAGCAAGAAATGTTTCAGGCAACTCTACCTTCCTTTCAAGACACAATAATAATTCTAAGGTGAAAAGCTGTTGATGTCAACTCTTTACTTTTATGAACACTTTATTTTTACTTTCATGCTAACACTTTTTGTGTTGCCGTGTAGAACATCCTTGTGGTGAGATGTGAAAGCATTAGCAGAGTGTCCAGAGGGTGTAAGTGCTTTACAGAGAGTTGAGAAAGAGCTGAAAAGCTGTCCTCAGGTTGTTAAGGTTCAGTTCAGACAGAGCCCCACCACTGAAACTCTCCTGAGTGTGCTGCTGTTACATGTACTCTAACCCCAGTTAATAAAATATTGTGATTTTAGGGTCATAGGCAAACTAAAATTTTGTAGTACTGGAGAGGAGAAGTAGAATTCTGAGTATTATTAATAAAGATAGGAGCCATGGTGCTATTTATTAAAAACAAGTGCAGCTATCTATATTTAGACAGTGGTAATCTGCTTTATAAATGCAGAATAAGGAAAACTGGTTCAACAGCAAATCCACTGAAAAGAGATTAATTAAACTTCAAAGTGAAAACTCAACAAAAACTCAACATAAGACAAAAGAATCACATTTCTGGAGAAGGACAAACCTTATCCTGGGCGGCAAAA
Source organism: Urocynchramus pylzowi (assembly GCA_013397555.1). NCBI lineage: Eukaryota > Metazoa > Chordata > Aves > Passeriformes > Fringillidae > Urocynchramus > Urocynchramus pylzowi. Next base: position 325,300 of record VZRH01003821.1, on the reverse strand, counting down.
TGCTAATATTTTATATATATTTATAATAATATACTAATCGTGGTATTCTAATATACTTGGATTTTGTTGCCCAGAGAAGCTGTGGCTGCCCCAACCCTGGAAGTGTCCAAGGCCAGGCTGGATGGGACCTGGAGCAGCCTGGGACAGTGGAAGGTGTCCCTGCCCATGGACAGGGTTGGAACTGGATGGGCTTTAATGTCCCTTCCAACCCTGTGATTCCATTATTTGGACACCACACCTGAAACAAGGACAACACCAAAGGGAAAAAAATGAAGAAACTGCAGTGATTGAGCCTAGAGAAAACAAAAGCAGGTGAGGCTGTGGCCAGGCTCTTCACACACACCAGAGGAAACTACAAAGGCAAAAAATTGTTTTCAATATACACAGAGATAAGACAAGTTATTAAGAATAATTTCCAGCCAGCAGATCCCTGAGGATAAGAGATAAACTAAATTATCATTTAAGATCCCTTTGCATTTTTATTTTTTATTTCTGCTACAAGATCTCTTTAAATTTGGTTTTCTATTTCTACCTCATAGAAGAGGGCAGAAGTTTTGTGGTTTTGTTTTGTTTTGTTTTGTGGGGTTTTTTAATTTATTTCTTTGGTTTTAGGTTTTGGTTGGCTTTTTTTTTTGAGTGGGGTTTTGAACATATATATTTTTTCCCCCATGATTATGGGGATCACTATAGACAGAAAATTGTAAATTGTCATATATATATATATATATTTAGAATAAAAAATGAACACTGCACCACTCTGCTGCTCTTTTACAAGCCCACATTGCTTCTTCCAATTATGAGGGAAATTATTGTTGTAACTCCTTTTGGACCTAATCATTAGCCCATTACTTTAGACATTCTTTCTCTTTCCTACTTGTTAAGTTGTGGTGTATTTCCCCAGGGCTTGCAATAAATCCATAAATGCCAGCAATTTGACACGGGGATGCATTGTTAGAGCAGCAGGAGAGCCAGGGCAGTTCCACAACCAGCACATTTCATCCCACAGGCATCGTGGGGCACAAATAATGGCTATTTTATTCCTAGCCTTGTAGAAACCAGATTGCAGATGCTTTACTTGCAGTTTGGAATGTTTGTCCCCATGGGCCAAGGCATTTAGAAATCTGGCACTTTCATGTTGGTGTGATATTTCTCCCAGGCTCCTCAGGAAATCTGACATCATGTTTTGTGACATATCTTGCAGACAGCATTTTCTTTTCAATTGCTCACCCAAATGTTCCCTGCCTGTTGTACACAATACAAATTAATATCACAAGCTGCTGCTATACCCTGCTGCTAAAATGTAATTTGTTCTTTGTATTTCTCCTGTGAAAAGCTGCTGATGTTCATTTCTAATGCTCAAATTAGAGAAGAAACTCAGAAATGAGGTTTGCAATTAGGCAAGGAATTCGATAAACATCAAAGAATTCATGACTGCTGCTTTTTAAAACCAAAGATCAAAATAAATTCCAGAATGTATATGGGTTTGAATAGCCATTTATGGAGTGAATAAAGAACAAGAGAAATGTCTGACTTCAGAACAGTTCCAATTACAAAAAAAAAATTATGACAAATGCGTAAAATTTTAATTATGTGGCAAATATTGCTTAATGTCATCAGCATGAAAAGAATGGATAAAGTGAAGATACACCCACTACTTCAACTAAAAAAAAACCCAAACAAATGCACAAAATAGTTTTCATCATTTGAAGGCAAGTAAGTGACTAAAATTTTGAGAAAAATGTAGGTTAAAAAAAATTAGTTATATCTTACAAGATTACTGTGAGTCAACAGGAACAATTTGTTTAGCTGAAACCAAAGAAGCCTTAACTTGATTTGCATACTTGGAATTGTTCTGCTACTTTTTATTTTAGCCACAGCAAGGGGATATTTTTGAGAATTCTCCACACTTCATCACTAGACACGAAACGAGAAAGCAAATGCACTAAACAAAGATTTGCTCCCCAGGTGACAAAACTGTATCTGTGGACCCCTTGTCAACAAGAACCTTGGGCTTGCAAAACACTCTGAGAGAACTGAGCACAATTCATTATTATCTAATTGATTACTTGTCCTGACTTTTGCTGAGGAGGGAGTTCTAGCAGGCCATTTGAAGCCTGTGGAGTTTTGAGGGATAATTACTGGAAGCTCTGTTTCCCTATTTTGTAGTCGTGCACTTTCTCCATGGAGAGGCTTGCATGATATGAAGCTCCAGCTCCAAATTTACCAGGGGGAGATTTCACTTTTCTCCTTTTTGCTCAGGCAGGAGGGTGGGCAAGTCCTGTGTGTATTTTAAGATGAGAAAGGGCTGTGTCCCAGTGGCCATCTGGTCTCTCCAGGCATTCCCAAGCCACTGGAGCTGTGATGGAGAGCTTCAGGATCATGATTCCACGTGGCATCATTCAGGGAATTGCAGAGGAATATATTTTGGTCCTGGAGTGTCACATATCCCATCCAATTAACCTTGCATGGATCTGGGAGTGCATCACATAAAGCTCTGTGCTGCCTCCAGCCTCCATCCCCTGCAGGGTCCTGTCCTGCCTCACAGCTCAGCAGTCAGAGGGAGCTGTGCATTTCCCCCTTCAACTGAATTAAACAATAAATTTATCTTCTACCCAGGGATCTCAGTTTGGCTTCAAGCAGGAACATGCTCCCAGGTCTCTGATATATTCCTTATAACATTAAGTATTTACTAAGCTAAATCAAGGCCTAGTTTTTCTCTGCAACTCAGCCTCAGATGTTTCTCCCAGGCAGCAGGAGACTCCAATACAAGTCCCTTTTCCAACTAATATTTAGTGAGTTCTAGCTGGAAGGGGAAAGACTAAGAGATCCCCATTTCACAGCAATGTGCATCTCATGGCTAAGGTGCAGATCCAGCAGGTAGGAAGCATTAGCACAAGTTTTCACCCTTTTTCTCAGCTACAGGAGGCAAAAACAAACCAAGCTTTGCATCATCTTTGGGATTTGAGGTGCTGCCTATGGAACAAAATCTTCAAAGATGACAGTGCAGGAAATTTTAGGGACTTTTTAGTACAAGCCCTTTGTAGCAGTTTGACACCTGCCACCTTCTCCCCCAGCAGTGCCAGCAGCAGCAGCTCAGGCACTTAACTCTGGTTTGTGGAATCTATCAGACAATTGCAGGCCTAATGGGCAGTGCTGACTTTAACTCTGCTTTGTCAATCTCACAGAAAACACTTTTCCCTTGGGAGAGCTCAGCAGTTCTTGTTATCAGCACATGGCAGCAAAGAGAAGTCTGCAAGTTTCCTTAAACAAAGAAATAATGGCAAAAAGCTTCATTTCTCCCACTTGTTTCCTGAGACACACTAACCTGGGCTGAACACATCAGCCTTACAACCCTTCGTGGGCTCCCAGTCCCACTGCACAGAGACATGGAATAAGCATTCTGCTTCCAAGAATTTATATTCCCAGTAGGAAAGAGACAAAGTTTGTTTTGTTATGACATATAAAAGTGCCCACAGAAGTCATGTACAGCACCACTAGAAAAAGCAGGAGTGATACTCAGTGGTACCTACAGATTTTTTTTTTCAGCAAAAATATGTGTGTGACCAGAATATTCTGAATATGCAGAACAGGGGATGGAAGTGCCAGAACAAGGAGAAAGATGGAGAAAGATTATTTTAAAAAGCACATAGTGACAAGGGGGAGTGCATTCACAGTGCCAAAGGGCAGGAATAGATGGGATATTGGGAAGGAATTCTACCCTGTGAGGGTGGGGGTGCCCAGAGTGCCCAGAGAAGCTGTGGCTGCCCCTGGATCCCTGGAAGTGTCCAAGCCCATGTTGGACAGGGCTTGGAGCAACCTGGGATAGTGGAAAGTGTCCCTGCCTATGGCAGGGGTGTGGATTGGATGATCTTTATGTCCCTTCCAACCCAGTCCATTCTGTGATTCTATGACTATGTAGTTTTACTGAAATATAATAGAGAACAGTCACTTTTCCAAGATCCTGGATGTCCAGCAACCTTAATTAATCACTTTTAATCACTTCCTTCTTCCACTGCAGGGCAAGATGTAACACAGAGAAGTGAGCTGCAGTTAGAAATGGGCTGAGTCAGAGACAAGAGGGGTGGAAGGTGGGAATTACAAACTTGTAAATGAGGCATCAGCCACAATCTGGTGAATGGTCCCAACAGACAAGAAGGCAGATTAGTAAGATTGATGTTTAAGTTCTCTTCCTGCTCAAACACCATGGTAGAATTCAATATTCATAGAATCACAGAATTGTTAAAGTTGGAAAATCTTTCTAAGATCATCCAGTTCAACCATTCCCCCAGCACTGCCAAGGCCATCCCTGATCCCTGTCCCCTAGTGCCACATCCACACAGCTTTAAATCCTTCCAGGGATGGGGACCCCAACACTGCCCTGGAGTGTTGGAGTCCCCATCCTGGGGACTTTTCCATAAAGAAAATGGAAAAGTCCATTTCCAAAAAGAAATTTTTCCCAACATCCAACCTAAGTATGACCTGGTGCAACTTGGAAACACAGAGACTGAACTTCTGTTGATTTATTCAGTCTGGGAGGATAAGGATACAAAGAAAAAAATTTACAAAGAATCAGCTGTCTTTTTATAATTTTTTTTTAAAGTTGTTCAGAACAATTTCACAGCTGGTAGCTGCCAGTGGTGACTTTGTAACTATTAAAATGACTCAGGGAACACAGGAAAAGCACAGTTTTTAGAAGGGAGATTGCAACCTTGACAGCAGTACTTGTGAAGAAACTCTGTAATAAAAAAACAGATTAGCTGGTCAATTTATCAGTCAATAATTATTTTTTTTTTCCCTCAAAAGAGTCCTTGTCAAGCAGTATGATCAGCATATTCAATTACCTTCCAGAGTAAATATAAACCACTTTACAAGACTCTTTCCCAGAAATAAAAGAAAGAGGAAGATAGAACTGACTAGAAAATGGTGCCCTAGTCATTTCAGCCTCAGTCTCCCAGACTGCTTTATAGTGCTTTTCTGAGCTCATTTCACTGGAATTCTAATCTTTTATTTTATTAAATATAAATGGGCTTCTAATAATGAGAGCAACATGGAAATGGCAGATGCTCAGAACTTGTGTATGATTCATCCACTTGGGAATATCAAGGCTGGTTTCACTCCCACTCCCAAATCAAGTGTTTTCCAGAACCCAAACTAACCAAGATGCTCTACAGTGGCCAAGGCCCCCATACCCTTCCTAGCAGACACAACTTTGAGTCAGAAAATATCATCAGAGATGAAATATTGCTGATTTTTCCAATGTTTTCAGGAGAAGAAACATGGTGCAAGCATGTTTTGTGAGCTGCAAAGTGCATTTTGGGGCAGAAGGTTCTGGGGATTTAGGAAGAGTTCTTTGGTTGGTTAGGAGTAAAATTTTGGGATAACATTGATGGGAAAGTCAGCATTTCAAATAACCCAAGAAAAAATTAATCATAGAATCATGGAATGGTTTGGGTTCAGAAGGGACATCACAGCTCATCCATGGGCATCCATTTAGCCATGGGCAGGGACACCTTCCACTAGCCCAGGCTGCTCCAAGCCCCATCCAACCTGGCCTTGGACACTTCCAGGGATCCAGGGGCCACCACAGCTTCTCTGGGCACCCTGTGCCAGGGCCACACCACCCTCACAGCCAGGAATTTGTTCCAATATCCCATCCAACCCTGCCCTCTTTCAGCTTAAGGTTGAGGAGTTGCTTTCCCCCACCACTCTTTGCTGAAGTTCATTTTCTGACCATCCTTGCTTGACCACATCCAAGTACTTTAAAAATGACTGCTTGACTCTTGGAAAGTATTTTGCATTTTTAGGATTCTTTCCTGATCCTTCTGTTTGGGTTTGTCATCGAAACTGTGTTTACACCGTAGAAAAACCACTTGAAAGTTTTAAATGAAACACTGATGGTAGCCTGAAGTATGTGAATATATTAGCACCTTTCTGTTAATCAAAAAACCCCACACAGAGGCAGAATCACTTTCCAAAGCCACTTGTTTAAAAAAGAAACAGGAGTAGTACTTGAAACTTAGTACCTCAATAGAAGATTTTTGACATTTCTCACCTTTTAGTCCTATAGGTTAAGAAAAACAGTCTTCGTTATCTGGATCATATCTGAAGCTTGGCCTCCCAAAAGCCACAACTGTGAGATAAACCAATGAAAAAAAGATTTTCTGAGAGATTAATTTTTTCAGAGATTTATAGAGAGTTTGCAAAGATGGGGATTCACCCCTAATTTTGACTTTATGGGTTTATTCTCATGTTTATTCTCACTGGAGAGAGGAGAAAATAAAGATGGAAGGAAGGGAATGATTGAACTTTCAAAATGTATATATCTGCATTTTGTCTACTCAAGTGTTTGTCAGGGATCTGGTTTTGATTGGGTTCCTCTGAGATTCCCTGAGAGATATCCAGGTTTGGGCTTTAAAAAATAAACACACAAGACTGAAACTGATTGTGCCGGAATCCAGTTCTTGGCCAGCATTACCACACAGCAATTTCTTCACATAGATACATCAAAATTTCCCCAGAAATATTAAATTTTCAGTCATAGAAATGAACAAATATTCTGGAAACTGATTTGTTTTAATTGTTTGGCTCATCCCCAGCAGGAGCAATGCAATATTGACAGTGTGTCCTCCTCCTGTCATGGACACAACCGGTGCTGTATTTGAGCCAAGAGGGGAAATAGGAGCACATTCTGTGCTATTTTGGCAAAATTAAAAGCCTTGAAATGACTGTGGGGAAAAGCCTTGTGGTAGAGATATTAGAGTTTCACAAATAGAACAGACAGCCTGCATGAATTTGGGCTGGATTAACTTTCTTCTGGGACCAAGCTACAAGAAAAATATTTTAGGTCGGCAGCACTCTGAGCCGAAAGATTTGCCTCAGGCTAGAGGTTTCAATTTCTTTCCATGGAATCTTACTCTGGGAATGACAATGATGTATCAAAGGTGGGCAAGTAAATCTCCTTGGAGGGCTTTTCCCTTAGCTGATATCTAAGAAATCTCATCCTGTTTAGACTGAACGTAGAGGACAGTGCTTAACATGTTCTGAGCACAGGGGACAGCTGTAGAATTCTTGACCCATGTTTAGTAGAAATCAACATGTTGGATGAAACTTTTTTTTGTCAAAACTAGCTGGAATGAGAATAAAAACAAGCCCAGTCTGTCACAACTTGGCAGATCTAAGGACCCAGGTCCACTGCAGAGTAAGGACTTTGTGTGAGCTGATGGCCTGGCTGTGGGGCAGTTTTAGGATATGTGAAGGTGTGGTGGCTTCACCCCACCCTTAAAATGCTCCAGTTCAGGGTACCACATGGAGGTTCCTCACTACTCAGCACTGGTGAGACCTCCCTGCTTGGCCAGTTTGTGATCTCAAGCACAAGAGCAACAAGAACACATGAGAGAGAATCCTGTGAAGGCCCCTGAAGGTGATCTAAGGCTTGGAGCATCTGTCACATGAGGAGATGCTGAGTCAATTTGGGCTGTTTATCTTACAGAAGAGAAGATCTTACCAGCAGGAGTTGTAGCTGATGTGGGGACCCAGATTTTGCTCAGTGGTGCCAAGAAGCAATGGGCAGAAATGGAAATACAATAAATTCCATATAAATACAAAAAAAGCTTTTCCTGTTGTGGAGGTTGCATGGACACCTCATAGCAGCCTTTCAGTCTTTGGAGAAGGACCCTTCATCAGGAACTGTAGTGACAGGACAAGGGGAAATGGCTTCAAACTGGAAGACAATAGATTTAGATTAGATTTTAGAAAAAAATTCTTCCCTGTGAGGGTGGGGAGGCCCTGGCACAGGGTGCCCAGAGAAGCTGTGGCTGCCCCTGGATCCCTGGAAGAGTCCAAGACCAGATTGGATATGGCTTGGAGCAGCCTGGGCTAGTGGAAGGTGTCCCTGCACATGGAAGGGGGAGGTCAAAACTGGACCCTCCAGTCTGGTCTTCAAAGTCCCTTCCAACACAAACCATTCCATGATTCTATGAACTATAACAGAAACCACATAGAAGCATATTCCAGCTTTTTGTACAACGATCCAGCTCCACTGAAATCCGTGAGAATGTGGCCAAAGCATTGTCACAGCTGTCCTTGCAGCAAGGAGGGAACACACACCACCCCACAGAGGATGGAGCAGGGGACCTTGGGAGCAGACTTTCCACATGCAGACACTGACAACGAAGCTACAAGGTTTTAATCACTGTTTTACATGTGCCACGCACGCCACTCTCTTATTTTGGGAACAGCTTATTACTGTGTCTGGTCTGCTGCAAATGCTAATGCATGTAGATGCTAATCAAGATTCCTGCTCTGCTTTCCCGCCTCACCTAATTGGATTGCATTAGAGCTCGTTTGGGAGTTTGCACTCAGAATCACAAGTGGAATTGGATCACCTCTCCCAGAATCACAAAAGTGGAATTGGATCACCTCTCCCAGAATCACAAAAGTGGAACTGGATCACCTCTCCCAGAATCACAAGTGGAATTGGATCACCTCTCCCTGGTCCCAGTGTGGTGGCAGCTGTGCTGCAGAGGAGCAGGGGGAGCAGCCAGCAAGGCCAAAATCTCAGTGCAGCCAAATAAATCCCTTTGTCGTGCAAATAAATGTCCTGCAGACTCTTGGAAAGGGCTGCACACCTCACTCCAGAGCAGAAGTACAGAACTCTATTATTTTGCAGTAAGCAGCAGAGGATTTGGAGTGGCCACAGGAATGAGGTGGATGTGGGACATGCAGGAGCCTGGTTATTGAAATGTAGCACATTAAAAACATTGTGACCTGACTGAGGGAGGGAGGGAGGGAGTGAGTAAGGAAGGGGTTATGATCTCCTTCCTCCTGCTATGGGTTTGGCTTGGCTGGTTTTGAAGCCTGAGGAGAAGCCCCATTAGCTACCCTTTGGTTCTCAGTGCAATATTTGGACTTAATGGAATTAATCATTCCCAAATTGCAAGAAAACAAAAATGAAATTAATCACTTAGATCAATTCACACCATTTTAGTGTGCACTCTCTCCTTCAAAAAGGTCAGTTCTGTAGCTATTAATATTTTTATTCACAGTCTAAAGTCTGTGTTCCCAGAAGCTTTACTTGGATGATGGATTCAAAATTTTCTGAAAAGAAAAGCAAAGTGACAACATCCATTCTAGGGAAAAAAAAAAAAAAAAAGTTTATTTCATCTTTTAGTTATTTTCAAGTTTTCAATGTGATGTGATTGGAAAAAAGAACCATGAAAAGTACTGAATTACTTGGCTGCTCCCTGGCAACTTTGACCTAACAATCACAACCCTTTATATGATGTATGATATATGATATATGATATATGATATATGATATATGATATATGATATATGATATATGATATATGATATATACCATATTTATATGATAAAAAATGCCACAAATACTTGTGGTCAAAAATTCTTTGAGACAAGAAATCTGAATGAAAATTATTTAGCAAGAGCTGGAACCAACTTTCCTGTAAACTACCCTGATTCCAAGCCCCCATTTATTTTTGTTAAGCAACCTTGTCTGCTTTTTTCTTTCTTCCACTGAGAGTTTGAAAACATAAACTTTTCCATCTCTGAACAGAATCTCCGAGTGGTAAGAATGGTTTGTTCTCTCCTTTTTGAGAGAAATGGACACAAGAGCTCAGATGTATTAAAAAATAGAGCCTGGAAAGCATTGAAGTGCTGCTAAAATTCATGGCACCTAAATCACTTTAGCTTTGGCCCTCACAGATGATAATGGCATCTTCACTGTTTCCCCCCAAACACTCACTTAGCTAACAAGAGGCAAAACTGGCATTTTATGTATGCTGATGTTATTCACTAAGGTACATTGTAAAACTGTCTAATCCAAAATATTTTTGATCATTTGTAATTTTATTACTGATGGAGCCCAGGAATGAGGAAGAGCCAGGAGTCCCAGGCACAAGGTTTACACATTTTTCCTTCTAACACTCCAACTCAAACTCTCTCTCAGTGTGCTACAACATATTGCTGTTATTTTACAATTTTCTTTACATCCTGGCAGGAAAGAAGCCTCAAGAGGAGGACAGCAGCCTCTACTCATTTTGGCTTTTCGTGGAGAGAAAGACTGAATGGGTCCCTCTTAGTGGGAAATGAACCTCAGGAACTCTCCAAAGAGCCAATTTGAACCCATCCATGGGATGTGCAGAAGTTGTGAGCACACCAAGAGGATGAAGAAGCTCGAGAACAAATTAACTTTTAAGGTGAAAAAACAATCTTTACATGGCATCTACTAGATTCAAAGAGAAGGGTGAGCATTAAAGAGGGAAAAGATGTACTGTAAGGGAGATTCTTTGCAAGAAATGAAGGTGTAAAAACCCCAATATGACAATTGCCACTGTCCTGCTGGTTACAGTTATATTTTACACATTCAAACTCAGAGACTGCACAACAAAAACCCCTTTGGAATTCTCATAAATCAACTGCCCTGTGTTTATAATAAACACAGCCCAGACTAGGAATCAGCAAGAGCAGTGATAAAAGAATTACTTCTGCTCCTCTGAGAAGCCTGGCAGCTTTCCCTTTGCTAATGCTTCCTCTTTGTGTCTCCTAAGAGTTCAGCCCTATTTGCTGCAATCTTCATTGTGGGTGCTCAGTGCTCAGGGTCTGAAATATCCCTGCCAGCCTGACATTGAGTAATAGCTTTCTAAAAATGCCTCGAAGGCCATTTTAAATGTGACAAAATGGTCTGTAACAAAATAGGTAAATGCAAAAACCTCATGGGATTTATATAAAAAGCTCCTCAAGAAGGGAAGGAAATTATTTGCTGTCTGTGTCCAGCTGTTCTGTTAAAACATCTTTTGCTTCAACACTTTTCATGGATACAATGCTAATACAATTTCTTCTGGGGATATGTAGCTTTTCTCACATGAATGTCTATCACCTCAGGGGAAAGACATAACTCAGGTCAAGAAACATTCCAGGAAAAAAAAAAAGAGTCACATATGGAAGCAGTTTCAGAAACTTTATTCCTTTCCAATGCTTTGCAGAGACTCAGGAAAGATCCTTCCACATGTCAATCATCTCCATAATCCCAGCTTCTGATTGAGAGGTGTAATAAAAATCTCTGGTAATGGTGGGAAATGGTAAAACAGATCAAAAGAAAAATCTTCTGTGGTTGAGAGTACTTCTGTCTACATAAAGTTTACTGTAATCTGTATGTGCTAACTTATATGTGAAATTTTATTCCATATTTGTAAGTACTGAGGGTTGACAACCATCTACATGAGATGACAGAACAGTCTCTTAAATCACTGTTTTCTCAGCAAGCAGCTTCTTGGGCCTGGAAAGAAACAATGAAGAAATAATGCTTTATGATCAAAAAAACCCCTGTTGGATAGATGGTTGCCAAAGACTTTATCTTCTGATAACTATCATTTTCTGTCTCTAATGGAACAGAAGCAGAGTTGATGAGCTTCTTTGAGGCACATTTTATGGCTGGGATTTTTTTGTGACCATCACACACAATCTCTGTGTGCTGTCTGAACTCCCTGCCGAGGCTGAGAGGGGATAAGGCAGCCCTGGGTGGGAGCCTTACCTCGGTGTCATTGGAATTTCTTATCAGAGGAAGAGAAGAGTGTGTTATCAACGTGTGAGGATGTGCCACTCTCCCTACCACAGTGAGGAGCACCTTAGAGACACTTCTAGCACAGAAAACTTCACAGGAAGTGAATTTGGCAATCAACCTGGCAGCTTTCACTCCAGTGAAACCATTATTTCAATCAGCCACATAATGGTTTTTGGTTTTTTTTCCCAAAGTAGACACTGCAGGGTGCAGCCTGAGATGTCCAGATTTTATTTCATAACTGTTCTGCTTTATATTTCATTTGTTTTAGCTTTTCCATTTCTCTTAGCTCTGCCAGCTATTAGGAAGCTTTATTATTATTTTTACAGCTTTCCAAATGCATTGCAGGGTTATAACAAGCATTTTCATTGTCTTGAGGCAGTTCCCTCCTGCCTGCTGCTGAACTGCTTTGAGTAATGTGGTTATTCAAAAAATAAACACATCTCTGTGCAATGCACCTAAATGTGATCCTCTCTGAAAATGACTTTAAATTCTATTCCACATCTTTGGCTCAGAGGTTTTGGGGGATTTTTTTTTAATCCCTCTCTCTCAAGTCTTTCAGTCACAGCTGAACTTTCCAGGAATAAAACTTCCAAGAGTCTTATACATGATACGATGAAATTCTGCAACAGAAATGACACAAACTTTTATCCACTTGTTGGAGTCAGATTATTTCAAGAAATAAGTTCTGCTCAAAGCACCATCTTGTTCCTCTGCTCTGAGTGTTTCTGAAGCAGTCATAGCTTTCATCACTTTACTTTTAAGGAGCCTTATGCTATTTTTCTGCATGCTGAACTACAGGCAGGGAGGACCTGTCAGTCTGAATTACTTTCATTCTCAGAGTCATTATCAGGAGGGGAGTAGAAGAAAATCTTGTTAAGAAATAACATCCTCTGCTTTTCTGCGTGACCCCATTTATGTTAAATAAAAAAAAGAAATCTTTAAAGACACCTGCTTGGTGAGACCTTCTGAAATTAGTAAAAAAGGACAGAGAAAGCAAAATATCTTTAGAGTTTCTCTGCTGCATGCAACTGAATCTCATGACTGAAAGCCCTTCTTTCAATCACAAACACCTTAAAAAAGAAATTAAAATAGATGCAGAACACATATGATGTAAAGAAAGGTGTCCTAAGGAAAAGAAGACCCCAGTTAGCTGACTGCCCTCTTTTAGTTCTTGTGTCACTGTGACCCAGCTGCTGCACACCACAGATCAAGCACCTTCCTCTGGGGCACTTTTAGGAAGTTTGGCTGCAGCAGAGCCCTGCCAGCCATAAGAGATTTTGGTGTTGATAGGGAACAGCACCTTGTGCTCACCCTCCAGTGCAGGATCAAAAACGGGCATCTCAAGGACTCACAGAATCATTAAGGTTGGGAAAGACCTCTGAGATCACCAAGTCCAACTGTCAACCACCACCACTACCACGTTCATCACTAAATCACATCCTCATGTGCCATATTCTCATATTTTGGATTATTTTTTGTCGGGGTCTTCTCCGCTCTCTGAGATGACCCCAGGTGTTGGTGGAAGCTGCTTTTCCCAACCCAGCTGCCCAAGAAGGAGTCAGGAGTCTTCTGCTTGTGTTCTCAGTCATGTTTACTATTTCT